>JAVQMG010000133.1:39792500-40197500 GCA_032878915.1 Castanopsis chinensis
TTGGAAGAAATTATTAAGTCTATCAGGAAGACTATTGAAATGGTTCTCCCTAACATTTTAACCAATAAAATGTTGTTATTTATGCAAATGTGACATCATCTGATAATTTTTATTTTTTATTCCTTATGCTGATTAAAAAGCTAACACATACATTTGCATAGATGACATCATTATATTGGCCAGGAAGGACCACATCAATAGCCCTCCTAGTGTAAATAAAAATTTCTCATTCATTGGATGCTTCCCAAATAATTCCCATATTTACACAAATTGACCTTTGGATGGGATCAGAGTTAGCCCACCCATTAGGCAAATTAGGTAATTGCCTAAGGCACCAAAGTAGAAAAATACCTTCAAATTTTAACCAATTGAACTCCAAATATTAGTCTATAGATTAAAAGTATTTTTTTATTAAAAAAAAAAAGAAAAAAGAAAAACTGAAAGAAGAAAATAAAGCTATCACAAATTTTATTGTATGAAATACTTAAACATAAAAATTAACGTGGCAATGAATGAGATTGATGGACTTCAACCATCCAATAAATTCATATTTAAGTTAACTTAGTTTAGAAATTGCCACGTTGTTTTATTGGGATTAGTAACACATTAGTTTATAAGTTTTATATAATAAAATGGGTAAATTGCAAATTTTTCCCTAACACTTTAAAATTTCAGAGTTTGGATTTTACCACCTAAGTTTAGTGTGTTTGAATTTTACATCCTAACATTTCAAAATTTGGATTTTGCTCTTTAAAGTTTGAAAGTGCTTGGATTTTGCATCCCCAAATTGTGAAACTTTAGAGTGTAAAATCTAAACACTTACAAAATTTAGGGAGTAAAATCCAAACACCCTTAAAATATAAAGGGGTAAAATAGAAATTTTAAAATTTCAGGGTATAAAATTCAACCACCCCAAATTTTAGGGGTGTAATTTGCAATTTACCCAAATAAAATTTGTAGGATTCCTAATACAACTTTATAAAAATTTCTCTTCATGGGTTGTGCTCCTGGTTTGTTTTCTCCCACAAAGCAAAACTTATTCTTTGATTAAACCTATAGTAGTACTTGGAAACATATGCTATAAAGTACTGTAGTACATGTATATACATATATGTATGTATGTATGTACGTACGTACATATTAATTAATTAAAAAGAAGAAGTTATAGGTGGCCCACCATCCACTCCATTTTTATTTTTTAAAATAAAATTTTATCATTTGAATCTGTTTGTTTATTTGATTAACAACAAAATTAAGTTTTGTGAAAAAGAAAACATCAAAAGATATTTAGCTAATTTTCTTACCGGTTCCTCCAAAAAAAAAAAAAAAAAAAAAAAAAAACTAATTACTACTAAATATGTATATAATTTCATTAAAATTTTCAATCATAATTTGCCATTATTTGATTGTTTAATTCAATAGTTTCTTTTAGTCATATTGTGTTCTTTTATCTAACTCATTGAGAAATTTAATAAATCCATCTTTATTTTTACAATCTGAGACTATTAAATAATTTATGATTTTGTGAGGTTATAATAGTACATTTTATAAATCAATTGCTATTGCTTTATATACATTAGTTTTTTTAATCTAGTTATTATAATTTATAGATAGAATTACTTTTAATTAGTAATTTTGCATCTAACAAAACAAGAAGAATATATTTCAAGTAAATAAAATATTATTTAATTGGTATTTAAACAAAATATGTCCAATTTTAAGCTATTTGGCAAACTATTTGGGCCTTTTAGGCTACAAGATCATGAAGTCCATCAACATCCTTTGAATTTCCAAAAATTTTGTGGGCAATAATTGGATAAATGGGGACTCACTTGTTTATCCTAATCTACCTATTTATATCGGGTATGGTTAAAACTTTTGGTACCCAAGTGATGCGGATTTAGATCTTCTAGATTTTGTAGGGTACTCTACCAAATAAATTTCTTTAAATCTTAACAATTCTTTAATGATTTAATAATTTAGATTTTGCCATATCAACATTTCACTAACAATAATCTTAATTGTTTTGTTTATCACATTATTATATTATTTTAAGAGTATTGTTAGTGAAATGTTGACATGGCAGAATTTAAACTCTTAAATCATAAAGAATGGTTAGGATTTAAGGAAATTTATTGGTAGGGTACCCTAGGAAATTTAGAAGATCTGAATCCAAGTGATGCATGCTTTCTTAAGTTACTTTCCTTTCCTAATTGGTGTTTATAAAATGTGGACATTGTTGATGTGGTTGGGTTTCAAACACTTGAACCTTGTTGTGAGTGTGTTCTTATTTGTGTTTATAAACTATTGTGGACTGCCTTTGATATCTTATGATATGGGGCCCAATGTAGTCATAGTTATTATCTATATCACAAATGTGCAATCCATCAGTTTGTGGGCTTTTATATCCATTTGTGATCGTTTATTTTTGCTCATTGGTGCTTAGATTCTCTTCTAAGCTAGTATACAGTATGTTTAATATATATATATATATATATAATTTTGTTTTTTTTTAACTGAGATGTGCTCTTAGTTTCTCACGCTGTGGCCTGTGCTTTGTTTAATAATATATGGCGTGCTGAGCATGCCATGCTCAGTCTCTTGCATTTTTTTTTTTTTTGGTGATGAGGACTTAGTTTCTTTCTCACCTGTGTGCCAAGTCAAAAGAAATAAGCCTATCAATAAATAAAAAATGTTAGCGTGTGTCAGTCATAAAGTCTGAATAGTCTCGCTTAGGTCTTGTCTAATTGTCTTGCATTTAAACAAAAAAAGAAGAAGAAGAAGAAGAAGAAGAAGAAGAAGAAAATGCCGTATTTGGTTAGTGTTTTAAGTCACTATATAAGATTTTTTTTTTCTTATTTACTCTTAGCCACACACGTACCCAATTGTCTAACACTCTAACTTGTCTCTTTCTCTCTATTTTTAGACTTTTGCTCTTAGTCTTTCAAACTCCACTCACTCCATCACTCAGCTCAGTCAGATTCAGACAGGTGGTTTGTACTGGGTTTTAATATTTGGGGGGTTTTGAATATTTTGATATTTAGATTTGATCTAAGTTTTGATCTGTGGTTTGAATCCTTGAGTTTTAGGGGTTTGATTTTGGGTTTAGAATTTAGATATCTCTTCTTCTATGTGTGTGTGATAGACAGGTGGACACCAACCACCACGTTGACTAAAACCGCCACTGAGGTTGCCGAAGAACCATACCTCAGGTGCAGCGGCGGCTTGGGTTTTTAGGAAATCAAAGATTTCGGTGCGGTGTAGAAACGACCACAAAAACCGACCGCATCACACTGTGTACAACCCTAAGTATACTATTCTATTATTTTCTGACCAAGTCAGAGGTTTATTTAACACACCATCATAACATTTTTTCTATTATTTCTATTATTGCTTTCTCAATCAAATGACCTGAGTACGGTTTATCTTCCTCAAGTGTTCTTGCTCTCTCCAACATATTTCTCTCTACCTCAAAATATTTTCTTGATCAATTAAATGAAAAGGCATTTGTTTGAAGGTTGTCCTTAATTTTTGTGTAAGGAAGTGAGTCAAACACATAGTTTGATCTCGGGGAGTTGTTTGACTTGAGAACCGTTCGCATTGTGTTTTACTCTAGGTAGCATAAATCAACATTTAAGGACGATGCATTCACGTAATTATATAACTTTGTGAAATCATTCCTAATATCATGTTCTTGTTGTTATTTATAGTTTGGATTAAAATTTTTTTTAGAAGATTTTGTTAATTCACTTATATGTTTTCAAAAAAAAAAAAAAAAACAATAAAAGATTTTTACTATCTTAAAAATGTAAAATTATAAGATTCTTATGATTTAAAAGCTTAATAAAATTTTAAAAGTTACAAGAAACCATTATATATAGATACTTGTTGACAACAATTATAATATATATGTTCTCAAGATAAACAAGTTTCCTTAAATAATTAATAAAACAAATAGAAACATACTTTAATCCCAAAAGATCTAAGCCAAATGTATATGTGCTCAATTATATTATATTAACTAGTCGCTAACCTGTTTGATGTACGGAAAAACTATTGACTCTGAAAGAAAATTCAACAATGAGTAAATAGACATTCTAAAAAAAAAAATTAATTGAAATTAATCCAAACAAATAATTAACCAACCAAAAATATAGCTTTTAATAAGTAAACTAAAAATCACATGAACCTAAATAAAAAGCATTTGAGATGAAGAATTAAGATCAACTTACTAAGACGCAAATACCAAAAATCCCAAGAATTAAAACTTCAAAATTTATAAAAACTCCAAATTCTACTTCAGAACCAAACCAAATTCAACAAATTTATATATAACATACCAACCTAAAATTTATCATTCCTTAGGCTGGAAGACATAAGTTGCATTTTTTATTTATTTCCAAAAAAATAGAGATGTTTTATCTACCATGTATAGTATAAAAAAATAATTAGTAGAAATTTCAACCCAAAAACCAAACTCATGATTACCAACGTGGGTCTCTTTTTTTTCAACATTAGTCTTTTTTTTTTTTTTTTTTTTGAGTCCTATCATAATTTTTTGATCAACAAGTGAGTTTGAGTTTAAGTTGAACTTATTAGAGAGATAGAGTTTCACCCCTTATTAAGTTTTGATTAAACAAAAATAATTTTATTTAAAAAAATGATAACGATGAGTTTGAGTTTAAGTTGAACTTGTTAGAGAGATAGAGTTTTACTTCTGGTTAAGTTTGAACTAAAAAAAATAATTTTATTTAAATAGAATGATAATTTTATTTAAATATTGTGTTAATGTGGAAAATTGTGAGAGTTTCAAAGGATTCGGTTATATATATATATATTACTCATTCTTCTCAACATTATTAAATGTTGAAGAGTTTCAAAAAAATGAAAAAAAAAATTTCCAAAATGTTTTATTCTTAAAATAAAAAAAAGAAAAAGAAAAGAAATTGATTTAGTGGTCATGGGCGCATTATAAGAGTTATAAATCCAATCGTTCCAGATTCAAACCCAAATTTTGAATTCATTCAAACTCATCCAATACATGGGTCTAAACAGGTGGTTTGTGCTTCTGGGATTTACTTGACGTAAAAATAAATATAAAAAGTTGTATTTCGTTAGACTAATACAAAAATTTGGTCTTTGCTAAACAATTTTTTGGCCAAGAGTATGGCCACCCTATGGCTGAAAGTTGTGGCATTTGGCAAAGTTGGTGCCTAGTATTGGCTGGAGATGAGGAAGTGGTATACTGGTATTGACAACGAATCAGTGGAAATATATGTTTTAATAGTCAATTTTTATATTGGATTGGACATTGGAACACCTATTCCACATGGTGCAATTAATGAATATATAATTGGTTTTAAAAGATCTAGTAAAACGAAAAGGCACATTTGCTTTGTATAATGTACTTTCGAAAACACTGTTTTGAGGGCCAAAATTTCACAAAAAAGCTCAATCCATGAAAAATAAGGAAATACCATGGGTCTTAACAAAAGAAAGTCCAATTCATGAAGCTAAGAAAGACCATGAAGGCCCAAAATCCCAAGAAGAAGAAGAAGAAGAAAAAAAGAAATAATAATAATAAAAAAGAAAAAAAGAAGAGGATTTCGAACAAGGATCTCGGTCAGAGGACATGCAGCAAGAATCTCGGTCAAACCAGAGAACATGCAGCAAGGATCTTGGTCAGGTCAGAGGATTTGCAGCAAAAAGAATTAATGTCAAAGCCCTATTATGTTCAGATTTCCAGCAAGAAACAAGCCATTAAAAATCCAACAAAAAAACCAGGTATTATCTTTGTAACCCATGTTCCAAGCTCGTGGGATCCCGAGTGGATAGTAAGGGAGGAATAGTTTGGTAGGTAGGGGAGTGATTTTTGGTGAAAGGAGGATCCCGAAACTTTCCCTTGGTTCATATATTTGCTTAGAATGCATGAACCATTGGAAAGCTCAGTTCTCCCATGTGCATGACATCTCCCCACATTTTCCTCTCAATTGTCACTTTTAACCAAAGCTGTCATCCATTGTATTGAGCAGTCCACCCCTCTTTTGAATTTCCAACAAGGAATCTTCCATTTGTAACTAAAGCCAAATGCTTATTTTAAGTTATAATTTCCCAAATAAGCTAAACCTCTGCCCAATGTAACTTTTCAGGTCACAAAAGATAGAGTTTTACATAGCAGACTTGGGGTGTCCTCTCCCGGGGTACTAGACCAGGTTTGCTATAAAAGGAACACATTCGCGTAACAGAAGGAGGGATTCGGATGGGAGAAAAATGGGTATTCAATAGAAAAGTTCAAAGGTTTAAAACACATATTCTTAGAGCTTTAAAAGCCCAGCAAGGAAGAGAAAGAAAGAAACAAAATAAGAGAGCCAAGGTGGATAAATTTGTCCTATATCCTTAAGATCATTCAAAATATCACTTAGCCTCCAAAGAAATATATGCCAAAACATGCACACATCAAATATCACTCTCTCCCACAAAATCTTCCTCACCTAACTATCTTAGAAGGCAATACCGAAGTAAAGCCGCTTGGACTTGAGTTCCAAATCCCACAAGTCTTATGTAAAAGCACTAAGTCTGTGAGAATTGGAGTTAGGATCCTCGTGGCTGAATCATTTTTATGAAATTCAGTTACATATATGTATATTTATTAAAATGCATATTCTAATCTAACAAACTAACAATTATTTAAAGATATGTGTATTGTTTAGTGTATTCTTATGCAGGACCAATAGAGGTAAACGGAAACGACAAAACTCCATTGCATAATAAGCATGGAGAAAGATTGTATAGATCAGAGAATTAGCGTTCTGGGATTACAAGCTTTATAAGATATGGATACCACGACCAATACGTCCGGGGTACCATGACAGTACGTTCGGGGTATCATGATAGTACCGAGTAAAGAAACTCTTTTAAGTGTTCACACAGTAAAAGGCATGGCAGAGAAATTTCAACAGAGAAATATTTCTCTTCCTTGCTGAACAAAGAAGGAATGCAGTTTCTCATTACTCTATTATTGAACCAATAGAACTCTTTTATTGTACTTCAATAGAGAAATACAATAAAAGGCATGGAGAAAGACCGTATTGCATAATAAGCATGAAAAAAAATTGTATAGTTCAAAGAATCAGTATTTTGAGTTCTTATAGGCCTAGTCTCGTTGGGAACCACGACTTCACGCCCAGGGTACCATGATAGTATGCCCGGGGTACCAAGTGAAGGAACTTTTTTAAATGTTCGCACAGTAAAAAATAAGCCTCAAATACTCTATTTCAATCTCCTTCTTATTGTGAATATTATGAATACTTATTTTACTTATTTTGTAAGAATAAAGGGTCATTTTATAGCAATAAAAAACTTATAATGGTATTTTATTGCTTAGGAGGAATTGCATTTTTACCTTAAGGAGATTTATCTGACTTGCGCATAACTTAGTTCGCAATCAGCCCTCATTAAGCTGTGATGAACTAAGCCCAGTCCACCAAACAACACGTAAAGGGCCTGGGATCCTCGTTTCTACTTGGGCCTAGGTACTGTCCTAAAAAGGACCCTCACACACTGCAAGACAACATTATATATATAATGTAAGAACGATTTTCAATTGGAGCTAACACTTATTCGTGGCATTGAATCATGAAATATTACACCCATTTATGAAAGCAATGAGGTCTCTTGTTGAGACTAAATTTGCAAGTGTCTCACTTCTCTCTATCAAGACACAAACTTAGAGATTCAGATAGGGGCAATGGTAACTACAAGTCGTAGCTACCAAGTCTAAGCAAACCCAGTCAAAATATTTGCTCATGTGTTTGCCATAGCAGTGACAATCATAGCTAGCTCTTGTTTGGATCCTACACTTTCGATGACAAAGCATCAATTTTAAATCCGACAGCAAGTGAATGATATTCAATGTCAATTTGTAAACAATTCTTGCACTCGCGCATGCACGTGCACGCACGCACACACACACACACACACGCACACACACACACACACACACACACACACACACACACACACACATATATATTCGATGAAATTATTAATATCTTGCTAAAAATTTGCTAGACTTCATTTTTCTTTTCCTTCCATTTACTGCAGGTTCATATACTTCTAACTATAATTGGCCTCGTTTTAACTGGAGTAGGTAATCAATTTTGATTTTTTTTTTTATTATCGTGCAAAAAAAGATGAGAGGAAAAAGATTTTGACATCTCAATTAAAAAAAATAAAAAACTAAAATGCAAAACCGACTCTCTAAGTTTTTTTAGAATTCATTTAGTCCTTTAATTTTGTTTTCATTTATTTCAGTTGTCTAAGTTTCAGATTTATTCAATCAAGGCATTTTCGACAACTTTTGTTAAAATTTTTTTGGAAAAAAAATCTGAAAAATACTTTTCAATCATTAATTGATTTTTTTTTTAAATTTAAAAGAAAATTAAAGAAAAACTAAAAAATTAGAAAATTAACCACAACATATAACAAAAGTTGATGGAAAAGTTTTAATCGAATAAATTTAGAAATTAGAAGACTGAAATGTACAATAACAAAGTTAGAGGACTAACATGAATATTGGTGAAATATAAATATAAAGGATAAGTTTTACATTTTAGCCAAAAAATTATCGACAAAATTTTTAATTTTTTTTCTTTCCTTTTTTAGAATAATATTTTATAAAATTATTTTTCTTCTACAACCTGAAAATCTGTGAAAATAAGCACAAACTATGAGTTTTGAAAGTATGATATAATTTGTATGCCTTCTACGAAGTTAAAATTGTCGCAAAGACTTTAGTGAGCATTCTGGGAAGTTTTAAGGTTCCTTAACCCATTTTCAACTGAATCTACTTTTCAAATAATAAAATTTAGATATAGTCACTTAGATTTTATACATTATTCACATCAAATATGCTAAAAAATTTAACTTTTAGTATCTCAAAAAGTTAATTTATCTATTGTAATAGTTCACTTTATAATATACTCTACATCAAATCTTCTATTTTTATCATACAACTTATTAAAATAATATAAACAATACAACATATTAGTTGTTAGCAATGACATAGCTGACATAACTGGTTAGACAGATCACACACACACAAAAAACAAAACATTGAATTCGGGTTGTCTCAATTTCGAACAAGAACGAAATTGTATACATCAACCCAAAACTTGATACACCAATGGACTCATTAGTGAAGGTTAAGAAATTTTGTACTTTAAATGAAAAACATAACACTCACTTAGTAACAACTCACAAAGTGAAACACAAAAGAGAGGGTTTTTCGATTAAGGCTCTCTCTCAACGATAGTATACTATTGTTGAGAGAGCCTTAATTGAAAAATCCTCTCACCCTGATAGGTATAGGTTTACTTTTAATAGGCGTTGAAGAAGAAATAGGACTAAAAATTTCATAACTTCATTCGATTTATGGTCGAATTAATCTTTTCCTAATTTTAATGGTCGCTTGAGCAGGGCTTGAAGTTGGTCAAGCAAGTCTTCAAAATCCCGTAGCCTTCAAACCACAACTATCTCATAACCTATTTTAACTAATTTGCAATGAATATTGTTAATATATATATCTACCATACATGTACACGCGTAGCCCACTGAGAGCCTAATGTACGTGAATAGTAAATCATCTATAAATATACTATAAACTAAAGCCTTTGATTATTTGTTGACTTTCTGAGAGTGTCCCGCCTTAAACCCGACTACATGTTTTGATACTTTATATCTAAATTTAAGTTTTTGTTTTGTCTTTCTTCAACCTTCTCAGTTTGTCTGCAGATTTTCACTAGGTTTCAATCTTTCTGTAGTCTGTTCTTTTTTTTTTTTTTTTTTTTTTTTTTTTTTCAAAATAAATGTTTTTGCAAATTGGGATTGGACTCTCTTCAAAAGCACGCTCTTTTCATTGCTATTATGTTATCATTTGGGATTCCAACAAACACATGCACCGAATGTTTGATAAAATATTTGTAAGAACACTCTCTTGCTGTTAGTCTATGTGGGCAACTTTTTTTCTCTTTTCATTTTATGTTTTTAGGTTGTATTTGAATTGCAGTGGTAAATATGAATTTTGATAGTTTTTTTTTTATATATATAATAAAAAAATTTCCACCTTTTGAAGGGTATGAAAGGAGTGTGGGTAGTTTTTTTTTTTTTTTTTTTTTAATGAGGTTTTTCAGTTCTTTCATATTAGAGTCTATTGCATTGATTTTAGCAAAGTTCATGAATTTTATTGGGGGTAGGTTTGTCTACAAGTTTATAACGTGACTGGTAAAAATCCTCAATGAAGAAGTAGTACTAGTACACATGTATAGATTCAAATTGATTTTTTCCCCTTCTTTTTGGTGTCTAACAAAATGAGAGAAGAGAAGGAAACAAAATCTTTTGAATTTCTTTTGTTAGTTTATTTGTATTTGAAGATTTCAAATCCTGTTGATAATCACTTTTGCTGTGAAATGCCAAACATACTTCACCGCTAATCTATTATTAACATATTTGTGGTTTAATGTTTATACTTTATATATTTGGTCAGTTTTCAAAACCAAGATATTAGAGCTATTACAGAGGGTATAATGTTCCATCTAGAGCCTATGCTGCTTTGCAGAGTGTTGTCTTCGGATTTTATGGAGCATAGTTATGTGCCATTTCATATGCAGATTCACTTTGGTTTCCTTTATGTCTCCAAAACCAAACACAATAAGAACCCTAGAACCATCCCTACACCAAATTCAACTTTTTTTAAAAAACTTTTTGCTTCCAATTTGTTTGCCCTGTTTTCTTTATTTTAGAAATTTCTTTCTTTTTTGGTTTTCAGGAAACATAGGTCTCTTCTCGTGAAAGCAACAGGGAGTCCTCCTTGCATAAATTTTTATATATACGTACCTCTCTTTTAAAAAAAAAATAAAAAAATAAAATTCATTTTGGAATTTGTTTTCTTAAGTATTCCAATTTATTGCTATCTTGACACATTATTATTCTCAACTTTATTCCCATCATCTACAGGGTTTTTGCTTTTAACTATCTCATGCATTGCATGGGGTAGCAATTAGTATACTATGTAATAAAAGTCAAACTTAGAAAATGTGGTTGTGCTAAGTGGCTACTCTCATTCATTAGTAAATTAATTACATATTTTTTGTTTTTTTATTTCCTTAATTAAGGGATAATAGTTAATAACAGTTTAATTTAGATAAAACTTTATCATTTAAATTTTATTTAAACTAAAAGTTTATTATAAAAAGCTACTAAACATAAATCACACATAATAACCAACGTTTTCTTTCTATAATAAAAAAAAATAAAAAAAATAAAAAAAAACCCCACATTTTGACTAAGGGATAAGACTTAGCAATAATTTTAAAACAAATTTAAATTCTACTTAAACTAGAAGTTTATTATAAAAAAAATTACTAAATTTAAATCACACATAACAACTCATGTTTTCTTTATATATATATATATATATATATATATATATATATATGTATATATAATAAAAAAAATAAAAATACCCACATTTTGACTAAGGGATAAGATTTAACAATAATTTTAAAAAAAATTTAAATTCTACTTAAACTAGAAGCTTATTATCAAATATCTCTAAACTTAAATCTCACACAACCCATGTTTTTGTTTTTTTTTTTTTCCACCTCAAATTGCTTGATTTTACAATAATTTAAAACATATTTAAATTCTATTCAAACTAAAAGTCTATTATGAAAAATTTCTAAACCTAAATCTCACACAACCCACATTTATGTTTTTGTTTTTTCCCTCAAGTTGCATCTTATTAAATTAATATTTTATTAGGATACTAAGTTACAAAAACTCTTGATTAAGGGATAAGATTTAACAATAATTTAATTTAGATAAAGTTTTGTCATTTAAGTTTTAGAAATTTAAATTTTACTCTAACTAAAAATCTATTATCAAAATTTTTAGAACTTAAATATATATATATATATATATATATATATATATATATATATTCAATCATGACATTTCGATATAATCCATCGTAACCAATAACCCATCTCTATAATTAAAAAAGCAAAACAATGGACACCCATTTAAGTTCTTGGTTCTTTTATGTAGTTTTTTATTTTTTTTTCTTATATTCTCAATTTTTGAATCTTTTGTGTATGTTTTGATTTTTGGTTTTTGGTTATTGTATTTAATTTGTGAATGTGTTGATTTTTTCAATTAGACTATCACTAGGAAAAAATCAGTATTGAGGAACTATTTTGTTTATTATTATTTGTGCTAGCTAGGGCATAGATTAAAAAAAACCCAAATAGAAATGATTGAATCCATTCCATATCTCATATTAAGAAATTAACAAAAAGTATTAAAATATAAAAATAGATAAACAATGACAAAGTCTAAATTCTAAACAATTACGATTTAAAGTAATTTTTTTATTAAAATTATTTACTTATTTTATAATCTATTATTACTATTTATTTAATAATTTAGTTTTAATTATTTTAAAAATTTTGAGCTTAAATATGAATCTTCATCAAATAATACTAATATATACATTAACAAATATAACCCTTGTTAAAGCAAATTTTAATATATGAATTTGCCAACAAGGACCTAAATCCTCACATGAAGTGTGTTTTCCTACTATTATTTGTAAGATTGCATCATGTCTAATTTTTGTCTAGTTCATTGGGAAAGTAGGTTTGTTTGGTTAGAGGAGTGAAAAAGTGAGAAAATAAAAAAAAAAAAATTAATTTTCCACTTTTTTGTTTAATTGGGAGTGAAAAAGTGGAGGGATGGAAAAAGTGAGTTTGTATAAATTTACTCATATATCCTTATCAAAAAATGATGCTCAATTAAAACAAAAAAGTAATAAGCAAAAAAAAAGAAGAAGCAATCACCCAAATTTATTATTAAAAAATATTATGTCCAGAAAAAGAAATCATGTCTAGTTAAATAAAAAAGAAAAATAAAACAAAGTACCATGCCATGGCCCTAGAAAATCAAAAGAAAAAGGGGGGGGGGGGGGTGTGGGGGAAAGAGGCAATGTCCCAAGAAAGTAAAATAGTGGAAAAGAAGAGGCAAATGCGAGCAAAAGATTAAAAAAAGAAAAAGAAAAATAAAGCAGAAGATTTAAAAAAAAAGGGAAGGGACAATTGGATGAAACCCATGTGCACGCACATGGGCAATTTCGTCATTTATCCTCAAATTTCTCCCTACCCAGTTTTCTTCCCATTTTGGAGAAATTTTTTTTTTAATGATCTTGAGAAGAAAACATCTAGACTCTACTATCTTTTTCCCCTCTCCCCTCCAAACCAAAAATCCTCTAAAAAAGTTTTCTTTCCTTATTTCTCTCTTTGTTTCTTTCATTTTCTCTAAAATCCATTCTACCAAACACACCCTTAATCTTGAGAATAGTTTTATGGCTTCAAATGCAATTTTACTCTAATAAAAAACGGTTCATTTCCGTGGGAAATCTATATTTTGAAAAAATGTAGACAGTAAATATACACTTATCTAAAATCATATGAAGCAGCTGTTATTTCATGCAAGACTGTCCAGGCAAGAAGGAGGTCACGGGAACTTTTACACCTCACACTACATCTAATAGCTCTTCTGCTTGAAATTTTGGGAGTTTATGCGGATTTCAAGTTTGACCATGAGTTTAATGTTGAGGAAATGCTCACCTTACATTCCTGGCTGGGCATCATTACCATCTGTTTATTTGGTTTGCAGGTATATCCCTTTGCATTTACTTATACACCAAAGCTTCCTTGACAAACCTATTAATGTGTTTGGTTTTAGGCATTGTTTAGAATTTTATGATTTTACCAACTTCATTTGATATAATAAAAGTTGTGCACATTTCAAAATTTTGAACTACCTTTTCCCACTAAAATAATATTTGTTCCAGATTAACCAAACATATTGTTCATTAGGTTTCTTTTCCTAATCTTGGTTCTTTCTTTCTTTCATTGTTAGTGGGTGTTTGCTTTATTGACGTATTGCTTCCCAAAAGCAGAAAATTTAACAAGAGCAATGCTTCTCCCGTGGCATAGATTTGTCGGCATGGTCATCTTCCTCTTGGCAATATGCACTGTTGAAACAGGATTTGTTGAAATATTCATTGCCTTAGCTCTAGAGCGTAACCAAGAAGCACTTGTTCGGAACTTTACCGGGCTTCCAATCTTCCTACTTGCAGTCAGCGTTACCCTCAGTGTGATCCTTCCACGATCTGATTAATTATATTGAATAATTATGGTGAATATGTTACCATCTATTGTTGATTTAGTGCTTTAATTCCAGGAAAAACGTTTGTCTTGTTGAACACATCCTTCCATTCGGAAATAAATTTTGTTTGAGGTTTGATGCAACATTCAAAAATATTAACACTCTGGTCTGTTGAACAAAAGAGGAATATGTTATATGCCAATATTGATATAACATATTGGTTGAGTGCTCTGTCTATATGTCAATGGTGCTAGCTAGCCTTCCTTAAACATGATTTTTTTTAATTTTTTTTTATAAGACTTACTAAAGCTAAAAAATAGGATGTAAAAATCGTAAAATCCAGCATATTAAGAGGAGTTAGATAGCTTTAATCCACCGTTTGATGGCCGGCTATAATTTTGAATCAATTTCGGATTTGGATATGGTCTTTTGGGGATTTGGAATTGGATTCAAACAAAACAAAAAGGAAAAGGTAAAGGTCAAAAAACCGAAGTGGATAGGAAGCTTTTCTCTGGAAATATCAGAGCCAGGTTTCGATCCTGGGACCTGTGGGTTATGGGCCCACCACGCTTCCGCTGCGCCACTCTGATTAGTTGATAAATGAACAGAAGTATATTTACTTATTTAATTAATAAAATATTTTGTAGTATCAAGAACCAGCTTTCCCTTGTAACTGTCTTAGGTCTCCACGCCAAAACCTTCTATCCTTAGCAGGTGAAAAACCGAAGGGGCAAGCTTGAAAGTAGGTAAGAAAACTGAGAACCCAAGAAATTAACATTAATAAGCAATTGTAAATATCAATTTCTAAATAATATTTAGGAAGTTTTAAAAAAATTACCAAAGTCCTAAGAGAATTTTGGCTTTAGAGCCATAAGTCCTAGGAAAAATCAATGAGTAATGTTACACAGAGAAAAGAGAAAAAAAGAATTACAATATTTGATTATTTTCCACAATAGTTGTGTTAACAAAATTTTATTATTTCTTATTTTTGGATCCATTATTAACATCATGTTTTCATCTATCACTAACAATATACTACATTAGTCGAATGTGATATCATTTGTGTCTATAGATTTTCTTAAAATCAATTCCATTAGTTCAAAGCATGGGTGTCCATGGATTGGTCCGAATTAGGTTTGTGCTCAACCCACGCCTGATATGTGTTAAGATGTATGCCCTTAAATCCTATTGTATGATACTATGTATGACATTATATATGACTTAATGTTGTGTTATATAAAGTTGTTTTATTATTATCTAAATATAATGGTAACATGAATATTGAGACATTATCATATAGTCCATGAGATGCATAGTATGTGATTTATGTGAAAAGACACAGAAATATAAATCACAATTTCTTTGTAAACTCAGAATTTTAGTTCGTAGTCAGTAATGAAGTTAGGCATTTCATCTGCGAAGACTATAACAAATCAACTAAGATGATTTGTCTTGATCATGGAAATGGAGATTTCTAGTTATAAAGTTAGGCATTTCATTTACGAAGACTATAACAAATCAACTAAGATGATTTGTCTTGATCATGGAAATGGAGATTTTTAGTTGGTATGTTGATATATTTTAAGAGTTAAAATATATTGAACTGAACTGCTGTGAGATTTATTATTCTCCTAACGACTGTCAAATAAATAATAAACTCACGACTTATATTTACATGAACTTTTAATCTTGAGAGAATAATAGACATGATCATTAAGTGTAAGTTACTTTGATATACCAGGAGTGAGATCTATAGTTATGGTCAAAACCTCAGTATGTTAGACAACCATATTTAGTGTTGATGGAACATATATTCTGAAGATGGAATTCATAATCTCTTAACCGAGATACAAAATATTCCCTTGAGATAAGTTTAATGGGTTTAGTTATGCAGAGAGTTAGACCTAACCACTTTAGTAAGAAGTTACTAAAGTATATATTTATGGAATTGGATTTCATAAATATATGATGAATAACTTAAAAGATTAAACCGGATACTCAAGGAATTAAGATGCAATAATCCATAAAGTGGCAGACTACATTCATGACTTTGTATTACTACGAATATTTTATGAAGGGGTTATATGTACAATAAAGTCTTGAGATATAATTTATAAATAAGGCCTAGAGTGCAACTATATTTATATAGTGGTATTAAATATAATTAATGGTAATTTTGGACTTGTCAAGAGTTAACAGAAAAGCTGAAGGCCCATTGGAGCTAGTGTCTTATTAGTCCCCTTGGTTCCACTCCAAGCCATACACTTAAGCCCAATTGGAAAGGCCCAAAAGGCTAGCCCAATTAAATAATCAGTTAGATACAAAGGGAAAAACATACAGAATTTTTAGTAGAGATTATTACAATAACACTATTGTGAAATGGTGTGTAAGAAGTGTTAGACACTTTGACATTTTTCCTTTGGAAAACTGATTGAGAGGCCATACATCTTGGATGTTAGTGGAATTGGAATGAAGATTAAAAGTATTCCCAAGTGCTTATGATCTTCGGTTTTGAAATCCATCGCATCAAGGTACACTCTCTTGTTATTAAATTCCGAAACTTACATAGTGCATGTTAACATTTATGAATGAAGTAGATTTGTTTATTTTCCGCTGCACATGTTTTGTATGCAATACATGCACGTGTATTTCCATCAATATGATCCCATTTAGCCGGCAAAGAACTAGACCCACCATTGACTAGTAAGGGAGGTCGGATTGAATTCTTGATGGTTGCGGGTTAGATTTGTGTAAAACCGGTAGTGACAGAGAGAGACGGAGCAACAACAGAATTCTCACCAGATCTAGTGAGATCTCACCAGATCTAGTGACGAAGAGATCTTGTTAGATATGGTGGATTTCTACCAAAGTTGATTGGGTTTGTTGCTAGAATTGGTGGACCTTCGTTGGATTTTATTGGAAAGCTCCTTGGACTTAGTAGACCTTGCCAGATTTAAGAGTTTTCACATTCGGATTAGGTCAAGATGAATCTTAGAGGAGGAAGCCAGCTAGAGGCGATTTTTGAAGGCAAAGATCTGCCATCGAGCACTAAAGTCATCAAATAGGGTGGTGGGGGGAAAACAAATCTAGGCAGGTGGGTGGGTGGCTTGGGCAATCTTAAAGTATTATCATTTTTATTCTAATAAAAAAACTATATCTTATATTCCTTATAAGTATAATAGAATTAAAGTCTAAAGAGTACTATACAAAATAATTTAAAATTGGAATCAAAATACTTTATAACTCAATTTGTATAATATAAAAATATATTTATTAAATTTGACATATTGTACTATAAAAACATATTTATTAAATTTGACATATTGTTCCAATATTCATAAAAACATTTTACATTTTTAAACTATTTTTAATCAACAATTATCTAGGTATTTAGGTACAAAATAAGTACAAAAAAAATTATAAGACAAAATTTAAGCATTTTTATTTAAAATACAAATTATAAAGGGTAAGAACTAAAGCACTATTTTCCCATTATTATTTGAGAGATAATTACATGTTCATTATAATTTTATAAATATAAAATTAATATAAGTAGCTGTTACATACAATTTATCACTAATGGAATTGTAACTTTATTAAAATGAATATAAATAATGTTATACTTTCATTTAAAATTCATGCATGTACTGTAAAAGTAATTTTGTTTTTAGATATATAATTTTAAAAAAAAATATAATAATCTTGTTTCATGTAAAAATTATATACAATAAAAATAATTTTATTTATAGATATATAAATTTTTATTAGGATTTAGGGTGTCAAAAGTCAAAACTTAGCGACTTTACCCTTTTATATGTATAAAAACATCCTGGTGAGGTTGCTAAATTGACAAAAAAGTCAATTTAGCAACCAATTCTCCAAAATTGTGGTTACAGCAAAGTAGCTAAACTTAAAAAAATTTAACTAAATTTAACTTTGAGCTACAGTGGGCTGCAACACAAAACTCAATATATATATATATATATATATATATATTAATGTAGAGTGTTAAAAAAAGTATTTTAATATATTGATGGTTGTGGTTATTGGTTATTGTGCTAAATATATTATTTTATTGTGTTGTTTATATTATTTTAATATGTTTAATGTTAATATAAAACCTTTGCAGTAGGGTGAATTACAAAGTGGGTTGTTAGAAAATGTAAAATAATGTTTTAAGTTGCTAAAAACTAAATTTTTTAGATGCTTTACTGTGAATAATCTAAACACATATACTTAAGTTTATTTGATTGCTCTTCTCAAAAAAAAAAAAAAAAGTTTATTTTATTGCTATTTATACATACTTATTTAAGATATTTTATTTTTTAATTTTGAGGAGGCATAAAATCCCTCACCCTATTGGGGTGGTTCTGCAATTTTTGTTCACCCTCAAATTCCGCTAGTATTTAACGTACACGTTTAACCAAAAATTAACCTATTAGGAATTTCTCGTGAGTCTTGTGACAAACTACTTGGTTTAGCTGTGAAGAGAATGCGACTCCACAACAAACTTTCGAAACTTCTAATAATAATTAAAAAAAAAAAAACATTCCCAAAGTTCTTTTATTCTATGTCATAGGAATTTCCTCCCTTGGAATTGCCGGCTAGACGGTTCTTCAAATTTCATACTTGTTGGTATCGCTCTCAAGCCAACAAAATGCTTTCTCTGTGCTTACCAAAATATTTCGAGGCGTGGATCATAGAATATATTACATCCTTTTAACATGTAAACAATTGGGTCTATTTATGATTCCTAAGACACTTAGCTTTACCTTTATTATAAAAACAAAGGAACTAAGATAGATCTCTCTTCCTCTCTCTCTCTCCCTTCTGTCTGTTACTACAATTAGACACTCATTCACAAGAGATTGGTGCAATTAGCAATGGCACCTCGTAGCTACAAAGTCTCAGCAACCCGGTTTGTGATATCTGCACAATTGATAACCGTAGCAGTGATAACTCTAGTGCTTGTTTGGCTCCTTCATTTTCGGGAAGGATTTTCTTTCAAATCCGATGAGAGATCAAAGCTATTCAATGTAAGTTCTTAAAATGCACCACATATATATCTTGAAGATTCTCGTCCTCTCTTATATTTGATTTGATTTTCTTTTCTTTTAAAATAAGTGAGTGGGCAATCCAAAAAAAAGAGGAGGGAGATAATAGGATTTAGGACTTACATATGATCTCTTTTTCATGAGACATGATATTTAATTAATTAAGTTACATACCCTTTAGGATGTGTTTTCCATATATGATCTAAAGGTTTTGTTTTCCTCTCCTTATATACAGCTACATCCTTTCCTAATGGTGATTGGGCTTATTGTAATTGGAGGACAAGGTAAGGAAAGTGGGCTTTTTTATGTAGAGAAAAGTAGGGAAAATTTTTTATTTTGACATCTATTAAGGAAGCCCGTGAATTCAAAAACTTATTCTTGTGTGATATTTTCTCATTAAACCCCTTTTCCTTTTGTTTATGTACATCAATTACTGTAGTAATTTGTACTCCAATCTAAATATTAATGAGCTAATCTTCTCAATCTGCAAGTATGATGCACTGTGGAAGTTTATTTATCTTTGAATGAAATGTACCATGCAATTAAGTTTGTATAAAGCTACTTTCCGTAAAGTGGTTTGTGAGCTTTACTTGATCATTGAGGCACGAAACTACGAATATGATTATAGGAGCTTCTCTCAAGAGAAATAGAAGGAAAGAGAAGTGATGCTTTTTTTTTAAGGATTTTTTTATAATAGAAAATTGTTACAACAATTGAAAATTGGAATTTAAATTCTAGTTCTCCTTGTTAAGAATGATAGACATTGACATTGAACTATAAGCCTCTGGGTTTTTTATTTTTTTTATTTATCCAATTGCTTAATTCTTAAATTCCTCTATGTATAGTGTGAGTGGAATTCAATTCTAGATTTTTTGTATAATGATGTTAAAATACTTTACCAATTAAATTATCAGTCACACCTCCATTCTCTTTTATTGAGTGATAATAGAGCTTCCTCTCCAAATAAATATGTATTTGAATTGACCTATTTGTTGATCTGTTTTTTTGTCGGAAGTGGAAAATTGTATTGTTGTATCTTAAAAGAAACCTCAAATGCAGACTATTGCAAGATAATGAAGAAGAAAAACAAGGCCCTTTTAGACATGTCACTTCAACATATAGAAAAAAAAAAAAAAGTGTTTGTTTTGTTTTATTTATTTACTTATTTTTATTTAACAAATCACTAAGTATATTTTCACTAATCAAGTATAATATATTGATTAAACAGCGATCATGGCATACAAGTCAATCCCTGCGAAAAGAAAGACGCGTAAAGGGGTTCATTTGGTTTTGCACCTGATGGCTTTTCTCTCTGGCATTTTGGGAATTTATGTGATTTTCAAATACAAAAATGAGGCAGGGGCCCAGAATTTGCAAACATTGCATTCCTGGCTGGGCATTACTACCGTATCTTTGTATGGCTTGCAGGTAACACTTCTACTTAAAATATGTGTACCATGATTAGCGCTTTGTCCACATTCCACACTGTTCTAGTGAGGGACATTCCCTGTTATGTTTTAGTAGAGGTTTCAAGAGCTGTCAATATTTTGTCCATCTCAGGGTGCGCATCAAACCTAACGAAATCGACCCAACCTGATGCTTTGGGTTCCATGTATTGGTGAGTTGGGTTGGGTTGGGTTGAAATTTATAACTAATAATAACTTTATATAATTTGTTGTGAAATTATTCTGAACGTAGCATTTCTAAATAATTTATTCGAAAAAGTGTTTGCATAATTTATGAAATTCCAATTTTTTTAAGGCATAAAACATGCATACACAACAAACCGACCATGCGGGTTGGGTTGAAATTTAAAACCAATGATAACATATTACCTATAATTTTTTGTGAAAATGTTATGGACATAACACTTCTCAATAATTTATTGAATAAAGTGTTTACATAATTTATGAAAGCCTAAATTTTTTCAAGGCATAAAATATGCATGCACAACCCATCGATCGTGTGAGGTTGGATTGAAATTTAAAACTAATAATAATTTACCATCTATAATTTGTTATGAAAATGTTGTAGACGTAACACTTCTTAATAGTTTATTAAAAAATGTGCCTACATAATTAATGAAAGCTCAATTTTTGTCAAGGCATAAAGTATGCAGGCACACCCCACCAACTATGTGAGGTTGGATTAGTTTTGGATTGAGAATATCTTAGCCTGACAGAGTCGGCATGGGTTGAAAAACAATCCTATAACACAACACATATGAAAACCCCTAGTTTCATCCAATAGATTTTTAGACATTTTACACGGTGTGATGTTTTAGATTGGACTAAGTGTGTGTTTGGTTCAGCTTTATGTTCTCGGATATCATGAAAACTTGCTTTTGTAGTTACATTTTACAAAAGGGTGCAACGCATTATTGTACAAAATACAATAATGGCCCATAAGTTCGATTTTGTAAGACCTACTAAACGCCAAACGGATACGTTTACAAAATTGCATTTTGAGCTCTAAAAAGTGAAACCAAACTATCACTAGAAGTACTGCAAATGATGGGCCATTAAATAATCTTTTTGGGGGGGGGGGGGGTGGGGGTGGTATTCTTTTATTTTTTTTGGTCATACATTTCAATACTTGGCAAAAAATAAGTTACACAATTAGTTAAAAAAATAACTTATTGGTCATTTCATTTCTACATATATTGGAATTACTTATCTTTGGGATTTAACCAATAACCTTCTAGCTGCTATTCTTGTTCTTCAGTTTGTGTTAGGTTTCTTTGCCTATTGCTTCCCGGGTGCAGAATGGACAGCAAGAGCGACACTCCTTCCATGGCATATATTATTTGGAATGGGGATCTTCTTATTTGCAATTGTAACTGCTGAAATAGGGTTGTCTGGGCTTTCTCAGACCGTCATTTCCTTTTCTGAAAGATACATAATGAACTTCACTGGGCTGTTGATCCTTCTCTATTCAATCAGTGTTGCCCTCGTAGTCATCCTTCCTGGACGTTTTTAATGAAGAACATTGAGATCTTGATGACATTCATGCAGGACTATATATCCCATACATAAAATATTGTCAGATATATCTTACCATCCATTATTAATTGATTTGTGAAGGTAGCAGTTACAGTCAATTGGATTTCTTTTTTTTTTTTTAGACAAAATAAATGTATAAAATTAGTCTAATCCCTTGTGAGATGGGTGGGTTTTAGTTAATTCATTTGGTAAGTTTTTTGTTATTGAATAAAAAAATTGAATTCAAATCTTGCCTAAGATACTATAGTATCTTAATCCAATAATAAAGAACAATTATCTTGAAACAAACGCCATAAGTTCAAATTCTAGCGTATTTATATAAAAAATATATAAATATTATATTATTCAACTTCTATCAAATCCCAAAATCTGAATTTATTTTTCCGTTAACAATAATTTGTCAATTGCCTAATAAATTAAGCTTTTGGGGTTGCAATGAAACAAATTATAATGTAAATCCCATTTGTTTATTTGTCCGAAATTAATCCAAATAATGAACATCTGTATTCCAACTTTGTTTTCTCTCTCCACAAAAGTGGAATCAACATACATATTCAAATTTTATAACATTTTTTTTATCCTCCAGGGAATCCAAAATCTTTCTATTTCATTTGATCTCCATCTCATTCCTGTTGTCTCTTTTCATGAGAGATAGAAATTGGAGGAGAGAGAGCATTTTTTTTTTTAAAGGAATCTGAATGATCAACATCTTTTTTCCACTTTTTTTGGAGAGAGAAAGTGGACTTTGGATGTTCACTTTTTGGACAAAAGATAAGATAATAAAATTTGAATTCAGATATTCTTGTTTAATTTGATCCATTGCAACCCCAAAAGTTTAGATTATTTGGCTATTAGCATTTTTTTTTTTTTTGGAGAGAATTTGGTTTTTAGCATTAATTTGCCAATTGTCCATCCAAAACTGATGTGGCTCAATAATATTATCTACTTTTTCAAAGAGAAAAATAGGAAAACTTGGGCTTGAATGAAACCCCCTACGAAGAGGTAATTGGAAAATAATTGTTTATGACAAAATATATGAATAAATTTTTGGGGTTTGAAGGAAACAAATTAGGAATTCGAGGAATCCGCCCCTTGAAGAGCTGAATTCATTTTTTTTTTTTTTAAAGAAAATTCTTCCAAGGCGAATCCATATTTCAAATAATTATCATCTGTATTTCTTTTTCTTTTTTTTTTCTTCTCCCAAAGCAAATCTAGATGTTGAGCATCCAGATTCCACTTTTTTTAGGATAAACTATATATTTAGTTTCTATTTTTTATATCATATTTCAATTTGGTTTCTAACCTTTCAACTGTGTCTATCTGGTTTCTAATTTTTTAGTGTCGTGTCAATTTAGTCATTGCCATTATTTTTTGGATGAAAATTGTTACTGTGGCAAATAGACAACAAAAAAAAAAAATTTATTGTCATATCAACTAAAATTAATTTTTATTTTGACAGTTAGCCACGTCAATAATTTTCATCCAATAAATAACAACATGGATTAAATTAGCATGACAATAAAAATGTTAAAGACCAAATTGACACAATTGAAAGGATATACAATTTCACACAAATTTTTTGTGTTTTCATGATTAAGAAATCATAAACTTATATAACTATTGTTTTAATGTTTTAGTTTTCAGAGAGAGAGAGAGAGAGAGAGTCCAATATAACATTCCACTTTATTTTGGAGGAAAAGGAAATTGGAATTCAAATGTTCAACATGCAAATTCACTTTGAGAGAGGAAAAAAATTGGAATCCGGATTTTGAAGAACTAGATTTCATGTTATATGGCCCTTCAAGATGCGGACTCCTCACACTCTTAATTCGTTTCTTTTAACAGCCTCCATTAATGAAATTCAAGGTCTTTCTTAAAAAAAAAAAAAAAAAAAAAAAAGAAAAAAAAAAGATGCTGAGTCCTCACATTCTTAATTTTTTCCTTCTAAATCTTAAAAGCTTATTTTATTTGTCATTATAATCTTAATAGTTATTTGTCAACTGGTCACCAATCATTCGCAAGCATGCACGAAAAAAATTTAAAAAAAATAAAAATTTACCACCCTACCTTTCGCACTTTGCTTGGTGGGATTTATTTTCAAAATTTTTCTTGTTCGCGTGTCCATTCCTATTATTTTCAAGTCAAATATATAAAGCTTTACGATAATCATTATTATCATGATTCTCTCTCTGTCCCACATAGACAAACAGTGATAGTGTACTTCATTGCAATCACAAACATAATGATCACCCACTGGCACGCACAAGAACATCATTGTTCTAACATAAAAACAAAGAGCACAATGGCAAAAGTAGTTAAACAAGTATCTCTTAGTATTCTTAATGAAATATTTATGCTTCAAATGCAATACTGTAATTATTGAGTAATAAAAAAAATAAAAACTTATAAATTATAACCATAACTAAAGTTGTTATTCTTCAAACTCAACTTAATAAGAGCTAGTTAACTCAATCGTCATTATCAAAAAAAAAAAAAGTTAACTCAATTGTCACACATACTGAATATTTATTATTTCTTAACTTGTGTCGAACTAAAAGCCCCATACTTAATTGATGTTCTATTGTGAATCTTGTGATAGTGGAGTAGGCAACCTAAGAATAAATGTCAGAAAAATTCGATACCTCAGCACCAATTGTATAAGAGCCCGAAATCAGTGGCACTTGAATGTTCCAGAGATAAGACTATGTTTGAAAGAGCACTAGTGGCGCATTACCTTTACTCCTCTATAGTTTATTCTCCATCCACCAGCATTTCTTTGTACAATTTCTAATGGTGTTAATCCCTTGCCTTTTTTTATATTTGTTTTGGTTTATGCACTGTATAACCAAGCCGAAAAAAGAGAAAATATAATTGATAATCCTAGCAAACTTGAGAAACATTTGTGGTCCAACATTGCTCAGCACTGGCCACTGGCCACTGGCTACCTACCACACACATCACTAGCCCAATTAAATTTTGACTAAGAAAATGATGCGTGGTTGACTTTAACATGAGGGGGAGATTCAGTGGCATGATTGGCATCAAATAAACATTAATGGGTGTATTTTGATTCGCTTTCAATAGCGAACTGAATTGTCAATTAGTATTAATTTCTTGAGGCTATAGAATGAACCTAAGAAAATGTGCTAGTTATAATAGAATCGTATCATTTTTTATAAAATGTAGACCAATTTCAACAAGACAAGACTAATTTAAATACAACTAGAGTTGCAGATAGAATCGTTATATGGTCCTAGTAATGAATAAATTTTGGATGACACCCATGCTCTGTCAAGTTTCTGAGAAAAATGGATGAAGAGGAGAAGAGCTAGTTCTGAAATTTCACAACTGAAAATGATTGTTCATTTTGCATTTAAATTAACAAGCATAATCCAAAATAATAACACCAACAAACTACACACTATTAGCATCAATGTTAAAAAGAAATCAAACCCACTGCTGCTTTGTTGCCTCCATTCTCTTTAACAGGTCAGCTATCTCAGCTTTCATTCTGGATTTCATGTTGATATAATCACCATGTGAATTTTCCAAAACCTTTAGCTCCTCCAGTTTCTTCCTGCGCCTTTCCTCAGTCTCATGCAAACATAGTTTGGCAAGCTTTCCAGCATACTCTTCTTCCACCTTGTCATTCTTAGTCCTAATCATCCGCCGGAATCCTTCAGCCTCTCTCCGTGCATCATCAGCCTTGTTCTGGAACATCCTCGCTTCTGCTTCCTTGATCCGCACTAAGCTTTCCAAGCTGTCAAAGCTATCTTTCTTTGACAATGACCCAAACCGGAAATCGTCATCTGTTGTCAACTCACTCATTATGGAAGGTTTGAGGTCACTCTGACGAAGATCATTCGACAGTAAATCGTTGCGTATGCTAGAAGAGCTCATGTTGAACGCTGTATATTTTGGGGGTAGAGAAATGGATTGTGAAAGAGGGGTTGCTTCTTTTCTAAGGATAGATTGAGTTGCCACCAACTCATTTGAAGTCACAACAGGAGCAGGAATGCCAGACACGCCATCTGTGTCCATTTGTCCAAAAAGCAAAACCTTCAGAGTTAGGCATGCACATAAAAAATCTGACTTTATGTTATGCATATTAAGACAAATATTCAGCTAATATACATTATGCACATGGCTGTCTCAGATGGAAAAGTATCATCGTAGATGATAGTGAAAGATTGAAAATAAGAATTGATGGCATTTCATAAAATTTAAACACTACTCATGGTAATGGCTTCCATTTTCTATGGTGGTCCTATATAGAATTTAGGATTTTAAACCTTCAACTACCTACCAAGTAAAACACAATTTACTTCTTCAATTCTCGCATGTGGCATTCCTGTAAAATATTATAATGGGAAAACTTCTAGTTCTCAGAAGGTTCCTTCCAAAATTCTAATGAATAGGAAGCATCTGGAACAAAATGACAGTTTCCCAGTCAGTTTCTTATCAAATTTAAAGTTTAAATGTGTGATGTGACAGGCTTTCTGTGAGGTCAAGTTAGCACTCTGGCTCAGCTAAATATAACTTTTATACTTCTCAAAATATTTTTTAAAAGGAACTTTCCAGATACACACTAGAAATTACCATGAAAACAGCAATGTGAATTACAATGCTATGAAACATAATTCAGATGTTCAGGAATTATAACTTAGTTGTGAATTGTGTGCTTTCTAACAAATGCAACATCTATCCATGTTGCAGTTCCTTCCAATTAACTCATTTAGTACATATGTAGACCCAAAAGAGAGAGAGAGAGAGAGAGAGAGAGAGAGAGAGAGAGCATTTACAAAACGCAGGTTCACACATACAGAAAATTGCTCCAATCTTTGAGTGAGGGAATGACTAATAGTTATAATATAGCTATTTTAAATGCCTCCATGAAAATCTAGAACAAAGTTGAAATTTTACTAGGAAAACTGTCCAAGCATTCAGATAGCCATAGCAATAGTGCTTCCATTATAAAAACATCAAGAAGTATAACAAGAGCACATACCTCTTATAAAATTCCACAATTTTTTGAAATTTTCTAATTAAATATTACTTATACAAGTTTACTTTTCTATGTTCTTACAATTAAATATGAGGTTAGGTACGATCACAATCCAAAGAAGCACTAGCCACTTGCACTAATACCCCAAAAGTATTAACTGTGATCACTACAATCTTCCCCACTTAAACCCTGGTCATCCTCTTCTGGACTTGTGTTAAAATGCAATGGCCCAAAACCATATGGCATTACCAAGTTGACACAATTAGAGCTATAAGTCCCCCCACCACCACCCCCCCCCCCCCCTCCCCCCCAAACCCCCCTGGTTCTTTTAATCCCTGACTTCCTTAACAAGACTCACATAACACTAGAATGCCCCTAAACTATAAACCATTAGCAAGTTGGCTTTGACATGGTTGGTCACAATCCAAAAAATAATGATAGCCACACATTCACTGTACCTCAAACGGACAAATCACAATTAAAGTTTCCTGTAATAGCTTATAGCCAATATCGACTTAATACTTGCCCAATGTGAGACTTAGCACATGCCCACATAACACCTTCATAATCAAAATCTTAATCCACAGAATTCATGGTATTGCAAGTACCAATAGACCAAACAGACAAATACAAGCACCACTAGTTGTAGAAAATTTTCCTATATGAGTAATATTATAGACAATCCTTCAAAAGGGCCTCATATCAGCCTTTTATCCTTGTTGCACACATATGCATTGGATACATGAGAAGAGGTATCTGACAAAAAGATCCAGTCCATCACAACAGTTGGATACACATCTGAGAAGCTGTTATTGTTAATTTTATAGATATTTCTTTCTAGAGAAGCCAATAAGAAGTTGACATGTATAGGAGTTTAGAACTCATACTTTGCAACCAAACCTAAAAGCTTATTAACAGCACGGTGCATATTGAGGCTAGCAGATAACAAACAAAATCATCTTAAGAAACAATAAGATAAAGTCAAGAAACTCACAGTTGAAAAACTGAATCATGCTGTTGCACGCATCTGATGGGGAGACCATTTTGGTCTCTAGCTTGGATAACATATCATCAGCCTTAAGATGCAATTCTTTGCCTTTGTAATCTTCACTTCCCCTGAAAATTTTCCTGACACAATCAAGCTCCTTTTTAAGAGTTTCCAAAGCCCAATTCTTTGCGCAAAGCATAAACACGTCCTTAACGAAACCAAACATTTCCGAAGGATGACCACACCCAATGCAGTGTAACTGCATCTCAGTACTCCCTGAAGGTCCCTTCAAGCTAGGACCTGGCTTAATCAGATTCTTCTGAATGCCACAAGCAGCATGGCACCAATGGGAGCACACATCACAACCAACCCAACTGCAGGTATTGTTGGCACAATCAAATTTCAAACAGATGGGACACATACACTGGCTGCAAAACCCCTTATTTCCTGAGCAAATCTTGCAGTCACAATCATCAACTGGCAGTACGCTCCGGCAATTTACATTTCTACATTTCACATACAAGAAAATGTCCACCAGATCATTTGCTGAGAGGCGAATTTCACTAGATAAGTAGCTTCCAAGCCCCATCTTCACAGCAACCAAAACTTCCAACTGCCACTTGTGGCACTTAGACAGAGTCTCCCTAGTAAGATCAGATCTGCGTTCAAGCAAATACTGTAATCCCACTAATTCCTCTTTCTTCTCAGGCATTATAATTATACCATTCAAGTAATCCTTAACCAAAGCAACTGTCTCCTCCGGAAGTTCCTGACATATCGGAGCCATAGCAGGAACAGACTCAGATACAATCTCTATAACAAGTCTCTCCTGTCTAGAAAACTTCCTACCCCTCCCACTACCACTACCACCACCACCACCCACACCCTCCAAATTCCTCAAACCCTCTGAACCTCGCCCTCTGGAATCACCAGACAGCGTATCAATCCGCGGCCTTGCGGGGAGCTCAGATGGGAAAAAGGAATGGTTCTCAGAGCCAGTTGTAGTCCTATAATGACTACTACTATTGTTATTAACATTACTACAAAAGTCCTTATTACGAGCACTAGCCTGATTTGCCTGCATCATTGAAAAAACGCTTCCTCCTGCACCATGATTGGAAAGCCCCACAGCCCCATCACCGATCGGCTTAAATCGACTATGAACCGAACCATTAGTCCCTTCCCCACAGTTCCAAATCTGGTCATCGTAATTTTCAGTGGAATTACGAGTCAAAGAGCAACTGGGGTTGTGGGAAAAGGGAAGGGAATAAGAGTAAGACATGGAAGTAGCAGTGGCAGTAAAATCATTGGAACAATTGTTAGAAGGTGCTAAAGATTGCATACTCTTAGCAGCAATCTGGTTGGGAATTGGAGCAGCAGTGAGAGAGAGAGAAACATCAGGCAAAGCTAGAGACAAGTTCAAAGTCTCAAGCTTTGGCTTTTTCTCTGGTACTATATTCTCTCTCTCAAGCTCTTCCTCCACCTCTCTTTTCGAGGAATTCCCTCTTGTTTCGTTCAGATTGAGGAAATCCCTCTCGACCCATTTCTCACCTTGGTTTGAAATCGAATTCTCAGCAATAGAAGCGTTCGTTTCTCTTTCTCGGGAATACAGCATGTTTTTCTCTTTCTCAGGAAGACCCAGTTTGGAATTGTCACAGAGGTAGCTGAGTGTGAGCTCTTGTGCCCCTGAAGTCCCTGTTTTTGTTGGCAACTTTGATCTGAAACCATTCCCATCAGAACCCACCCCTGAATCTCTCTGAAAATCCATACCCTTTTCAGCAAAACTCATTTTCTCATCTGGGTTCTCCTTCTTCTGCTGAGAGAGCTTAGTCTGTGAGCAATTGTCACCCTCACAACCTAAACGACCATTACAGAGATCTTTATCTCTCAACATAACCATATCAAAGACTCTCAGCAGACAAACAAAGAAAGAGCAAAAAAAAAAAAAAAAAAGACAGAGAGAGAGAGAGAAAGAGAGATGTACCAGAGAGAGAAGAAAAGCCAATGATAGTCAGAGAAAGCAGGGAGGGGCAGTTTGGGAAATAAGAGAGAATCCTGAGGGTTCTTCTTTTCAGTTCATTGGCTTTGATTCTTCAGCAAAGACCATTGCTTTGCTTTGTTTTGTTTTTGTTTTGTATTGTATTGTTTTTCTTTTCTTTCCTTTTTTTTGCTCTCTCTGCAACGGCTGTATTTTCTGAGTGTTTACACGAATGACTAAAACGGCGATTGCTTTTTTGTCTCTACCAAATTACCACTCTGACCCTCCGTTTATTGGAGAATTACAGACCTCTGGTCCAATTCACTGTATTTACTGCAACTTTCCTCTGTTTCTTCCTCGACTAAAAAGACACGCGTTTTGTGTGAACTCTAGCAACAGCATTAATAATAATAATAAATCTTAAAAATTACTGTATTTTTTCGTAAAACATTTCGCAACTGGTATATAGTGGATAATAAAATAGTATTGTCATACATTTAAATAATAATGTGTGAACGCAATTGTGATAAAAAAATAAAAAAAATCATGATTGACTGGTTCACTCTTTACATCTTAAATTATACCCTAATTTATACTTTTGGTTCTTTCACATTTTTTTACCTTAAATTATTCCTCAATTTACACTTTCTCCCATGGACTATTAAAAAGTAAAATCGACTCCTTGAATAGAAAACTCCGAAACTCTTTATTGTTTGTTTTACTACCGTTATATTTAACTGAATTTAGCATTAAAATACTAATTTTGTCATACTTAACATCAAAACAGGTAACAAGACAATAAGAGGGCATTGAAACAAAGTTATAATTTTGGGAGGTTAATTATACATTTCGATAGTTCATAAGGGCAAAGTGTAAAATTGTGTATAATTTACAATAATAAAGTGTAATTTCTTGTGAAAAGTTTTATTATCTAAAAAATATATGAGAGATAATTTATCTTATGTGTTCCACTTTATGTTCCTTAAATTATGGTATATCTTGTATTTGATTTCTTTTCTGTTTTAAACTTAGATATTTTAGAAGAAAAGTCAATCATGTACATATTAAGTTGTGATCCGTAAAACGCTAAAAATAGAACAAAATATATGTATTCACAGGAATAGTAAAAGTCTTGATCACTGGCGACTGGGTTCTAAGTTCCGAAGATGAGTAACTAAAAACCAACTTTTATTTCTTATAAGGCCAAATTGATTGACAGTTCCACTCTACCCAAATTAAAAGGTACTTTCTATCTTTGAATTTCAACTTTCAAGTCAAATGTCCAAGCCAGCATGCCTCGCTGGAAAAGTCATTGTGTAATAGATAAGTTTCCTTTGGAATTATTATTAATTTGTGGAGTAATTTAGGGATATTATAAATTGAATTAATATAAATATTCTGTATCAAATTTCAATTAAAAAATAATTTATAATTTATTTATTATATGACATTAAAATCGATAATTGTTTTCGTTTTCTAAATGACTACTCCAACCAATTATTAAGTGTTGACTAAAATATAAGCACGAAAATTTTCGACACAGAGTTCCAAATTTATAATTAAAAAAATTAAAAATAATAATAATAATTAAAAAAATTGAAAAAAGACAAACCAAAGATATTCGAGTAAGACCAAGTCTATATTTTCTCACCTTTTGTTTTTAGACGGCAATTTGCTCATTTATTAGACCGTATTCCCCATGTCTTCTTGTTGTACCAAGTCAAAATTCTTTGTTATTTTGCGCGTGTTGAAAATAAGAGAGGCTTTTCCTATTTTTTATTTTTATTTTCATTTAACGTTTCTATTGTTTTTTCCAGAGTCTGACTATATTATTCAAAATTATAACTAGTACATCATACGTATATAGCAATTTTTATTTTTAACTTTTGATATTCATATAGCAATTTTTATTGAATTGCTTAATTGGTTGACTAAATATTAAATCTTAAAATAGAATGTATATTTTTTAAGTATAATATTTTTATAAGGTGGAGTCATAATTTTATGAATAATGCTAATGTTACAAATTATTTTACAAAAAAATTTACAAATGGCTGATTTGGTGAGTGATTTTTGGCAAATAAAAAAGTGATATTAATGGTGGGCTTAAATGAAAACCAATAAGAAGTTTGCCACATCAACATTTTGTATAAAATATTATAAAATAGTTTGTGACTGTAGCATTACTCATAATTTTATACAACAAACAAAATAAATTGAAGAAATAAACTCATCAAACACATTATTAACCACTTGATTCTCATAAAATAAGTAGTTTCCAATAGTCATATGTGGATACAAAAGAACTTAACCAAGTTTAATATTCGAGCCACTTGAGTTACAAGATTGTTGGCACCTCCTATATATTTTACAAGTTTAACATTCATGATATTTAGGATTTAAATCTCCTCTCATCTATTGTATTTATAAAATAATAATAAAAATAATGTTCAAAATAAAAATGCCTATGAGTCAAAGATTATGGTTTTGTTGTCTTGCGTGGTTTTGGATTTTAAGTTTGAAAGTAGTCAACTTTTTTACAAGAATTATGTAATTCAATTGGTACCTTTTGGTATTTCCAATAGAGATGTCCAGGAATCAATCATCCCAGTTCTAATTATTGAATTTTCCAAAAAAAAAAGAAAAAAAAAGAAGGAAGTCGACTTTTTTCTTAAGATATTTTTGCATTTTATTTTCTAATTTAGTAACAATTTCATAATCTTGTAGGAAAGAACTAATATTAGTGTTTAAAAAAGATCTAATAAGAAGGTGGTGTAGAGTCAACCAAATCATATTTTACACTTTAGTATTAAATTTGACTTTTTGATTGAGAAATTAATACTAACATTTTCATATTCTTGCAGGAAAGCAATGAAGATTGGTGTTTAGAAAAGATATAATTAAGAAGGTGGTGTGCAGTCAACCAAATAGTATTTGAATTTTTATTTCAATTGAAAACCCTTCATCAGTACAATGCTATTATACAAATATAAAAATAATTATTGTCCTATATATATTTCAGAATCTTTCTAGTGAAAGGAGGATAACATCTTTTTATCAAAATGATATTTTGAAATCCTACTGTTAGGTTAAATAATTTATATACTCTCTATGTTCTTAATATACATGCCAAATTCTAAATCAATTGCATATTATTTACTATTTGATTCACAAACTCATCTTCAATGTATAATTTTAAAATATAAAAACTTAAAATTAAAACAATTTTATAGATGAGAAATTTATTAATCTTAGACCGTTTTGAAATTTTGTAAACACGAAGAGTATAAGAAGAAAATATAATTCAACAATGCATTTCTCAAAATTTACATCCAATAAAAAAATAGTGAGTAGTACAACATTACTTTCGTATTTTTTTTATGTAAAACTTAAAATCTTTTTATTTTTATTTATTTTTTGATTAAAAAAAAAATGAGCTACATCTTGAGCACACACGTACTCAATAGGGCTAGGAGTTTCCTCCAGCCAAACCTCAAAATTCTTAACGCGTGTGTTTTGCATACTGAGCTTATACATGGGCAAGAATATTTCCTTGCCCTTTGATACGGAAAAATTCTGCAGAGTTAAAACACTATAGAGATGATAAGTAAAGCTTGAAACAACGTTCATTATCAAGTGATACAATATGACTTAAGGTTGAATTATACGTAACTTGAATTCAACTCTATATGGGTATGTTATATCAAGTTAGACTAATTTAAGATAACTCTTACTTAAAGTTAAACTTAGTCTTTTAGTTTCTTAATGTCCAATGCTCCTCACAATTAAATGTACAAGGCCAACTTTAATGGAGCGCTTTTCCAAGATATCCAAGCTGCAAGCATTTTTTTTTTTTTTTTTGATGTGAAAGCTGCAAGCATTTGAATGATGATAAGGGACTTCGCAGGTTTCATCACTAGCGCTCTTTCCCAAAAAATCCCTTTGCCGCAGAAAATAGAGAGGAGGTTGATGCTTTAGCTTGCCGAAGAGAAATTCAGTTGCTCAATATTGCCTTGTAATATATAGATGATATTAGAATGCTTGTCAGTTGTTCCTCAAAAACCAAAAAAAAAAAAAGAAAAGAAAAGAATGCTTTTTAGTTGTTAATAGCTTACTAGGGTTTTTTTCTTTTCTTTTTTTTTTTTTTTTTTTTTTTTTTTTTTTTTGGAGAAATTGCCTACTAGATTAAGATGGACCAGTTTTGAGCATGTCAAACGTAAAGGTGATGCCATTTCATATGCGCCCAAGAGCAAAAATTCTAGATGATATTCAGGTGTGATTAGAGGCTGTGGTGGCTCTAGATCTTCTTGTCATGGCGTCATTAAGAAACATAATAATAATAATAATAATAATAATAATAATAATAATAATAATAATAATAATAATAATAATAAAGAACTTGAACATATCAAGTTATAGATAAAAACACACACACACACAAATACAAGACATTTTACTATTTTCTTTTATAAGTTTTCATATTACATCATTATACGTTTTCATTATTTATTGCCAATGTGGGTAGATATAAACATTTTATTTTGAAAAGTTTGTATAACATTTTGTATTTTTATGCAATTGTCATTATCTATTTGTCATTGTTTTTATAAAAAATATTTTAAAATGAATGAAAAAATTCAACCTATGTGCATTGTATTAATTATTGACCCAAAAAGTCACACTCATCCATACATATATAAGTAATACACTATGTGTCTACTTAAATATACAAAAACTTTAAAGAAAAAAAAATGTGTCTACTTAATCAATCAAATGTTTGACAAATCACTAACTTTAGTATTTTTGTTTAATCACGAACTTTATAACAAAATGTTATTATAACATGATAACAATTCACACACATGTCACTAACCCTCTATATTTCCTAATTATTAAATTATATAAAATTATATTATATTTATACTATATACGCACATATTCACACAAATAATATTATAACAAAAATAAATAAAGCACACAATTAGTATTAGACACACACTCACACAAATAATATATCAATTTATAATAAAAAGAGATACACTACAATTTACAAACACTTAATATTTACTCTTAAAGTCGAAGATATTAATAGTTAGATAGAGAAAAGAGATTCATGAGAGAGAGATCTATGATTTATGTTATTGTTTGGTTTTGGGATGAACTAATTTGTGTTGTTTAGTTTTGGGCTGAACTTATCTATGTTGGAGTATGCAAGATTTAAGTCAGGGTGTGTAAAAAAAATTAAAGTAAAATAAACTAATAAAATTATACATTTAATATTTTTTTAATCAAGTCAGGGCGTTCATTTGAACCCCTAGAACCATTAGTAATGCCGCCTTGATAAGAGGAAATGTCATATGATAGAGCTCTTATTAAAATACAAATTCCTTGTCATATGATATTTCCTCTGATCAGGGCGGCGTTACTAATGCTTCTAGGGGTTCAAATGAATGCCCTGGCTTGATTAAAAAATATTATATGTACAAAATATTATTTTATTAGTTTAATTTACTTTAATTTTTTTTTGTACACCCTGACTTAAATCTTGTATGCTCCAACATAGACCAGTTCAGCCCAAAACTAAACAACACAAATTAGTCCATCCCAAAACCAAATAATAACATAAATCACAGATCTCTCTCTATATATAACTTGTCATGTATTCATTTGACATGCCTTATAAAATAACCAAAGTTTAAAATTGAAATATATATATTATATAGCATACCATGATTGATAGAGTATAAAGAAAAATATAAAAAGTAAAACATATGATTTGTATTTCTTCAAGTTATTTTGTAGTTGTTTAATAAAGACATCTTCGACTAGTTTCTCAATAAAAAAAACAAAAAAAACAAAAAAAAAACAAAAAAAAGTTTCTAAATATCACATATATGCATTGCACATGACTAGTTAAAGTTCACAGCCAATTGAACAATGGGGTGTAAATTGTTAAATTGATTTAAATTGGGGTGCAATTGCAAGTTTTATTATAGTTTGGGATGCAACTGCAAGCACCCCATAATTTAGGGTTGATTTGTACAATTAATCCAAGTAAATATTATATTTAGCCCATATGTACATTACTATTTACTAAATAAATATAAAATATAGGCAAAAATGCAAAACTGACCTTCTAACTTTCAACGTTTTTCATTTCAGTCTTCTAACTTTAAGTTTTGTCATTTTAGTTTTCTAACTTTCAATTTTTGTCAATCCAAGCTTCTGTTAGAACTCAATTAAGATTATCGTTAAACTCAGTAAAAAATGACCATTTTACCCTTCTTTAAAACAAAAAAACAATTCGGAATTAAAAGAAAAATTTGTAAGACAAAAATTGACAAAAATTGAAAATTAGAGGACTGAAATAACAAAACTTAAAGTTAAAGGACTGAAATAAAAAACGTTCAAAGTTAAAAGGTCAGTTTTGCATTTTTGCTTAAAATATAAGATATAAATATTTTGGTTCTCAAAAAAAAAAAAAAAAGTACTTCATTAAGTTGGGTAATATATATGAAAATTGGCCATCTTGTAGTTTATAAATTTGTTTAAACAGTTTAGATTTATAAATAATATGATCATCGTGCATTATAAAATGGTATAATACTATGAACTTTCACTGGAGACACCACAATCATAGCTTCCCTCATAATAACACTATAATAGGTTATAAGAAAAGTCAAAAAAATAATTGGATAATTACTAAGTACACGTTTGATATTTTGGAATGGAGATTACATTAAATATTTATTATTGAGAGAAAAAGGTGTTCTTATTGTTCTCAAAAAAAGAAAAAGAAAACAAAAGGTGTTCTTATTGAATAACTATTCGCATTTATAAATTTAATTGTAACATATGGAAAACTTATAAAAGATGATGCATAAAAAAAATTTGTATTTTTTAAAATATACTTGTTAATTTTAAAAGTTAGTGTTGAGTTCAAGACATGCATGACACAAACACAATATTTTAATACTAATTGTCGTGATAATGAATTTAGATGGAGTATTGGACAAAGGATTTTGCACTAAAAGTATTCGATTTCATTGATATGGATGTGAAGAAAATTATAAGCTGCCAAGTTCATTGGATTTTTTTGCTTGGTAATCATAGTCAACATTAAGGCCAAGAGGGGTTGAAAGTTGAAACTTTGGGAGTTGAAAATGATGGGAAAAATATTTAAAATCTAAGAGATCCAAAATGGTGACATTTTTGTTCGATGTTGTTTTTAAACAATAAAAATGAAGGCGTGGTTGTAAACGAGGCCGTTTTACATGCCGTGTAAAATGTTGACTTGGTCAGAATAATGTTTAACGTGATTTTCTTTTCTTTTTTTTTGAATGAATAACGTGATTTTTAAGGTAACTGTTCAAACCAAATCATATATGTCTTGTTTATAAAGACAGAATTGAGGATTATGACAATTTGTTTATGTTTATTGACTTGTGGCTTTGGGGATCGATAAAAATTAAACAACCTGTCATTGCCAGATTTATTTATCCAATTAAAAGCGACACCAGCAGCCCAGTAGACAACAAGGACAGGGTGGTTGAATTTTGTTTTCTTCTTTTTTCAAAAAAAATAAAGAATTATAGAAGTTATTAAAAAATAACCTTTTGGGTGCTTTCTTGGTGTTTATGAAATTTAAGGAACAAAAAAGTAGATTGAGATCAAGACCTCGTGGGGAAAAAAAATTATAAGGGTTTCGATGAAGTTATGTCTGGGTAACCCTAACCTATATTATTGCTCAATGTATTTTTTAATTAATTGTAAATTTTAACAAATTTTTTTTATTAGATTTCATTTTTTATATTGAACAAAACTTAAGTACAGTATCTTATGTTCTGTTCCTTAAATTCTAATCTTAAGATTTAGTCATGTGGTTATTTAATTAAAAAATATACTTTTATCTCATGATAAAAAATCCACGTGGTAAAATATTAAAATGAGAACCTAAAGAACAATATTTAAGTACTGTACTTAAGTCTTGCCCTTTTAAGTTTTACATGTTTATAAAAATTTTAGATGATTCATTGATTTGAGATAAATAAGCAAATTATTATGTCCTCAATCAAATATTTAAATTTCAAGTTTTTGCATTTAAAATTGGGAAATAGTACTAATGGATGCTCCTAGAGCATTGATTAACAATCCATTTAAAGAAATATTTTATGGAAAAAAAAAACAAGTAATATTTTGAAAGTTTTTTTTTTTTTTTTCCATAAAAGTGGTATAAAAACTTTCTTAAAATAGTTGTTAACCATTGTCTTAAAGACACTCGCTAGCATGACCCTTTAAAATTATGTATAAAATATGAGTTTCTAGATCTAATAGCAAATAGCATCTGATTGGCATAAAACTTGACATTTTTGTTAAAAACATAGAAAACATGTAGTCCAATTATGGAATTTTTGAAATATTAATACTATAAAATGCGATTAGATAATGTAACATTTTTTAGAGTTATATTAAATATAACTTGAATACAACTCATAATTTGATTGTAGAATCATATCTCACAACATAATCTAAAGATGTGTGTGATATAGATAGTATTAACATTTACAATGGTATATATCCAAAATGACCTAACTCTTAAATATACAGCACAGTTGCGTGTGTTAAAAATATTTAGCATTCTAAGAAAAAGAAGAAGAAGAAGATATTATTAACACAAAGTTTGCCGTCAGCTACTCAATTCAATCAAGTCACACTAGGACATGCCCAACTCAGGCATAGTTGAAAATTTCGAAATAATTGAGTAGACCTCAGTTTGCCCTCAAGACCAATCATCCTAAAGATAAGTGTAGTTGGACTAGGAATCTCACGTACAGTTACAGCCATTACTGCACAATAACCACGATAGCAAGATTATACGACAATAATTACCCATAATGTGCCATCAAATCTTATTATTAAACAAAATTTCATATCCTAATCGATCAGGGTGTAAAAACAATGATTATCAAAAAATAACCTACTTTCTCTCCAATATCTTTTTTTTTTAAAAAAAAAACTTTCTTTCCAATAATTAGATAAAAAATAGAGTATATACTAATAGTGAAGCAAATGAGTTCAACCTAAAATTTTTCTCATGAGTTGAGTCTAAGTCTACCATATGAGCTAGGATTAAGTTACATCAATTATAATTTTAAGTAATCTTATATCACTTAATGGAGTAATTTTTTATTGGATTAATATTTTAAAAATTCCACGATTTGTATATAATCTTTATATTCTTAAAATACATGTCAAATTTTATATCAATAAGATATTATTAATATTTGATTCATAAACTTATATTTTTATGCATCATTTAAAGATACAAAAACTTAAAACTTAAACATTTGATAGATGACATACAACATTCAATTTTCAAAAAATTTGATATGCATGTTAATAATAAAAAGAATATCTAATCCCATGATGCGATTTCCAAAATATTAAGCAAACATAAAATTATTAGGTAATATAATGTAAAGTTTAAGCCTTGTAATTTGATATTATTTCTAAAGCTCGAATCATCATGCGATACCAAAAACCAATAAAATTGGACTAAACAGTACATTCACATCACTTTTTTCGTGAAGCCAACGAGTGTACAAATATTTTGATGAGGATGGGTAAAGAATAGAGCATCATGGTGCAAGAATACTCCTAGCATCCACATTTTGTGCTACTAAATCTAGAGATCGCCCATAAACGGAAGATAATATTATAAATAAGATGTCTTTTATATAAGAAAAACGGGTAAAATACGAAAAATATTTCTAAGGTTTGAATTAATACCAAGCACTACATAGATTAGTTAAAAAAAAAAAAATGACATTGCATTACCTATTTCACAAATATCGTTTGAAACAATCACGTGGCTAATGTTCATTCTTTAATTATTTAACAATCATCCAACTACATGCTAGATTCTACCTACCACATAACCGTGTGAACTATAAAGCGCTGGTTTAATAAATTAAGCAATGATAGAATTATTATTATTATTATTTTTAAACTAAGCATGCCAATGTTAATGACAATTTTACATATTATTGTGCTAAAATGAAAATAATTATTAAAAATGGTAAAAAGTACTTTCTATGTTTAGGGTAGCTTACAATTTTTCCTGTCTTGTTTTTGAAATTAACTGGTTTTTCCTTCAATGTTTGGGAAAAGGTCAAATATTTCAAATCCGTTATTTTTTCAGTTAAATCAAATGGGATCACAATGATTACAAGTACAATTCAAGAAAACAGCAATTTCAATTCTTAACTTTTTCTCTTTTTTGTGGTGTACAGTTAATAATTTCTTCAAAAATTTGTATTGAATTTAATTAAAAAAGTAATAAATTCGGGGCATTTGCTCATTTCACAAATATAGAGCGGAAAATTGGTTTGTTTCAAAAATAATGAGAGAAATTATGAACTACCCCAAATATAAAGGAATAAAATTTTTTCTCTGCAATATTTTTTATTTTATTTTATTTTAGAATCGTTTGACGATATTTTTGAAAATTGACTGTATAAGGTTGACTTGAACAAGGGATATTTGTAAGGAGGAAAGCAATTGGAGTGTGATTTTTATTTTTATTTTTATATTTTATGAAATTGGAGCCTGATTTTTATTTTTATTTATTTTTTTTAAATTGGAGTGTGATTTTGAGTTGGGGAATTTTAGTACACAAATATTTTAACCCAAAGCGTGACAGTTTCAAAGTTATTTCCTTCCGAATCTAGAGAAAGCCAACAACTTTACAACTCCAAAGTACCCTTTTGTCATAACTCACAAGATTCTCATAATATATTAAGCAAGAGCTTTCTTTGCTTAATACAATGAAAGGGAAGTCGAAACGTATAATCATAAGTTATAACAATCATCGTTTTGTCAACAACAATCCTAATAAGAAAATGTTAACTTATGCCTTAAGAACATTGGTTTATGAATTATTTTTTAAAATATTTTATTAGAAAATAATAAAGTAATTAATTTTTTGATAGCATTTTACATTTCCAATTAAAATTGTGTTAAGATATTCTTAATTTAGTTTATTAACAATTACTTTAAAGGTACCTGTTAATATAGCTCATCATAATAATGCCCATAAAAATTTTTTTTTACAAAAAATCATAATATTAACAACACTAACAATAACCTATGTTGTCCAGTGCCTGCCATTCTTATACGTAGGTTGGACTTTGGATCCTCAATGGAACAAAAATATTGGTCATGGAGATTATGATATTTATGTAATTTTTGTCTGAAGTGGAGGCTCTTCTTTTCTAATTTATCTTACATATATATACTTTTTGGTAGACCTTTTTTTTTTTTTTTTTTTGTTAACAATTATTGTTGTAAAAGAAGTGAAAGTGAATAAAAATATGACTTCTAGGTTAGTTTGCATGTTAAAATAATTGAGTTGAGTCAAACCAAGTGGAGGACTGATAATTTAGGGTTGAATCATATAATTTTATTCTAAGCACGAGTATGAACTGAAAATAAACTTAAAGCCAAGTTAAATTATATAGGTTTGGCTTATCTCAAGTACTTTTTGTTGAGGGCCAAAATTTAACAAGAAAGTCCATTCCATGAAAAGTAAGGAAAGACCATGAATCTTAACAAGAGAGGGCCTAATTCATGAAATTAAGAAGGATCATGAAGGCCCAAAATCCCAAAAAGAAGAAAAAAGAAAGAAATAATAATAATAATAATAATAATAATAATAATAATAATAATAATAATAATAATCTATATCTATATCTATATTATATTACTAAAAGCTGAAGCGTAGCATTTATTGCTACTAAACTCTTGTTGCGCCACATTATCACCACGCCATTCTTCACATAATTATTATTATTATTATTATTATTATTATTATTATTATTATTATTATTTTACAAAAAAAGTATATATAAATAGATTATTGACTTTACATATTCATCTTTATCGGTTATAACATCTATATATATATTTCTTTTTTATTTCCAATTTTCCTATAATCTTTTTTACATTCACATATTTTTTAAATATTTACACTTTCTTCAAACTTTCTTCTTTCTTTACATTTTCATCTCCCCACTACCCTCTACTTTAATATTGCTATTCATCTTTCCTTTCATCTTCCTTTATTTGTCTTTTCTCATCTCTTCTCTTTTACTATAAATTTGTCATTCTTTGCCATTCTTTGCATAGTTTTCTCTCACAAAAAGGTTCTCTCTCTCTCTCTCTCTCTCTCTCTCTCTGTTTTGGTGGATTTTTATTTTTTATTGCATCTTCGCTTTAGGTTGATAAATTTTTGTATTTTTAAGAATTCTAATTTAGGTTAATACGATTTATTTTTGTGTTTTAAGTATTATTATTATTATTATTATTATTATTATTATTATTATTATTATTATTATTATTATTATTATTATTATTATTATTTTGCTCTTTGATTGTTAAATTTTATCCGATTACATTATAAAAAATCAAAGATAGTAGATAAAAATAAAATAGTATTCCATTACATACCATAATTTAGATAAATTAGTGTTTATTGTTATATATTTAATTATTTTTTTTCTCCTCTTCTATTTTACTCAATATTGAAATTCAACCACATCCTCCTTATCATTAAATTATTTATATTTTCTTTATCTTTTTGTTTTAAAAAATTAAAAATGTAATTTTTTATTGTGCTCATCAAATTGTACTCATTTTTTTTTTTACATTTACATTTTCTCCAACCTTTCTCCTTCTCTTTACCCTTTCATCTCCCCAAACATTCTACCTTGATACCACTCTTCCTCTTTCTTTTTATCTTCCTTTATTTTGTTTCTTTTTATTATCATCCTCTTAGTATAAATTTGTCATTCACTCTTTCATTCTTTACATAATTTTCTCTCACAAAAAAGTAGTTATTTCCCACTATTTCTCTCTCAATTTTTTGGTGGATTTTGATTTTTATTTTGCTTGCATCTCTATTTTAGCTTGATAAAGTTTTGTATTTTTTAGAACTCTATTTTGGTTGATGGGATTTAGTTTTGTGCTTGAATTTTTTTTTTTTTTTTATGACTTTGATTGTTAAATATTATCATATTGCATTATAAATAATTAAAAATAGTATATAAGAATGTACTATTATTATATTACATAGAATTATTTGGATAAGTTAGTGTTTATTTTTATGAATTTTTTTTTCTTAGATCATTTTATTTGACATTTAAATTCAGCCACATCACCCATAAAAAAAAAAAAAAAAAAAAACCTTTGACATACCACTAACATAACTACATTTATAACTATTTAAGCCATCCGTGATATCTATTTCTTATTAATAACCATAAAATTTACAACTAGCAAGGGAACATATAAAGTAATAAAGAATAAATGAAGGAAGAAAAAAAGAAATGAAATCAAATGTCAATTAATAACTGTTTTTTGGAAAATAAAAAGGTGGTAAAGTGGAGTAAGAAATAAAATAGAAATGGGTATACAAAGGACATTAAAAACTTTATAGTGCAATAAAATCAACAATTAAATGTAATAATACAAAATTTAAACTTAAAACTAATCAAACTCTAACTAGGGAAATTATATATATACATATATATATATATATGTATATATAATCATAATATTCATACACCATGACTTTAAAAAATTATTGAATAGTTCTACCTCTTATTTAATGTCTATTTTATACAAATCATCAACCAATAAATATATGATAATGGTAAAAAATGTTATAGATAAGATTATGAAAAATATGATAAAACTATTATTATTTAAAAAAAACAAAAACTCTTTATAAAGTCTAGGGACTAAAATAGTATTTTATTTAAAAAATTATAATGCGCAACGTGCAAGTCTGCGACTAGTAATAATAATAATAATAAAAAGAGGACCCAGACTTGGTTAGGCCAGAGAACATGCAACAAGAAAAGGGATCTCGATCAGGCCAGAGGACATGCAGGAAGAAGAATCAACATTAAGGCCCTAGGACCTTGATGTGTCCTTTTATAGCCTCGAGAAAAGGATCTTGGCTGACATATGAGAAAGCCAAGGTGTATATTCAAATTTCTAGCAAAAGCCATTAAAAATAACCATGGTCCAAGCCCATGGGATCTTGAGTTGGTAGTAAGGGAGAAGTGGTTTGATCGGTAGGAGAGTGATTTTTAGTGAAAGGAGGATTCTAAAGGTTTTCCTTGATTCATATATTTGCTTAGAATACATGAACCAATGGAAAATTCAGTTCCTCCATGTGCATGACATTTCCCTAGAATTTCCTCTCAATTGTCATTTTCAATCAAAGCCGTCATTATTTTCAATTGTCATTTCCAAGAAGGAATCTTTCATTTGTAGCTAAATCCAAATGCCTCTTTTAAGTTATAATTGTCGAATGAAGCTAAACCTATACCCAATGCACTTTTTTAGATTCCAAAGGACATGGTTTTACCCAGCAGGGCAGGGACGACCTCGTCTGGAGTACCAGATCATGTCCACTATACAAGGAACACTAAGGCATAACAGAAGGGGGGAGGAAAATGGGGATTTAGATGGAAGAAAAATGGGAGAGTTCAGAGGTCCAAAAAGATAATTCTTAGAGCTTTAAGAGCCTAGCAAGGGAGAGGAGAGAGAAAAGGAATAAAATAAGAGAGCCAAGGTGGAGGAATTCGTCCCACATCCTTAAGATCGTTCAAAATATCATTTAGCCTCCAAAGAAACATATGGCAAAACATGCACACATCAGATATCACTCTCTTCCGCAAAATCCTCCTCACTTGACTATCTTGGAAGGCAATGCCCAAGCAAAACTACTTGGACTTAAGTTCCAAATCCCATAAGTCTTTTTGCAAAAGCACTAAGTCTATGAGAATTAAGGCCAGGATCCTCGTGGCTGACTCATTCTTATTAAATTCATTTACATATATGTGTATGTATTAGAATGTATATCCTAATTTGAGGAACTAACAATTATTTAAAGATATGTGTATTGTATAGTTGTTCTTGTGTAGGACCTATAGAGGTAAAGGGAAAGGAAAAAACTTGATTGCATAATAAGCTTGGTGGAAGATCCTATAGTTCAAGGAACCAGAGATTCTAGGTTCCATGGATTACAGACCTAGTACCCCTGGGAGCCACAACATCATGTTCGGGATACCACGACATCACATTCGAGGTACCACAACATCATGCTCGGGGAACCAAGTGAAAGAACTCTTTTAAATGTTCACATAATCAAAGATAAGTCTTAAATATTCTATTTCAATCTCCTTCTCATTGTGAATATTATGAATAATCATTTTTACTTATTTCATACGAGTAAAGGGTCATTTTATAATATTAAAACACTTATAATGAAATTTTATTACTTAGGAGGAAATCACATTTTTGCCTTGAGGAGTTTTATGTGATTTATGCACAAACCGGTTCATATAATGACCCCAATAGGCCACGGAGAACCGTACCCAGTCCAACTATCCATCCTTGGAGGCCTAGGATCCATTGTCATCAATGGACTTAGGTATTTTCCAAAAAAGGAACCCACACTTTTTTAACTGGAATCTCTTTTTGTTTTAATGTGAGACTGCCATGTCATCAATTAATTAAATAAAAGGTGGAGATTAAAATTCACTACCACTTGCCATTGTATATTTAAAACAAAAGGACATGTCTAGTTAAAAATGTATTGGAGGTAAGCCAAACCGGTAAACCCTTAATGAGAAACTGCCACATCACCTATTAACTAAATAAAATATGAAGATTAAAACTCATTATCATTTTTCTTTGTATATTTTAAACAAAATGATATGTCTAGTTAAAAAAGTACAAGAGGTATGGGGGTTGGATTTGGTAGCTAGGTAAATGAATATGGTGCGATTTTGTGTTTGCCAAGAATATTTTTGAAAATAAATTCCAATTAGATTTGTAAAGCAAGTGCATAATAAAATGGGTAATTAATTGTACATCAATTTTGAATAACTACCTATTGTCATCAGTCATCACCAACTTGAGGAAAATATTTTCCTCAAAAAAAAAAAAAAAAAAACTTAATCTTGAGGAAAAGATTAATCTTCTCAAAACAAAATAATAACAAAAGATTCTCCCGCTACACAAGCCCATGATTAATTTCTCCCCGGACCCTTTATCCTTTTTTCTTTTCTTTTCATTTTTTTTTAAAGAATTTTCTTTCCAATGGTCAAATATTTTATGTAGGAAATTATTTGAATCAATTGTACGTACTTATCTGCTTAATTTGATATTCTAAAAAAAAAAAAAAAAAGCTTAATTTTAGAAAGTCATTATATTACTACTATAATACTATTATCTAATAGTGGGATTTTCCTTTGTATATGCACGTAAACAATACTTAGAAAGATTATCTAGTCACTCTCTATTTTTGAATTAATTTTTTAAATATACCTAGTAGGAGAGGAGAATTTGAACTAATATTTAAGTAAGGTCACTCTTGACCTATTATTTGTAACTAATGTGTAGCCTTGTGCATATGTACATGTATAATTAAAAATAATCACAATTATACAATTTAAATTATCCAAGACTCAAATTTTTTTTTAATTTTTTATTTTTTTTTAATTGTGGTAATGCTCTTCTAGAATTACTTTTAAAGTCCCTTTATGACTTTCCAGTTGATCCGTTAATTCAATAATAATTCCTTAATAAATGGGGTTTCGCATTGCACTAGATTTCGTTGGTACCATCCAATCAAATCCAATTCAATTGTTTATTTATTCAATTTCAATGAGTCAAGAGGAAGGGTAGCTTGTCAAGCTGGCCTATATATATTAGAATATGTAAATCAAAAGATTCACTGTCTTTTAATCGGCTGTTCTTCTTTGTCAACACTACTAAAGGCCTACATTAGTAGAAGTAAGCAGCTAGGCTGAATGAGGAAGAAAAAGATATTGTGATGCAAGTCTGTTATTCCTTGCATCATAGGTGTTGCTGTGTCTTGAGATCCTAATTACCATGGTTCCATTGTGAGGAATAGCCATTCTAGAACTGGGCATAAGGAGCTTCAATCGCTATGGGTATAGTTCAATTCTCATTCTCAACCCATGACCAATATGAGCTTGAAGTTTCTTGGACGAGTTTTAGCCTAGCTCCTAGAAGAAGGTATCAGGACCTCATTGAGCAAAAGATTTTAGCAGTTAATGAAGAGCACCAAACCCATGCATTGGCTTTGGTGCGAGGATCAAGGAGGCCGGATTTACCTTTATGAACCTCAGCGCGAAGTGGTTGTGTTCACTCCTCCTATTTTTTTATTTATAGAAGATGTTCAAATTATACGCGGTACTATCTTACACTTTTTATAAAATCATACATTTCTAAAATATATAATACTTTCTCATTATGTGTGTGTGTGTGTGTGTGTGTGTGTGTGTGTGTGTGTGTGTGTGTGTGTGTGTTTGGCATCAGCTTCAACTTTTAGTTTTTATGTATAGTTTTTTAAACCTCACTTTTTCAAATTTTTTCAAGGTATGAGTATATTTTAGCTCACTTTTAGCAAAAAAATTTCAACAAAAAACTAAATAAACTGTTCCCAAATGAACACTTTGAATTTAATTGGTTTTAAACTCTTTGGTTTTTACACACAATAATTTTCTTGCCACAAAAATTAAAAACTTAAATGGACATACAGTGAAAAAGGGAATTCCAATTGAAATCCAATTTAGAATCTAGTTAAATTTGGACTCTTTGTTTTTTACACTCAATGATTCACTTTGCACAAAATTAAAAATTAAATAGGATCGGTGGCACAAAATTGAGAATCCAATTAAAATCTAATTGGATTTTCTTTCAATTTTGACAATATATGTGTGTGTGTGTGTGTGTGTATATATATATATATAGGATTAATTGTGTCCAATGCTTGCTTAATTTTAGCAACTCGTTAATTCCATGATGTAATCTTGGATTTTTCCCTTTGCATATTTGTATATACTAAGAAAGTTTTTTTTTTTTTTTAAATTTTGTAGCTGAATTGGCACCTCCTCATGCACAAAATACTTGGGGGTCTAAGTGGGAATGGATTTGAATTGAGAGGTTGGGAGCATATTGTAATTATCTATAAAAAAATATTTTTTTATAAAAAATTTTAAATTACCAATGGTTAGCCATTTTATATAGGAAATAATTTGAATTAATATCAAAGAAGTAATAGGGAGTATGATGTTATAAAAAAACATATATGTGACTGGCCTGATTATTTTGTTAAGGATTTGTAGTTGTGGGGAAGTGGTTTAAAACCCAAGTGACATTGGGCCCCAAATGGAGATAGGCGTATTAAAATAGGCCCAATATAAACTAGCCTATCCTAATGACTGATTTCTTCAAAGGAATAGAACCTCGAACCATGGACTTAGTCGGACACACTCCTGTGAGATGGGTAGAAGACGACGAGCCGAGGATGAAACACTTGTTGAGCTACCTATGATGAGATAATTGTTGAGCTACTAAGGAAGAACTCTGGAGAATGCAGAGTTGTCTAAGGAAGCCTGCTGAAGCTTCTTGATAAAGCAACAGTTACCTCCGCCTTAATGAGGCTCACCTGCTTGGCACAATCACATTTGTTAATGAATTGCTGGTCTAAACAGTGCAAGTAATCCCAAAGGTCTCCATTTATCATGAAAGTAGGGAAGCAAGAGCCTAATAGGACAAGAAGCTCTCCATCTGTGCGCTATCCCTGAGAAGAAAGTAGGACAAATATAAGAGAAGATAAGAGCAAAGAGAGAGAGAGAGAGAGAGAGAGAGAGAGAGAGAGAGAGAGTTGTAGAGAGAAGATAGAGCCTAAGAACACCTTCAAGAGTCTGTTCTTGAGAGTGAGAAGTGTATTTCCTTTTCTTGTGCATGAATAATACTATCACTTTACGTAGTTTTACTTTTGACCTTGTTCTTGTTCAAATTTCACATTGTGGATTATTAGTAGCCCCCTAATACAAATTAGTTGTGTCCTAAAAAGGGTTGTTTATCATTTTTCACCCGCACAATATATAGGCAACTTAAAAAATTTGGGAGAAAATATGTATTTTTGCTCTAATTTTATGCCTCTCTCCTCTCAAAACAAAACAATACAAAACATACAAAATCAAGGAAAACAAGATAAAAAAATTTTCATGAAATGTTTTAGCCCTCATTTAGGATGAAGGAAGGGAAAAGAATGAAAAGAATAATTCTAGAATATTATCCCCTTCCCTTCTTTGGGAGTTTTAATGGAAGGAACAAAAAATTCATTCTCTTGTTTGGGAGTTTAAGTGGGAATGAATGGAATGGATAGAATGAAACACTCATTCCTCTTTAAAATTGGGAGGAATTGGAGGGAGTGAAATTAGATATAATGAATTGTTTACTAAAACTCTTAAAATACTTCTATATATTCAACCCTTTATTTTAAAATAAGAGTTTAATAGTACTATTGTCATAAAATGATTTCATTTCATTTCCTCTATATTACTCTCAAACAACATTACTTAGATTTCCATTCATTTTTTTTTTTTCATTCCTTTATTCTAAAACATCTAATCAAAGTTACTTAATTCCATTTAATTCCATTCTTTTTCATTCATTTCCCTTGCTTAACACATTGTATTCCATTCCATTCATTTACATTCTCTTATGATCATTCCATTCTATGCTCTTATAAACTCTCAAACGAAACCTTAGCATTTCAAACTTCATAATGGGACAAGAACCTAGCCCTCTCTCTTAGCGAATTTTCTATGATTATTACGTAAGTTTTGATGGGTTACATAAGAGATTGCATTGTTTTGGGGAGGTTGAGCTTTGTGAACAAATGGGTTACGGTAATTTTTTTATTTTTGAAGCAGTTTTGAATGTAGTCTATGATGAGGATATTATTCATTTCTTTGTTAAAAATTTTCCCATTTGAAAATCATCTAGATCTTGGCTTTTCAAGGACAAGGAGACTTCAACGACTTATTTCCTAGTAATTCTTTTCTAGATTTGTGGTGTTATTTATCATAAGTCACAAAGAACTTTAGGTTTTGGGTATAAAGGGCAGTGACTTTGATAGTGTGTTTTTCGTTAAATTTGTGTTTAAAATTTTAAAGCAAAGATTTGGGGCTTTGGTAATGGGTTTTGCTTTGGTTCAGGCATTTGTTTTATTCCACTAACCTGCACAAACCCACAACCAAGACCAAACTGGGGGGTTTGAGCGAAGAAAGAGAGAGGGAGAGATCTGGGTCCGAGAGAGAGCAGAGAGATTTCTTGTAGTCTTCGTTGCAGATCTCGTGCTCTTTAGTTTGTGGAATTTGCATAGCGATCCTATAGACATTTCCAAACTTCTAGTGTTGTGTCAAGGTCAATAATGACACTTCTTCGTTCTTATTCTAAGGTCAGTGTGGCACATATGAGACTCTTTATGAGTCTATCTTCTTGTTCCAAGTCATATAGGCAGGGTTGACTTCCTCTTTTCCTTCCTGAATGGTCAAGACAACTTTTGGTTGTCAAAAACCTTCTGTTTTGTGATTGAGCATTTGGATGCTCGGCTGAATTCGGTCACGCCACATGACATAATTCTTTTGAAGAGCTTATCTACCATTGTTGCAGTCTGTGGAATGGTGGTAATATTGATTGAAATGGAGGTGGAGACCATGTTTGAGACGAGAATTTGAGAAAGAAATACCACTTTTGTTGGTGGAATGTTGAGTGTGTTACAAGACATTTTGTGATTTATTGGAGTTCTCAGGCCTAGTTTCTAAATTTTTTACAAATAGCATTTTTGTTCTTGTTTTCCTAGTTTTTCTATGTTTTGTTTTGTTTTGGGAGGAGAAAGATATAAAGTTAGAGCAAAAATACATATTTGCTATTATTTTTTAAGAGAGGTGGGTTATGAGAGACAAACAAAGCAAATCTTAGGTGGGCAAAGTGACATTTTTTAAACTACAAGAAGGTAAAGTGATTTCAAGCCAAACCACAAGAAGGTTTACTACAATTATCACTTTCAATTTTAATTGACATGACATAATTTTTTTATATTATGAATTTTTATTGGTAAAGATTTTTTTTTTTTAGAGAGATAGGATCGAAAAGAGGAAAGTAATTAATGAGTACTCTTAGAGTTCACAATTCTACTAATTTACTTCATAGTGAAATCTATTATTCGTATGATAGTGAGAGAATGAAGTATCACAGCGCTCATAATAATTTTTCAGAGAGAAGCAATTAGAAAAAGAATGTATTCTTAGAAAAAGTTTTTATTCAATTAGATATTTAGCAATTTATTAAATTATTAAATTTTTACTCAAATGAACTATTTAACCTTGTAATAAATTTCTATGAATTTTTATTGATCAAATATAATTAAAAAATAAACACCTAAATGATTTAAACCACCTAGTATAATCTTTAATCTAATTGAATTCTTTTTAACGCAAGATAATCGTATCACCTTTTTTTTTTCTTTTTCTTTTTAATGGTGTTCGGAAACCACTTTCTTTTCTAATTATTTGTCCGGTCCAATTTTTATAATAAGTAAATAAATAAGTGAAAGACAAGCATTTCGGAGTTTCCCTGCATGTGAGGGAAACCGCGGAGATTGTCTATTGTATGGCCGACCGCGTTGACTTTCCTGCACGCGCAAATATTTGACATTTGCTATTTGTAGTAGTTGGGACTTGAAAAAACGTTATCAACATTCACAAGCTTTGGCTAGACATGGCAAAACGGGTCAAAATTTTCTGACCCGATCCGACCCGACCCGAAAAATACTCAACCCGAACCCGATTTTTTTGACCCGAAACAAAAACGGGTTGACCCGTGACCCGATCCGAGTTTTTCGTATTTTTTGCGGGTCAACCCGACTCGACCAGCAACCCGACCCGAACCCGAACCCGAACCCGAATCACTTTTTTAAAACTTTTTTTTTTTGGTAAAAAAAAAATTAAAATTAAGACAATAGTAGTTTAATTGTTTATTTTGAACTTTAAAGAAACAATTTATACATTTACATATGCAAATTAATTGAAAGATAAAAGGTTGAGTATTCTGTAATGAATAAAATTTTTTTAATATTAAATAACAAAGTACATGCCAAGATAATATGGTTACAGTAGAGTTAAAAATATAGATTTAAAATTATAGACATGTGTAAGAAACATTTACAAGTATAAAAATAGTGAAGCCAAAGTATCAAATTAGCATAAATTATGAATGCTTAGACTCATTTTTTAACAATTTATGTCCAAAATAAATGACTTTTCAAAATAAACTATGATATTTCCTAAAGTGTGTGTTGCTTAATAATGATATGATATTCATAAAAGAGACAGTGTATAAATAAGTAAGCAATCCAATTTTAATGTATATCTCAAATTAAGTTAAATACAATTGATAATAGAATATAAAATTAATTTTCAAGATTGTAAATTTCTTATATGTTTTTATTCTTTATCAAATGAGTTATCCAATAAGTCATTTGTAATTTTTTTTTATATTTTGGAATGTTAATATTGTGTAGAAATAAAACATGTGTATTTGTTTTACTTATGTTTGTGTTATTTTGTTTTAAATAGCAATGTTAGGATTTGTATAATTTTGAAATTATTGAATAAGTATTAATAAGTTTAACTAAATTCATTCTTGATATAAGTGGTGAAGTCAAAATAATGTATTTTACATAAAATAATTTGTTGCATAACTTTTCAAATGACAAATACATATTGTTTTATTTATAAAAAAATTAAAAATAAAAAAAAAATTAAAAAAAAATCATGTGAAAAATACGGGTCAATACGGGTCAACCCGACCCGACCCGCAAAATTGACCCGAACCCGTTTTTCTAAATGACCCGACCCGTAACCCGATTGACCCGACCCGACCCGCCCGTTTTGCCATGTCTAGCTTTGGCAACCATTAACTCCAATTAATTATTCATCAACTTTTTCCAATTCAAGTCCATTTGAGATGAAAAAGCTGATAAACGTTCCAATCTTTCTCTATTTTAATGATAAGTTCTTAGAAACTAGAGGAGTATTATAACATCATAAATAATTTTGGAGTTTTGGGTTTTGTGGTGTGCATTTTTTTTTTAACTTTTAATTTTAATTTTTTTCATTTTTTTAGAGAAAAACATTATAAATAATTTAATTGATAATAATTAAATAATTCAAATAAATTAAATAAAAACTAATAATATATAAAATAAATAAATAAAAATAAGTTTTAAGTGGATATTCACACGTTATAATATTAAGAAATGAAAGCAACAAAACAATAAATAAACAAGTTTTCATTAGAAAAATAATAGTTTTAAAATAAATAAATAAATATATTCCAATGTCTAAAAGACTCTAAACAGAGAAAATGTGGAACTAAAACTAAAATGGTAAACAATAAATCCACAAATATATTTTATCAAAAAAAAAAAAAAATTCAGTTTGGACATTGCTTCCGATCTATAAGCTAGGTCACGAGATCATCAATTCAACCAGTAGACCATTGGTTGAACCGCAGGGTCAAATAAATCAAAGGGTAAATTCCAGAAACCTCCCCTAAGGTTTGAGGAAATACCAAACAAGTCCAAAAGTTATGGAAAATGACCAATTTGCTTCTTAAAAATAGTCGGTGTGTACTGCAGTTTGTTCACTTTCTTCTTCGCGCCATAACGTAAACGCCTCTCTCTAAAGCTCAAACCAGTCCAAAAGATATACACAAAACATGTATTTTGAGAAAGATTACAGAAAAATCACAAAAGTAGTACCCATTTTTCAAATCAAAACCATACATTCTCATTAGGAAAAATAAAAATTTACATTACATTCCAAAAACAAAAATCCTCCCTCCACCAAACAAAGATCAACCCAATTAGATCTAGTATCGCATAAGACAATCAAATATAGATCAACTCAACCAATCCACCATCCAACATCTAACCTCAAATAGATCTGTTTACATCACACCTCAAACAGATCCAAAAAATAAAATAAAATTAAAAACAAAACCCAGACCCATTGGTGAGCTTCATGTGACCTAACAACCGCCGGCCACCACAGCACCACCCATCACTACCCACCCATCGATTTCAAACCCAAACCGTTCCCACCATCAAACACCACATGATTCACACCTCAAACCCAAACCCCCCTCCCCCCAAAAAAAACCCACCATTGAGCATCGTGTGACCCAACTATTGTCCACCACAGCACCACCCATCACTACCCACCCATCTTTGTCAAGCCCAAACCGTTTCAACCAAACTTCACATGATTCACACTCAAACCCAAACAAAACCCAAATAAAAAAAATACCCATACCCACAACAGCAGCTCCACCAAACTGACCTTGCAACCATCGTCTCCATTCATTGTGACCCAACAATCGCCATCTACAATTCATCATGATTCGCAACCCAACCACAAAGCTTTTAACGGCGGAGTATGACTTGAGATTTGTGGTTAAATTGGCTTTGAAACCATTCCGGTGGAGGAGTTGTTTGTCTAAGTCTGAAATTTTGGCTTTGATCTTAAGAGAGAGATATTTTTTTGGCGTGAAGAAGAGAGAGATTTTTTGAGCATGAGGGAGAGAGAGATTTTCTGGCATGAAGAAGAGAGAAGAAAATTTGGTTTAATATATGGGGTCAAACGACGTTACATGCCGTCTGTTTTTAAGGAGTAAATTGATCATTTTTAACGACTTTTAGACGTGTTTGGTATTTCCTCAAACCTAGGGGAAGGTTTCTGGAATTTACCCTAAATCAAATATAAATATGTAAACTTAAAAAAAAAAAATAGATATATGCATAAATTAAATTGACCATTATAATTCAAAATCAAAGTCCACAATAACATAGTAGTCTTTTGATAGGATAAAAGTTATAGAGATAGGTAGATAGACAAAAAAGCACTTTAAAAAAAAATATATTTAGGTTCTCTTCTCTTTAAATTACTATATTATAACACATTAAAGAGTAGATAAGTCAACAAAGTGGACTTGTAGATATAATTTTTCAAATTTCGCAAACTCTGCCTCATAATAAAAGCTCATCTATGTTACATGGGTCATCACAAACCCGTTGAGTTTGACTGAGTTTGACCGAGTCTTGTGCATACATAATCATTTTAAACACCCGAACTGGTCTGAGTACTAATCACTGGATTTCCGATCTGACCATCTAAATTGATCCAAATTGTTTCTCAAAAAAAAAAAAAAAAAAATCGATCCAAATTTAACAAATATGAATTTTTAACCCAAATAATAATAATAAATAACGTAGTTATCAATGTAATCTCAACCCCTCCATGCCCATTCCACTCCATCCAAAGGTCAATATTTAGCCCACCCACAACAGGCCGACTATAATCGAATTAAAAATATAAAATCATAAATTTCACAAGAATCACAATGCACAAGCAGATGCCCACAAAGCGCATGGGATGGCCTATCCGGAAAACTTAAAGCGTGGTCTGTCATATATTTAAATTTAAATTTATTTTATATTTTTATTTATATCTCTAACATTATTCATTAAGTTTTTGTATTCAATTACTTCTGATATATATATATTTTTAGAGAGTTTCAACTTATGGCGTCCGCTCCGGATAATAGCTCTTTATTATCAGACCAAGACATCAATTAGCTTTTGGTGTAGACGGGAATTGAATCCCAGATCTCTTATACAATCATTAGAGACTTTATCAGTATAGCTAACTGGAACCCACAATATATTTCTTTTTCAATTGATAATATAATTGAAGAATACAAATTAAATAGCTTACTTAGAAAGTTAGAATAAAAATAAACCAGTTCTATCTTATTAAATAAATAAAAGGATTGGTACAAATGGGAAAAGGTAAACTAAATAAATTAAAAAAAAAAAATTGATAATAAAGTAACAGACGTGGGTTGATGTGATAAATTTTGTTCATCCAACGTGATAATAGGCATAGAGGTGTAAGCCGTGTGTGCGGAGATGATGTTAAGTATTGTTCAAATTTAAGAATTTCATAATAATGTGATGTAATAATATATTATTATTTTGAGAGAATTTTAATCTATATAGCGTTCACTCCTGATTTATTATCAAACAAAAGCACCAATCGATTATTGGTATAGACGGTGATTAAATTCCAAATTTCTTATTCAACTATTAAAAATTTAACCAATTGAACTAACTGAAACCTATTATGTAATATAATAATAGGTACATAGAAGATGTAATCATGTGGGGGAAGCCTTAATCTTCTCTCTTGACTTTTAATAAATAAATAAATAAAAAATTTCGTGTTTTGGATACAAATGAGGCATTTTTAATAGACAATGGATTCTATTAGCCAATAAAAAGCCTTAAATTTTATATTATTAATTAATGAAGGAACTTTAATTTTTTTTGGTTAAGACATAAATATATTATATTATATTAGTAAATAAATACTAAATAGAGGGAACTTTTTTTTATTTGGGAACTTTAGACCATTAGCTAACTTACTTATATGGTTTAGCCGGCCCTTCTTTAGCCTCCACCACCACAGAGGTCGTCAGCTCATTGCTGCTACCACGAAAATCACTGGTAGTTAATGCTCCTCCTCTAACAAGATTCCCAGATATATAGATTGGCCAACTTCATCATCGTTGGTGTTCTTTTTTAACAAGGCTCCACCGACTTATCTTTACGTTCTTTGTAGCAAAGCGGATTCATGCATTCAAATTGTAAGCCGAAGACCTCCGCCGCTTCACACATTCAAAATCTGGATTGTCAATTGAAGAGAAGACCTAAGCTTCCCTTGGTTCTCTTTTAGTAAAAAACGATTAGACCTGTTTGGTTGTCAATTCCAAATATTCCATCATCGATTCACCAGTTTTAAGAGACTCTCATGTGTTTTCGTTTTTATATTGATAACCCAAACCATTAATAGAGCATGTCTTGGTTGAATTGGCCGATTTAGTTTGGTTTTTAAAACAATGGTTTGAACTTCACCTAATGGTCGCTTGTTTCTTTTTTCATTTATTTTTGGATGTGATGGGATTTAAATTTTCGTTGTTTTGTTAATAGTGATTACTCTTAATATCATGCTACACCACCAATTGGGTTTTTGTGTAGATAAGATTTGAACAAGTTCCTTTATTCAAAACAACAAAGAGAATTTAATGTAATCTACCACAATCCATATGATCCTAAATTTTGATATATATAGCCAAATGTTTGGTGATTTGAGTTCAAAGTAAATAATAATTGTAACGGCGAAAAAACAATTAATCAACTTTTTCCAAAAACAAAAAAAAAAAAAATTTCACTTAAATGAAGACTGTATAGTTTTTCTATCACAGTGAATTTGTTTAGAGATGGGAAGTCAAATCTCATTATGATATCCAATGCGTGAACAAGCAAAGTCTATGTCATAGGACTGAATGAATAAGAATGCTTCTTCTATTACTTCACAGTTTAAGAATTGGTTAAAAAAAATACAAGTGTTAGTACTTGGGTCTAGTCCGAGGTTCGGGTTACCAATTAATAGACTCTTTTTTGTCTCTCTTTTCTCCCTTTCCTCCTACCTTGCATTTGGATCTTTCTTTTGCTTTTATATCCAGCTACAACTCATCCACACCTTACACTTGGAGGGCTGAGATTGCACTCATAAAGCTCCTGTCCCATCCTAAATAGACTAGCAAGCTTTTTCCCTGCATCCTTAGTTGTGCCATCACTATTCATGGTTATTTCCTCATTAATGCAGCTAGAGAAATGGTTGTCTTGTATTTAATGCGGAGGAGACGGCTTCTACACCCTTTTTTCTTCATCCTTCTTGTATTCTGTGCCAAGCTTGCTTTTTCCCTTCTTTGATGTTTTAACTTTATGCACCCCACAAAACTGGTGCTCGTCCTTGAGGTCTGAGATGCGTCCTTGAAAATTACTTTAATCGCCCATTTAACTCATACAAGGGATCCTTGTCCCTATAATAGCCCCCCAGAACCTTATTTTTTGTCCTTGACTCAGAAAAGTTAAGTTTTGGCTAACAACAGTCATTGGTAATTGCCCGCTTGCAATTAGATTCCCACGTGTGTACTTCCTTTCGACTGACTGCCGCTTCTGACGCTTCAGAATCCATAACTCCATAATAAATGCAACAAGTGGCGCTCTGTTCCCCATATTCTACCATAAGATTGTGATTGTATGGCTCTAGATTCATCACCAGAAAAGGCAGGAAGGTTACCATTCCTTTTTTTACAGCCTATATATAGAGTAAACTTGTCCATGGGTCGGGTTTGTGCCCAACTTGGAATTGACCTGACCTAATCAGATGGTCAGAAACACAACCCGCCGCCGACTGGCATGGTTGGTCAGATCAGGCGGATCGAACCTTCAACGGATGGCGGTCAATTCGGTCGGAGTTGGAGATTTGAAAATTGGCCAAAATCGGCAAAATTTCGGTGATATTTTTGCTGGATTTTCACCGAATTTTCTTCAAATTTGTTGAAATCTCATCAGATTTGGCAAGATCTCACCAAATCTAGTGAGATCTCGCCAAATCTAGTGAGATCTCGCCAAATCCAGTGAAGATTCTATGGATCTAGCTGAGATCTCGTCGGATTTAAATAACTTCACCGGGAAATGCTGAGATCTCATTTCGGTCGAGTTTCTTTGGGTTTTGGAGAGAAAACCCGCCAGCTAACTCGCCGTTTTTGGGTTCTAGAGGCCAAGATCCGCCTCCGACCATCACCGGCATTGGGTCAGCCAGTTTTCGGGTCGGATTGGAGAGGCTTGGGTGGGTGGGTCGGATCATGATTTTGTTGGACACCCCCATTATAGAGATATGTGAGGTCCTTATCTCCATTTCGACTCCCTAGAAGCAAAAAAGAACACAAACATGCTCCACACACTTGATAACTTCGCCTGAGGAGTCCTTCTTCCCCAAATTTATAAGTGTGTATTTTTGTTAACGAGTTTCTCCCTTATTCATTCATACTAGTAGATTTTTTCTCTTTTTCCCAAATGGGTAGATTTTTTAGTTTGGTCGACACTCCCGAACACCGAGAGGAGTTTAAGAGATATTATAGGATTCCCAGCAATATGTCAATACATCATTGCAACATGGGTGAATGGCACACGAAGAGGCCTATCGGAGCCGATGCGATTCCTATGATTGCCTTCATTGAAGGGGGTATGAGGATTTTGATGGGAAGAGTCATTAGGGATTTTTTAAATCTTTTTAAACTGTACCCCACCCAATGTGTAGATGCACTGAATGATAAGTTAGGTATATACCTCACCCATCATGACGTAAACTGGGTATACAGTTGTTAGAAAGGTGTCGACGGAGGGTATTATCTAAGAACTAGGAATCTTGTTGTTAGGCTAATCTCTTGCCTCCCCGAGACGAACAAAGGCATGGACGAGGACTTTCTCGTCATTTCAAGGGAGTGACATGACAGACTCCATTGTCTTACCAAGGATGGAACCCCACGTGGGATGGCTTAAGGTTGTTTAAAAAGTCTATGCTAGCTTAGGAAAAAAAGTTTATTTATATATCTGCTACTTTGTTTTATTTTTGTATATGTATTTTATTTTTTTTATGAAAGTTGAACTTATTTAGCCTACAAACTAACATGAGTTCTTAATTCGTCTTTCTTAGATAAAAAAAGTCACTGCCAAGAGATGAAGTTTAGTGAATTTCAAGCTACTGAACCGAGCTCTGCGATTCAAGATCTTCCTACAATGGGACGGTCAGCTCCATGTAATTCATGTGATCCTAGGTTTTACACCCATCTCCAACCATTTTCAAGTATCCAAGCACGTAATCAAGGCCTGAGACTCTTGTCTTGCCCTAGTTGACGTGGCCGTTAAGGGGCTTATAAGTAAGCCTCCTCCAGAAGGAACTTAGTTAGTGGAGTTTCCTACCTTCAAGGATCCTCCAACAGAAGGAACTCAGTTTGTCAAGCCTCCTATTGTCAAGGACCATCAACCAATCGTAGAAGAGATCACATCCTTTAACGAAGAAGTCGAGGCAGAATCTAAGGACAATACTCCAAAGGAGAGTACTAAAAATCCTGTCTGAAATGAGGATTTTGAGGTCTTTTACCAAGCAAACGAGACTGAGGAAGAAGGACTTAGCCCAATCTAACTACAGTCCTAGTTAGTGAGGATCAAGAGGCTACCGAAGTGCTTGAAGGGATGGTGATAGAGAAGAGATTGCCATATTTACTCTCTTTACTAGAATCCCATGCTGGGACAGCCACTCTCGAAGTCCCCATAGTTGCCAAACCTCTAATTCCCATTCCTTCTGCCCCTATACAAACAGAACCAGCTAACAAGAAGCGAAAAAGAGACAAGAAAGGGGGGTAAAGGCCCTATTGAAGTCTAGGAGGAGACTTCTCCTAAGCCTACAATGGTGGCAAAGATGACCCAGGCCTAACAAAGAAAGGAAGGAGAAAGCTTGGAAGCTGTTCCTAAGCGTCGGCCTTGGGTTCTAAACTGGAACACTGTCTTTAAACTGGACGACTCGCCTCTCTGCGAAGATGCCTTAATCTGTAATTTTGACAGTGGAAGAGCGGGCTATATGGCTAATGTTGTGGAACAGGCACTCCTTCTCCCCAGAGACATGGACGAGCTCTAAAACCTAAAGAAGCACAAGCTCTTTTTGTTCGTGAAGAGGGAGCTCTGGTAAGATTTCCTTACATTCACTACTTCTTAAACTCCATCGTTACAGTCTTGTTCATTCTTCCTTTACTAATAATTTCTACCTCTACTATGTTAGGATGTGTACCCTTAAATCCTATTGTATGATGCTATGTATGATATTAATGTTGTGATTAATAAAGTTGTTTTATTATTATCTAAAATAATGGTAACATGAATATTAGACATTATCATATAGTTCATGAGATGCATAGTATGTGATTTATGTAATTAGTCATAGAAGATATAAATTACAAGTTCTTTGTAAACTCAGAATTATAGTTCATAGTCGGTGATGAAATTGGGCATTTTATCTGCGAAGACTATAACATATCAACTAAGATGATTTGTCTTGATCATGGAAATGAAGATTTTTAGTTGGTATGTTAATATGTTTTAAGAGTTAAAACATATTGAACTGGACCACTATGAGATTTATTATTCTCCTAACGACTGTCAAATGAATAATAAATCTCACGACTTCTATTTGCACAAACTCTTAATCCTAAGAGGATAATGGATCTGATCATGAACTGTAGGTTACTTTGATATATCAGAAGTGAGATCTTAAGTCACGCTCAAAAACTCAGTATGTTGAACAGCCACATTTAATGTTGATGGAACATATGTTCTCAACATAGAATTCATAATCTCTTAGCAGAGACACAAAATATTCCCTTGAGATAAGTTTAATGGGTTTGGTTATTCAGAGTATTAGACCTAACCACTTTAGTAAGGAGTTACTAAAGTATATATTTATGGAATTAGATTTCATAAATGTATGATAAATAACATTAAAGGATTAAACTGGGTACTCAAGGAATTAAGATGTAGTAATCTTCAAAGTAGTAGTCTATTTTCATGACTTTGTATTATTACGAATATTTTATGAAGGGGTTGCATGTATGATAAAGCCTTGGGATATAATTTATAAATAAGGCCTAGAGTGCAACTATATTTATATAGCGGTGTTAAATATAGTTAATGATAACTTTGGACTTCTCAAGAGTTGACAAAAAAGCTCAAGACCCATTGGAGCTAGTGTCTTATTGGTCCCTTTTGGTCCCACTTCAAGCCACACACTTAAACCCAATTGGAAAGGCTCAAAAGGCTAGCCCGATTAGATAATCATTTAGATACAAATAGAGAAACATACAGAATATTTGAAAAGAGACATAATTGTGAGTGTATGTAAGAGTGTTAGTCACTCAATTTTTCTCCCTTGGAAACTGATTAAGAGACGACACTTCTTAGGCGTTAGTGGAATTGGAGTAAAGATTAAAAGTGTTATCGAGTGCTACTGATCTTTGTTTTGAAATTCACCACACCAAGGTACGCTCTCTTGTTCTTGAATTCTAAAATTTACATAGTGCATGTAATCTATTGCGAATGAAGTAGATCCGTTAATTTTCTGTTGCGTATGTTTTGTACACAAAACATGTATTTATCCAACATATTATTCATGCACAGGCCACCCAAGCAGCACATGTAGCGAAGGAATGGGTTGATTAGGCATTCTGTGACTTGAAGGAAGAGGAGTCCAAGCGTTATGCCGTGCAAAAGTCTCTTACCTTAACAGACAAAAAGCTAAAGGAGACTCTCCTTAAGTTACCAGAATGTGACAAGGCCAAGAAGAGCTTTGAAGCTTCAATAGAGAGCTCAGAGAGACAAGCCCGAGAGCAGCTTTTACACTTAATGGAGGCAAAGAGCTAGCTGGCAATCGCTTGGACAACCATTTTCGAGCTGAAGTTAGAGCTAAGCAAGAAGGATGAGAAGAAGAACAAGGCAGAGCAAGACACATACGATCAGGTGAAGAAGGAGATCGAGGTCCACCTCAAATCTCAACTTCCTGTTGTATGCCAAAGCTTTTGCCTTCAAACCTAGGTTGAGGCTTTCAATGTTGCAAGAGTAGATCCTACTTCAGGATTGAGGAATCTAGAGAAAGCCTTCTACCATCCAGCAATTAGGGCGCGTCCAGTCACCTAGCCTCCTATCAGTGCTCCTGGTCCAACTCCTCTGAGCTCTACTGAGGATCCCTCACCAAAGTCCAGCACTACTGCTACTGCTCAATCCAAACCAGCTAAACAACGACTAAGCACCATGATCCTTGCCAAATCCAAATAGACCGAGTCCCCTATCTCCAAGCCTAGTACAGCTGTTACACAAGGCTCCGAGGCGGTAGCCAAGGGGCCTCAAATAGAAAAAAACTCTGCCACCACTTTCTCTGCACCCAAGATGGCTACCCCTGCTCCAACTCCAACTACTGAAGTGTAGCCCACCACAGGAGCAAGGACATAAAATACTCCCAAGGCCTAGGGAATGTCATAGTGGGGCCGTTTTTTGTTTTTGTTTTTGTTTTTTGTTTTTGTACTCGTTTTGTTTTGTTTTTTGTTTTTTGTTTTTGTTTTTTTTTTTTCCTTTTTTTTTTTGTACTGAAGGCATTTTGTTGTTCCTTAAATTTTCTATCATATGTAACTTCTCGATCTTCACTTAGTGGAAAGTTTTTGTTATAACATTGTCTTACTTACCTGTACTTATATTTTTGTGATTTACTATTTGTTCACCATGCCCATTTATAATTAAGTTCTTGTACCGAGGTTTTAAATTCCCGAGATAGGTGATATAAGAAATTGAACTTAACCAAGGTTAGATTGAACACAACAAACATAGTCTAAGTGTTAATTTACCCAAGCAAGGTGACCCGAGGAGTCGAACCTAGCCAATGTTCAGTCTAATATAAAAATAATCTAAGTGTTAATTTATCCAAGGTAGGTGACCTAAGGAGTCGAACCTAGCTGAGGTTCTGTTTAACATAGAAAAAAAATTTAAGTGTTAATATACCTAAGGCAAGTGACCCAAGGAGTCGAACCTAGCCAATGTTCTGTTTAACATAGAAACAATCTAAATGTTAATTTACTCAAGGCAGATGACCCGAGGAGTCTAACCTAGCCCTGAGGCAGGTGACCCGAGGAGTCAAACCTAGCCAAAGTTCTGTTTAATATAGAAACAATCTAAGTGTTAATTTATCCAAGGCAGGTTACTCGAGGAGTCGAACCTAGCTGAAATTCTATTTGACATAGAAAAAATATAAGCGTTAATTTACCCAAGGCAGGTGACCAAAGGAGTCAAACCTAGCCAAGGTTTTGTTTAACATAGAAATAATCTAAGTGTTAATTTACCCAAGACAGATGACTCAAGGAGTCAAACCTAGCCAATGTTTTGTTTAACATAGAAACAATCTAAGTGTTAATTTATCCAAGGCAAGTGACCCGAGGGGTTGAATCTAGTTGATGTTCGATTTAACATAAAAAATCTAAGTGTTAATTTACCTAAGGTAGGTGACTTGAGGAGTAGAACCTAGCCGAGGTTTTTTTTAACATAGAAATAATCTAAGTTGGACAACAAGAATCTTAAAAAATACATTTGATTGCATAGAAAATATACATAATTACAACACTGCTGGGTTAGAAATAATACTTTCACAAATTGTTTACATTTCATGGGTGAGGTACAACAAGTCCATCCAAATCCTCTAACCTATAAGCCCCCACTCCTACTACTGAAGTCACTCGGAATGGACTTTCCCAATAAGGACCTAATTTTCCCCAAGAATGATTTTTGCACCTCCCAACAACCTTTTGCAAGATCAAATCCCCAGGAATAAAAGCTTTAACCTTTACCTTTTTCTCGAACCCCTGCCTAAGCTTTTGTTGATATTGCGCCAACCTAACTGCGGCCACCTCCTTTCGTTCCTTAGCCAAATCAAGGCTATAAGGAAGGGATTGCTCATTGCCATTACTAAGGGGTTGGTCAGACCTCAAAGTCAGGAACCCTGTTTCTGTAGGAATAACTACCTCTGCTCCATAGGCCATGGACAAAGGGGTCTCGCCCATGGATCTTCTTGGTGCTGTGCGATAGGCCTATAAAACATAAGGTAGCTCGTTCACCCATTTTCCCTTTGCATATTTGAATCACTTCTTCAGATCTTCCAGTATAACTTTATTTGTGGCCTCGGCTTGCCCGTTACTCTGAGGATATGATGGAGTAGAGTACTTGTCTTTTATTCCTAATTCGCAATAGTATTTCCGAAAGGCCTTGTTGTCGAACTGAAGTCCATTATCTGAAACGAGGATGCTCGAGACCCCAAATCCTGTGACAGCATTTCACCATACAAACCTTTTTACATCTTGATCTCGAATGTTGGCTAGTGGTTCAGTTTCTACCCACTTAGTGAAATAGTCAATAGCTACTATGCAATACCTCTGACTCCTTGTGGCTCTAGGGAAAGGTCCTACAATATTCACTCCCCATCGAGAAAAAAGCCAAGGGCTACTCAATGGGTTCAGCAGTCCTTCTGGTTGGTGAATGTTAGAAGCATACCTCTGACATCGATCACGCTTTTTAACATACTCATGCGATCATTTCTGCATGCTTGACCACCAATACCCCTATGTCAAAGCTCTATAAGCAAGTGACCTGCCCCATGTATGGCTACCACAAATCCCTTCATGTAATTCTTCAAACAACATTTCAACGGCCTCGGAATGAATACATAGCAAGTATGGTCCCGAGTATGAGCGTTTGTACAGTTTTTTGTCCTTAGAAAGCCAAAACCTTGGCACCTTCCTACAAACCTTCTCCGCCTCAACCTGGTCCTTGGGTACAATTCCCTCCTTCAAAAATGCGATCAATGGATCTTGCTAGCTAGGGCCTATCCTCATAGAATTAAATTCTACTGGAGGCAGCTTATTATAAGCAATTGTCATATAACTTTCAACAAGTACGATCCAAGGCAGATCCTCTATACTAACCATGACCAAAGTTGTGAGTGAATCAGTATGGGAATTCTTACCTTGAGGAACTTGCTCAAGCGTAAAAGAATGAAAGTCCTTTGATAGTCGCTTTACTCGGCCTAAACACCAAAGCATCCTCGGATCCTTTACTTTATACTCTCCCAGGACTTGTCCAACTACGAGTCTTGAATCACAATATGCTCTTATAGCCTTGCCCCCAAGCCTTTGCACTACATTCAGACCCGCCTGCAAGGCTTCATACTTTGCTTCATTATTTATTGCTAAAAACCAGAGCTTGAGTGACTTCTCCAAAGTAATACCGTCCGGTGAAACCATCACAATCCCTATTCCTAATCAATTTTTGTTTGTTGCGCCATCCACAAATAATTGCCAGGAACATTAAGCTACCACCGTTTACGCATGCACAACCCCTTCAAGTTTTTCCCCCACCTCTGAGCTTTCTAATTCCTCAGCAGTTTCTGCTACTAAATTTGCTAGAACTTTACCCTTCACAGCTGTTCAGGGCATGTATTTGACATCAAATGCTTTGAGCATGGCCCCTCATTTGGCCACCCTTCCCGTATAATCTGATTTTCGGAGCAAGGCCTATAAGGGCAACTAAGTTAAAATGACCACAGTATGCGCTTGAAAGTAATGAGGCAGTTTCTTGGTGGCATGAATGATAGAAAGAATTACTTTCTCTAGGTGCAAATACCTAACTTCGGCCTCTTGCAAGGATTTGTAGACATAATACACTGGTTTTTGAACTCCTCCGTCCATTTGTACCAAGACCAAACTTACAGCATGCCGAGCTACAGCCACATAGGCATATAAAATTTCCTCCTTTTCTAGTCTAGACAAGATTGGTGGATGTGCTAGATACACCTTCAGCTCTGTAGAAGCTCTATCACATTCTTCAGACCACGTAAAATCTTTCCACTCATGCAATAGATGAAAAAATGGTCTACACCATTCTTCAAACTTTGATATAAACCTATTTAGAGATGCCGTCATTCTGGTAAGGCACTGAACTTCCTTCGGTTTCCAAGGAGGATGCAAATCATGAATGGCCTAAATCTGGTCGGGATTTACCTTAATCCCATGATGAGTTATCATATATCCTAGAAACTTTCTTGATCAGACACCTAAGGAACATTTTTAAGCATTCAAACGTAGCTTGTGTTTCCTTAAGATTGCAAAAATATCATCGAGGTCTAACAAATGTTCAGTCTCTTCTTTACTTTTCACCACCATATCATCAATATAAACTTCCATGTTCCTTCCCAACCGACTATCAAACATTCTCCTCACCATTCTCTGATATGTTAACCCAGCATTTTTTAGTTCAAATGGCATTACTTTATAATGGAAGTTTCCTGTTGGAGTGAGGAAGGCAGTTTTCTCTTGGTTCGACAACACCAAAAGAATCTGGTGGTAACCTTGAAAAGCGTCTAGGAAACTCATCCTCAGATGCCCAAATGTTGCAACTACCGATTGATCAATTATGGGAATAAAAAATGGGTCTTTTGGACAGGCCTTGTTGAGATCCATGAAATCTACACATACTCTCCACTTTCCCAACTTCTTCTTTACCACCATCGTATTGGCTAGCCACTTAGGGTAGAAAACCTCTTTAACAGTTTCAGCATACTATTTTGACCTCGTCGTTAACAGTTTTGGCATGCTCTTTTGAGGACCGCCGAGGTATTTGTTTCTTTGGAGTAGCAGCAGGCTTAACATTCAAATGATGGCAAATAAATTTAGGATCAATTCCGGGTGCTTCATACACATTCCACGCAAAGACATCAAGATTGTCCTTCAAAACTTCCACCTACTGCGCTTTATCCTTTGTTGGGAGTAGAGACCCAACATGAACGTATCGATCTACATCTTCCCCAATAGTGAACCATTCCAACTCCTCGCACAATATTGAACTGTCTGAGGAGAATAGGGACCCTAGCTGTGATTATTATAACGTCAGGACTACTTCGGAAGTACTTAACTCAGCAACGTGGTGATTAACTAATGCCACCATGCATTGCCTAGCTGTTGACTGACATCCCACCAATTTAGCCACCCTTCCATTAGTGGGATACTTCACCTTGACATGCAACGTGGATGCAATTGGCCCCATAGCATGCAACCATGGTCTAGCAAACAATGGTAGTGTACGGGGAAAATGCATCTACTACTATAAAATCCACACTCATCATCCTATCCCCAATTAACACAGGCAATCAAATCCTCCCTCTTGGGATAGTGGAGCCCCCATCAAACCCAATCAGTGAGAGTCATATTGATCCAGATCCTCAAGTTTGAGCCCCAAACCTTTAAACAAATTTGAGTACATTATATCAACCCTGCTACCTTAGTCAATCATCACCCACTTGACATCATACCCCATTATCTGCACGGTTACTGCCAAAGCATCGTCATGTGGCTGAATGGTTCCGAACTTGTTATCCCCAGAAAATCCTATGATTGGTTGATTCAAGACTTTGCATCTTTTACTCGAGGTTTCTTCTTCAGGGCTATCTACCTATGTCATCATCACCATTACCCCTTTAGCTGGGTGAGGCTCCTTTCTCATGGTTGCGAAAATAACACTTATTTTCCCCAAAGGTGACTAAGGGGCGCCACCATTGTGAGATCCATTCTCAGGTCACTTTGCTTGATTACCTGACTGTTGCAGAAATTGTTTCAATTTGCCCTCCTTCACCAATTAATACAAAAAGGCCTACAGGGTCCTACAATCCTTTTTTGTATAACCCCAACCTTGGTGATATAGACAATACAAGCTTTGATTTCTTTTAGTGGGGTCTCCGCCTATCTTGTTTGGTCATCTAAAGTAAGGCTCGAGTTTGATTTTGTCTAGAACTTAATATATTGGTTCCTTATAAACTGAGTTCATCATTTGAAGAGCAGCAACCTCATGGGATGTTTGATTGTAATACTCCCTCCTAGGCTGGGAAGATGAAAACCAGCCTCTTGAGTTATCCTTCTAGTCATTGGTGCACATTCTGAGGGGGTTTCATGGTAATTAATTTCCACAAATTGGAATTCGTGGGAAGACCCACCTTAAACGTCTGCATGGCCACATCCTTGAAATCCCTATCAATTTCATTCTAAAGCTCCCAATAACGATCAGAGTAAGTCTTCAATGTTTCTCCCTCTCTCATTGACATTGAGAGCAATGAACCCAAGGGTCTAGGAACTTAGCTACAAGTCAAAATCTTGCCCCCAAACCTGGTCAGCTCCTTAAAAGAATGTATTGATCCTTCCATCAAACTATCAAACCACCTTATTGCCACTAGTCCGAGGCTTGAGGGGAAGTGTTGACACCTCATTTTGCAACCCGCATTTAACCTCACTTGGAGGGTAAAAGGGTAATTTCACCTTGAAAATATGCATCTTGATTCTGGTCATTAGATCTTTAATCTCATTTCACCAAAATAATCTTGATGTTGTAACAATCAAATCGACTGGTTATAAGCCCTAATCGGACTATCAGATTGAAAGTTATCATCAAATCAAGTTTTAATGGCCGAGATGCAATATTACAAATTGAGTCCGACCTTATGTGATTATGAACAATTAATTCCAATTGGTTATAATTATAATCAATTTGAAATTAATGATGTACCATAATTTGATTGGTTAGGACTACATTTTATGGTAAGATTGCATACACCTAATTAATTAGATAGTTAAACATTAATTATTTAATGAGTAATTTGTGCAATTATATTTTAATTAGAGTAAATTTGAAACTAATTAGGTCTGAAATGGGAGTGATTGGAGCCTATTAATGTTAATTGGAAACTAATTTGGGACCTATTAATGTTAATTGTGCTGAAACCATTTTTCTAACAAATGACCTCTTCTCGCTATTTCATTGATATCTCTCAGAATATTTTGAATCTGTGAATGAAGTTAATTTTCCTAGAAACTAGACATCCAGGGCTTCAATTTGAGCACAAGAATGAGACAATTCTGATCAGAATTGAGTTAGATATAATTTTTCAAAGTTTGCTTTATAGGCTGTTATAACAGCTACGGGAAAACCGAATTTTGACTTGCTCCTCACTCCCACCAATCTCTTCATTTAATGCACCAGATTTCCCTAAAGGCTAAATTGAGAACTGGGTTCATGATTCTTTGTCAACCCTCATTAATGACATTCCATTCATATTTCCTCCACCATTACTATATAAACCACCCCTTTCCTTCATTTGAAGACATAAAAAAACCCCTATCTCTTCCCCTCTCTTGAGTTCTAGTGAAGTTGAGTAGTCTTGTCATATCTTGGTCTTCTTGAGACTCAAGGTATTGAGTGAGACTCACTCTTCCTCTCCTAACTCTTCTTTTCCTCCACCTATAGGACCTCCCTCAAGAGTCTCCTCATCCACCATATGGATTTTGCATGAAGGTATAATCTCTTTCCCTAACTTGTTTTTTGTGTTGTCATGATGAGAATTAAGGATTAAAGCATGATAGTAACTATTTAAATTCCCTTGAATATGTTTGAATGTTCTTAAATGTTCTTATGTGTTCATCACATGTTCTTGGTTGTTCATCACATGTTCATGCATAATACTAGTTTTAGTCTTAAATTTACATAAAAAATATAAAAAAAAGCATGTTTGTTTCATAATTCTTTCAAATCTTTGAATCTAAGATATCATCATCTATACATATTTACTAGAATTAATTTTTCAATTCAAATGCAATGCTTAATAAATTGAATTAGGGTTCATCACATGCACACACCTTAAATTCGACATGCAAATTGATTGACATATTGGATGATATAATATGAATGTTGGCCACCATAGTCTAGAAGACCAGTTTCACCGGGCAAGGTAGGAGCCTAACATCTTCCCACCTTGTAACATAGCCTCCGAACTTAGATCAAGGGTTAGTAGATCAAATACTTGTCCATGTAATTTTCAATTTTTAGATTGTAACTAGGAAACAAAGCTATGTACTTTATTTTAGATTGTATCTAGGACCAAAGCCATGTTATTTTCCTATGACCAATATAAATTCAATTGAAAATTAATAAAATGAGGAATTTTTCAATTTTGGTTTTCTTATTTTTTCAATAATTAAATAAGTGGCAACTCCATTGTAAAACCCTTAATCTAAAGGGGAATATATAACCAGTCGAATCTCCATTTTGAGAGGCAATAACACAACTCCACCCATTCACTTGGGTTTGGCTTGACAGACTTAATAAAATGGGCCAGGGGCGCAGTCTCTCACAGTGGCGACTTCGCTGGGGATATTGAAGGTTAAGCTTCAATTAGGTTATGGTGGTCAACCATGTCATTGTTTGTTTATTATTATTTTTGTATATAATATGTCATTATATTGCATGTCATGCATCATTTGCTTGAATGAAATTTATTTTATTTGTGTGCTAGCTCGGAAGCCCAGTAGTATTAGCCGTGGATTGTGGTCTTTTTGAGACTTACATACCCAGCAATGAACCTACCACCCACCACGACAAGAATCATCATGGTTATGCCATGGTGGTTCATAGGGACAAACTGTACCGTTCGGACCAACGCGGCACTCCTAGCGTCACAAGTTGAGAGGTACGACGTCCTAGCTTGTGGGAACCTTTAACCTACCTTCTATCCATTTTGTAACAACCCATAGAACCTACCTTTAGTCGGTCCATGTAAATTGCATTTCATTACGCATTTGCTTGGCCGTTGTTTGATTGTTTGAACCTTGTATGTTGTGAATGAACTCAAACCCAAAAGCCTATGATTGAACTCTACTTGGCATGGAAATCCAAAATTGTTTCTTGAATCATTCTAAGCCCACTAATTGAGCCCATCAAAAGTGTATATGCATGATGAACATCAAAGGCCAAAAACTCACAAGATGCATGCCTTCCAAGTGTAAGGTTCAAGCCTTCCAAAAGATCATAATCAAGGTTCAAGCCTTCCAAGTGCAAACCCAAGTCATTTCAAGCAAATACCAAAAGATCATAATCAAGGTTCAAGCATACCAAGTCTAAAGTATCCTAAATGGACCAAGAAGAAGCAACGGGCCCAACTTTGCCTCACTCCACAATTGGTTTGCAACATCATGACTAAGCTTAAAGTTTTTTTTTTTTTATTTATTCCATGTTTCTATATTTCTTTGAATTCTAAAAATCCATGTAGCATTTGATGTACTTTGTTCATGTAAATATATATTTTTTTAAAAAAATTCAAAGAAAAATTCAAAAAAAAAAAAAAATCAAGACTCCCAAATCTTTCAAAAAAAAATTTCAAATAAGAAAGTATTTGGACTATGGGCATTGAGCCTTTGAGTCATTTAAAAAAAAAAAAAAAAAATCTTTGAACTAGGGCCATTGATCTTCCTAGTGACTTTTTCAAAAAGACCAATTTTTTTTTTCTTTCAAGATTTAAAAAAAAAAAAAAAAAGCCTCATTTTCAACATGGTACATGAGGATCCCTTGAACAAAACATTTTCTAAATCTTGTTGTTTAAAGGCTTGAGCAATCAACTTGTACCAAGGAATGATTAATTTCATTTGATCCATGTAAAGACTTTTGTTACCTGACTTAGAATATAAGAAGAAATGGTCTTAAAAGGCAATACAAAAAATCCATCCATTGGAAAATCCCAAGAATCCATGTACTCGATCCAATTTTCAAAGGTCTTTTGTTTCACAACATTAGAGCATTCATACTTTTTCCTTTAAGATGAATTTATTAAAAGAGCTTGAGTCACTATGCCTACAAGAAAGTATTACTAAGGATAGGAGGCCATCTTTGGTTAACCAAATTATTTCCTCTTACTTAGAATGTTCATTATCCATTGCTGGCCCATTTGAGCCTTCAAATATTTAGCCTTTTTCTTGCATAAACCCACTAAAATTTAAACCTGGGATAGAAAAAATCAAGATATGCATACTTAAATCTCATGTAGAAGAGGACTTAAACTGGTAGCTTTTAAGCTAATTGATAAATCTCTCCTAGAAGACATGAAAGACAAATGGAGAATTCATTAGGCTAAAGACAAGAGATCATCATAGAAAAATGAGGTTTCACACAATTAAGGAAGGAGAAATGAAATTCTAGTGTGCATCAAGTTTGAAGAGCCTAAAATTTATCGTGCCAAGAGGAATACAAGATTCATCTTAAAGAGGGTTCATCAAAAAAGGAAAAGATTCATTAAGCATAGAAATGTGCAAGCGCATCAAGGTAAGAAAGATGTATAAAGTGTGCATCAAAATGACTTAAGCTGACAAAAACAAGGGAGGCAATAGACCCCAAAGAAAAGTTCGTTCAAACAAGAGATGAAAGACAGCCAAAAAAAAAAAAGCCTTGCTAGGCTGAAAACCCAAAAGGGCCGTCTAGGCAAAAGTTAGGGCCAAAGAAAAGAAGAAGAAGAAAAGAAAAAATTGGAAAATCCTACAAAGTTGGGAACCTGAGGATGCAACCTAAAAAGAGAAGAATTTTACAAGATGAAAGTCTAGAGGTATGATTCAAGATGAATGAGCATAATGTTTATACGAGTGACCAATGAAGACTAGTGAGAAGATGACAAAGAAGAAATGGAGAAACTCCTCCAATACTTGATTTTTGAGTAATGCATACTTGGGGGAAACATCATAGGGAATTTTGAGCCTTTTTATATCATTCATTTCATAACCCAAATCCGGTATACATTACAACCCATGAGTAAAGACCTTTTTGAAGTCTTGTTAGTTGTAGGCACATCTTAAATTCTAATATTATTTTCTTTTGAATTAAAAAGGAAAAATGCTTAAAATTGTCAAACCCCACTGGATGATATGTTGAAGGACAAAACTTCTCAAATTCTCAAATGGCTCAAAAGAACTTTCAAACTTGGAGCACTCTCCTTGTTTGCACCCATTAATATGACTCCTAAATATTATCACATTTCATTTCTTGATTGCCTTTGGAGACTCAATATGACAATGTTCAAAAAGAAGAAGCAAATTTGATTACATGAGTTTAATGATCTTGATACTTCCTAATCAAAGAGATTTGTTTGGTTCTTAAAAACTATGATTTCCCAAAATGGTTGTTCAAAGGATCACATCTAGTTCCCCCCCCAAAAAAAAAAAAAAAGGAAATTTGTTTTTTTCAAAAAAAGAAAAAGTGCAATCTCATTTCAAAAAAAAAAAAAAAATCATTTTTTTCCAAAATCCGGTTCTCTAAACTACGTCTTGACCTAATCCTCTATGAGAGAGGTACGTAGGCAGCCTTTCAAAGGCTCGGTCCCAATCATCCAAACAACCTTGGGGAGCAAAATCAAAACAATGTGACAAAATTGTTTGGGTGCAAGTTAGGCTAAGTCCATTTGTTTTGCATCAAGCAAGCTTGAATATGGGGCATTGGCCTATTTATATTGTATGCGGATATGTTTTTCTTGCATGAAAGCATGTTTTCATTTGAGGCATCAATCCATTTTTTGCAAGCATGTCCACACTAATGGCAATGGACAAAAATATTTTCATGATAACTGGTTTCTAACAAGCTAGAGAAAGAAAGTCATTTTGCAGGAACCAATGATGACAGACTGTGATCTTCTTTCATGTTCCCCAATGGTCATTCAACTTCAATCTAAGCATGGAATATGCTCCAAACTAGGGGCATCGGCTAAGTACTTCCAACTCTTTTCAATGAATAAATCTATTGCTAATTACCTTTTTGCAAGAATTAAGCAAGGACTTATCCAGCAATCCGCATCAACTTCCAGCCAAAGTTTTCTTATTCAAAGGATAGGTTTTTCAAAAAAAAAAAAAATCATCATGAATAAATCTTCATCACTCTTACTCCATCTTCATCTTCTTTACTTTTGATAATGAACAAATCTTCAAATCTAAAAAAAAATATTTAAAAAAAAGATAAAATTTTCAAAAAATTTTTTTTTTTAAATTCCATATCTTTCCAAAAAAAAAAAAAGGAGAGAAAAGAGAGAATATTAAAAAAGCCTTGGGACTAGAGGCATTAGGCTTGTGCTTCTTAGTTTGCTTTCAAAAAAAAAAAAAAAAAAATTCATCAATCAAAATTTTCAATTCCTTCAAAAAAAAAAAATTCAAGATTTCCAAGGGCATTCGCCAGGTGTGCCAAATTCTTTTCAATGAATAACTCTGTTACTAATTGAAAATATTTATTTTGTAGGTACTAGGGTAAAAGGCCCACACACATGAGCCTAAAGCCAAAAAAAAACTCTTAGTCCTCTAAAAACATGAACCAAGATCCAGAACCTTTGGTCCTTTAAAAACATGAGCCCAAAGCCCAAAAAACCCCTGGTCCTCTGAAAACATGAGCTTAGATCTAAAAATTCTAGGTCCTCTGAAAACATGAGTCAGGATCCAGAACCTTTGGTCCATTGAAAACATGAGCCCAAAACCCAAAAAACCCTTGGTCCTCTGAAAACATGAGCCCAAAGCCTAAAAACCCTTGGTCCTCTGAAAACATGAGCCAAGATCCAAGAATTCTAGGTCCTTTGAAAACATGAACCAGGATCCATAACCTTCGGTCCTCTAAAAACATGAGCCCAAAGCCCAAAAAAACCCTTGGTCCTTTGAAAACATGAGCCAAGATCCAAGAATCCTAGGTCCTCTAAAAACGTAAGCCAGGATCCACAACCTTTGGTCTTCTGAAAACATGAGCCCAAAGGCCAAAAAAACACTTAGTCCTCTGAAAACATGAGCTAGGATCCACAACCTTTGGTCCTCTGAAAACATGAACCCAAAGCTCAAAAAACCCTTGGTCCTCTGAAAACATGAGCCAAGAGAGAATCCTAGGAAAACATGAGCCAGGACCAAAACCTTTGGTTCTTTGAAAATAGAGCCCAAACCTAATGAAAATGAAAACATGAGCCATGATCTAAGTATCCTAGGTTATAAACATGAGCCAGGATATAAAACCTTTGGTCCTCTGTAAACATGAGCCCAAATAAAAAAATAATGAAAACAGAAAATCAAGAATCCTATCTAAAAACATGAGCCAGGATCCATAACCTTTGGTCCTCTGAAAGCATGAGCCCAAAGTCCAAAAAAACCCTTGCTCCTTTGAAAACATAAGCCAAGATCCAAGAATTCTAGGTCCTCTAAAAACATGAGCCAGGATCCACAACCTTTGGTCTTCTAAAAACATGAGCCCAAAGTCCAAAAAAAACCCTTGGTCCTCTGAAAATATGAGCCAAGATCCAAAAATCCTAGATCTTTTGAAAACATGAGCCAAGATCCACAACCTTTGGTCCTTTGAAAACATGAGCCCAAAGCCCAAAAAAAACCCTTATTCCTCTAAAAACATGAGCCAAGATTCAAGAATTCTAGGTCCTCTAAAAACATGAGCTAGGATCCACAACCTTTGGTCCTCTGAAAACATGAGCCCAAAGCCAAAAAAAAAAATCCCTTGGTCCTTTGAAAACATGAGCCAGGATCCATAACCTTTGGTCCTCTAAAACACATGACTAGAATCTCTATATTTTGTCGTGACCACTAGTAAGTATGTCTTGTACTCATTTCTTTTGCCAAAAAAAAAAAAAAAAAAAAAAACAAAAACAAAAACAAAAAAGGGGCTGCATATGGAAAACCTGATCCTCTCACCAAGAGGTATAGGAGAGTTGATCCACATTTTGATCCACTACAAGATGGTTTGCATTCTTATCTGCACACATCATAAATTCACCATGGTTAAATACTGATTGCAAAGTTAGGTGTCTTTTTCATACATTGACATTCACTCTTTAAGCTCTGTCAATGAGGGGCATTCTGTTGACACCTTATTTTGCAACCCGCATTTAACCTCACTTAGAGGGTAAAAGAGTAATTTCACATTGGAAATATGCATCTTGATTCTGATCATTAGATCCTTAATCTCATTTCACCAAAATGATTTTGATGTTGTAACGATCAAATCGACTGGCTATAAGCCCTAATCAGACTATCAAATTGAAAGTTATCATCAAATCAAGTTTTAATGGCCGAGATGCACTATCACAAATTGAGTTCGACTTTATGTGATTATGAACAATTGATTCCAATTGGTTATAATTATAATCAATTTGAAATTAATGATGTGTCATAATTTGATTGGTTAGGATTACATTTTATGGTAAGGTTGTATACACCTAATTAATTAGATAGTTAAACATTAATTATTCAATGAGTAATTTGTGCAATTTTCTTTTAATTAAGATAAATTTGGAACTATTTCAGTCTAAAATGGGAGTGATTGGAGCCTATTAATGTTAATTGGAAACTAATTTAGGACCTATTAATGTTAATTGTGCTGAAACCATTTTTCTAACAAATAACCTCTGCTCACTATTTCATTGATATCTTTCAGAATATTTTGAATCTATGAATGAAGTTAATTTTATCAAAAACTAGACATCTGGGGCTTCAATTTGAGCACAAGAACAAGACAATTCCGGTCAGAATTGAGTTAGATATGATTTTTCGAAGTTTGCTCTACAAGCTGTTACAGCAGCTACGGGAAAACCGAATTTTGGCTTGCTCCTCACTCCCATCAATCTCTCCATTTAATGCACCAGATTTCCCCAAAAGCTAAAATGAGGTCTAGGTTCATGACTCTTTGTCAACCTTCATAATGGCCTTTCATTCATATTTCCTCCACCACTACTATATAAACCCCTCCTCTCCTTCATTTGAAGACATACAAAAACTCCATCTCTTCCCCTCTCTTGAGTTTTAATGAAGTTGAGTAATCTTGTCATATCTTAGTCTTCCTGAGACTCAAGGTATTCAGTGAGACTTACTCTTCCTCTCCTGACTCTTCTTTTCCTCCACCCATAGGGCCTCCCTCAAGAGTCTCCTCATCCACCGTATGGATCTTGCATGAAGGTATAATCTCTTTCTCTAACTTGTTTTTTGTGTTGTCATGATAAGAATTTAGGATTAAAGCATGATAGTAACTATATAAATTCCCTTGAGTATGTTTGAATTTTCTTAAATGTTCTTTTGTATTCATCACATGTTCTTGGTTGTTCATCACTTGTTCATGCATAATACTAGTTTTAATCTTAAATTCACATTAAAAATATAAAAAAAAACATGTTTGTTTCATAATTATTTCAAACCTTTGAATCTAGGATATCACCATCCACACACATTCACTAGAATTCATTTTTCAATTCAAATGCAATACTTAATAAATTGAATTAGGGTTCATCACATGCACACACTTTAAATTCGACATGCAAATTGATTGACATATTGGATGATATGATATAAATGTTGGCCACCATAGTCTAAAAGACCGGTTTCACCGGGCAAGGTGGGTGCCTACCACCTTCCCACCTTGTAACATAGCCTCTGAACTTAGATCAAGGGTTAGTAGATCAAATACTTGTCCATGTAATTTTCAATTTTTAGATTGTAACTAGGAAACAAAGTTATGTACTTTATCTTAGATTGTATCTAGGACCAAAGGCATATTATTTTCCTATGACTAATATAAATTCAATTGAAAATTAATAAAATGAGGAATTTTTCAATTCTGGTTTTCTTATTTTTCCAATGTTTAAATAATTAGCAACTCCATTGTAAAACCCTTAATCTAAAGGGGAAAATATAACTAGTCGAATCTCCATTTTAAGAGGCAATAACAGGACTCCACCCATTCACTTGGGTTTAGCCTGACACACTTAATAAAATGGGCCAGGGGCACAGACTCTCACAAGAAGACCTTACACATCAAGGCCTTATTCTTAGAATGAATAGCCATCCTTTGGTTAAAGTGGCTCACATGTTCAACAGGGTCTGTCCTACCATTGTAACGAGGGAGCTCGGCTTGCTCAATACATCAAGAAAAGGGAGAACAGGATATATGAGATAGGGCTTTACCCATGGAGTCATGACCTTGTCCCCTCCTTAGTGGAGTAACAAGTTTCTTATGATAGTGTTTTCTTCCTGAGGTATGCTAGGAAGATGATGTAAATGACTCATTGGGGGGAGTGCTGCTCCTAGGCCTATAACTTTCATCACTACCAAAACCCGAGTATTGGCTTGAAGAAGGAGTCCTATCATCTCTCCTATGCATCCTGGATTGAAGACGTCTACATAGTCGCTCTAACTTTCACTCCATATCATACACTTCATCATCTAGTGATTGACGGCTATCCTTTTGCTGCCCTGTTCGCCTTGAAGAATAAGATGCCTCCTAACTATGTGTATAAGCCTCATGGCGATCTCTTCTCCGTTCCAAATTGATAAATTGGTCCCTGTGTTGGGAGCTAATAGACTCTTGCGATCCGCTCCACTGACAATCAGACATAACTATGAAGTCGCACAAAGGTATTCAAAGATTTCCTATAGACGGCGCCAATTGTAACGGCGAAAAATCTATTAATAAACCTTTTCACTTAAATGAAGACTGTACCATTTTTCTATCACAATGAATTTGTTTAGAGATGGGAAGTCAAATCTAATTATGATATCCAATGCGAAAACAAGGAAAGTCTCCATTATAGGACTGAATGAGAAAAAATGCTTCTTCTATTACTTCATAGTTTAAAAACTAGTTAAAAAAATACAAGTGTTAGTCCTCGGGTCTAGTCCGAGGTTCAGGTTACAAATTGATAGACCCTTTTTTCTCTCTCTTTTCTCCTTTTCCTCTTGCCTTGCATCTGGATCTTCCTCTTTCTTTTATATCTAGCTACAACTCATCTGCACCTTACCCTTAGAGGGCTGAGATTGCACTCTTAGAGCCCCTACCCCTTCCAAAATAGACTAGCAAGCTTTTTCCTTGCATCCTTAGCTGTGCCACCACTATTCATGGTCACATCCTCATTAATGCAGCCAGAGGAGTGGTTGTCTTGTATTTAATGATAGGCCAAAAATGTATTGACCTCTTATTAATTAATCAAATAAACATGCAATGTTTGTGGTAGCATAAAAAAACACCAACTAAAATATAACGCAACGGAAAATAAAGTTGACACGATAATTTGTTTACAAATGGGAAAAACCTCCGAGGAAAAAACTCCATTAGGTGATTTTAAGGTCACCACTCCCGAGAATTCATTATTATCACAACAAGCGGTTACAAGTAAAGAAATCCCAGTAGCTAATACCAACCTAAAGTTAAACCTTTACCCCAATACACAATTAGATTTGTTCTGTAGTGACAATCTCTCATTTTCAATGCACGGCTCCCAGTACGTGACTAGCCAATAGATGCGCAGATCCTAGTACCCAGCTTACTCCTATGCACGAATCTCAGTATGTGACTAACTCCACAAAAACCTTTTGATTGTTATAGTTGGTTTGCAGCAGCTTCACATAGAAACACCAATAAGATCTTTAATGTTGGTGCAAGAAACTTTACTTGGTTACAGAACCCAAAGGCGTACAAGAAACGCAGCGAGAACTCTTTCTTCTGTAAGAGGAGGCTAGGGTTTCAAAAAGAAAACCTTATGAAGCTTTCTAGGGTTTTGCTTTTCTTTTTCCACCTCCTTTAAATAGGAGTTTAATGGGCTCTCCTATTCCAAATAGGTTTACACAAATCTTGGGTTTTCCTAGTCTAATAAGGATTATACAAACACATAAGCAAATAGTTTTTTAAAGTAAAAATGTTGCTAGCTATAGTCTGAATCCTGTAAGCTTGATAGATCGAGACATGTGTCGAGCTTTAATGAATCTCAACAGATCGAGCTTCTGTCGAGGAGGTATCAAGACCTACAAATTGCACTTTTCTTGAGTAGTTCTTGAATAATCTTCATGTCTTCAATTTAACCACTTGTAATGATCATCTTGAACCTACTTAGATTTACCCAAATATAAGTAAAATGTGTTTTGTCAAAGGATACGCCAAGTACATAAAAATATGTCCCTAACATTTAATATGGCAAGATTGGGTGGGAGTTTTCCAGCCCCAAATTTCGAGGAAAGATACTAGCTGTAGGATCTCCATCTCATCGTTGGACATGGAAACAGGGTATCGCCTGGAGCATTTAATGAAGTATTACGGACTCTAAAGCGTCAGGAGCGGTTACAAGACAACCAAAACGACATTCTCACAATGGAAAGTAGGGAAACGTGTAGGATCTACCTCCTCAATTCAAAAGCCCATTCTTTATCCTCGGACATGAGAGAAACACTAGAGTTTTGAGGGGCTATTGTGGGGAACAAAAATCTGGTAAAGTAGCATTGTCACTTGTCATACCAAGCACCAAGAAGGCCAGGGCAATTTCGAGGAGATCCCACCCTCGGATGGGGCGGCAACGTTAGTGGTAAGCCACCTAAGAAAGACGTACTACAAGAGAAATGGGCTAGGAGTGAGGGTTAGCCTTGACGCACTGAGGGGATGGTGGCTGCCACCCCATTTAATGCATCTAAACAAACCTCCTGACTGTATTTATGTAGAGAAGACCCTTGAAGAGTGCTGCCTTGGTTGCCGCTCTTCACAGGGGTTAAGGGAAGGTGTCGGATGGGACTACCACTTGAGTAGTGGCCTGCACAATCAACAAATGGAAGGCTAAGATCATTTGAGAGAGTCTATATAAGATAAAGAGTCCTCCAAAGAGAGGGGAGAGAAAAAATAGGGGAGAGAAACATTGTAACACAAAGAACTAGACTGTAAACAAATCTCATAGTGATATATTCTAGAATGAATTTCCTTGGAATTAACCGAGGAGAACTATCATTCACTATACTGTGGTTGCTTTCTATTGTTCCTTGCTTCCTTGTTATTTTTGGCCCATAGTAAGCGTTATCTTACCCATAAAAGCCCAGTCTTAAAGTTCACTCTCTAATAAATTCATTGTGTTGGACTATTTGAGCTTGGGTCCTCTAGTTGATTAGGTTTAGGAGCTAAATTCAGTCCCTACAATTGGCACTGTCTGTGGGAAGACTTAAGCTTTAAAACATTCAGCGTTTAATTATGGTAGGCTTAGGGTAAGGGCCCAACCGGGAGGAGTCTATTAGCTCTCAGCGCTAGGACTGCTTCCTCAACCTTGAATGAAGAAGGGATAGGGAGGTTAGTATGCACACTACACATACTAGTAGGAGCCAATCTTAATGAGGGAGCTACATCTCTCACGAGGAAAATACTAGAAGCATGCAGCGGGAGATAGACCACCTCCGTAGGAGCCTGCGAAGTGAGAGGAAAAAAAGGACTCTCTCACACTCTGACCACTCTTCCGAAGACGACCAAGATGGCAGCTATAGGCCCAGATCAAAGACTCCCCTTAGTGAGTCTTTTTTAAAGGTGGAGGAGCGCCATCATAGGAGTAAAAACAGGGGCTCATCTTGCAAAGGCCTGGGAAATAACGCCATGAGTAGAGCGTTGAGCCAGATCTCCAAGTTGCCATTCACGCGTAGAATCGAGGCAGGAAGACTTCCTTGCTAGTTTACTCAGCCTACGTTTACTATGTATAACGATAGGGCAGACCCTGTAGAGCATGTGAGCCAATTCAACCAGAGAATGGCTATACATTCCAAAAACGAGGCCCTAATGTGCAAAGTGTTCCCCTCCAGTTTAAGGCCCGTGGTGATGAGGTGGTTTAGCAACTTGATGGAACACTTCATCGGCTCCTTTAGAGAGCTCACCCATGCATTTGGGGCTTGTTTTATCACTTGCAGTAGGTTTCCTTAGCCTTTGGACTCATTGTTGTCCATGGAGATGTGCAAAAAGGAGACCCTGAAAACATATTCCGACAGGTACTAGGAGATGTTCAACAAGATTGAAGGAAACTTTAATGATGTCGATAAGCACCTTTAATGTTGGCCTACCCACCGAGCATGACTTGAGGAAGTCCTTGACAAGAAAGCCTGTGAGGACCGTGCGCCAGCTCATGGGTCACATTGATGAGTATAAATGGGTCAAAGAGAACCAGTATTAAGGAAAAGGAAAGGCTAAGGTGATCCCCCATGAAAGGAAGGATTTCAAGTCGAACCGATACAATAACAACAGACCTCAGAAGGATTTCGCTGGTCCCTCAGGTTCGGCTATTACCCAGGTAGTTAGCACCGTGTTCAGAGAGCTTGTGCACTAGGTCTTAGAAAAGATTAAGAATGAGCCATACTTCAAGTGATTGAATAAGATGGGGGGAGACCCCGTGAAACACAATAAAAGTCTTAACTGCCAATAACACCAGGAGAGTGGGTATACCACAGAGGACTGCAGGACTTTATGGAACCATTTGGAGCAGCTGGTGCAGGCAGGAAAGTTGAGGCAATTCCTGTATCAACCTAATGAACAAGGCAGGTAGCCCGAGCCAAGAGTGCATAGAGATGCTTCTTCAAACCCCCCCCACTAGGTACAATTAGCGTAATCTTCACTACGCCGGGGAGAACTGGCTCCCTTGCATCTGGGGTAATGTCCATCGATCGACCACCTGCTGAGCACTTAACTCCTGGTCCAAAGAGAAGCAAGATGGGAGTTCAAGCAACCTTGAGCTTTTCTGACGAGGATAAAGCAGGAACCTCACAACCACATGATAACGCCTTAGTGATTATCCTAAGAATTTGGGGGGGGGGGTATAATGTTAAGAGGGTGTTGGTAGATCAAGGCAACGGTGCAGAAATCATGTACCTTGACCTATACAAGGGGTTGAGACTAAGGCCAGAGGACTTGACTAGCTACAACTCTCCTCTAGAAGGTTTTAATGGGAAGGTTATTATCCCAAAAGGGCAAATCAAACTGCCAGTGAAGATGGGATCAAAAGTAGTGGAGGTGGATTTCATTATGGTGGATGCCTACTCCCCTTATACCACCATTATGGTGAGGCCCTGGCTCTATGCCATGGGGCCCTGCACATGAAAGTAAAGCCTTGACACCCAAAGCACTTTGGTCCTGTGGGAACAGTGTACTGACCGCCATCCTTGACATCCTTCTTCATTTTCTCTGGATTCCTGAATTGTGAAGAACTGGACTGTCTACGATCTTTGTTGAAACCCTTTCCATTGGCATTCTTCATAAACTTCTTGAATTGCCTTGTGATGTAGGATTTCATCTTGGAATCTTCATCATCTAACGAGTCATCCGTATCACTGCTTTTGGCCTTCAGTGCCAAACTCTTGCCCTTGCTCGACTTGCCTAACCTAGTCAGCCTTAACTCATAGGTTTGCAAGTTTCCAACCAGCTCAGTCAACGGAATTCTATCAATATCCTTCGACTCTTCGATCGCCGTGATCTTCGCATGGAATCTTTCGGGCAGCGATCTGAGCACCTTCCTTACAATCTTGGGTTCTGGGATGGTTTCTCCAAGATTGAAGGCTGAGTTCACTATGTCGTTGAGCTTGGCATAGAACTCATCGAACGACTCATCCTCTTCCATATTAATTTCTTCAAAGCAGGTGGTCAAAGAGCCTCTAACCAGTATTTGAATCTTTGACAGCCTTGGTGCCCTAGATAGGTTGTCTGGAGGATGGTCCATGCTTCCTTAGCAGTTTTTGTTAAGAAAACAAAAGGATATTTTCTTAAACTCCTCATTGGTGACTGCACTGAATAAGGCATTCAATGCTCTGCTGTTGAAGTTTGCCGCCTTGATCTTAGCATCATCCCAATTAGCCGGCGCTTCTGTAGGCTTGGTCCAGAAATTTCCACAGCTTGCCACACTTTCTCATTTAAAGACTGCAAGAAAGCTCTCATGCGTACTTTCCAGTATGCATAGTTAGTGCCATCAAATAAAGGAGTATAATAAGAGATTGTCCTGGTATCCATGACAGCAGGGGTCAAATGGATCACACACAATAGATTAAACCCTAATCAGAGTGTGCTTGCTCTGATACCACTTGACAGGCCACAAACGCGTTACACCCTTGTGATAATTTAGATCAATTAAATTAGCCCAGTTATTAATTAATCAAATTAACAGATAATATCACGTGGCAGCACAAACAAATCACCAAACTAAGATATGCAGCGGAAAATAAATAACACGGTGATTTGTTCACGAATGGGAAACCCTAAGGCAAAAACCCCAGGGTGATTTAAGGTCACCACTCCCGAACTCCACTATTATCACAACAAGCAGTTACAAGTGGAAGGAATCCCAGTACCTCACCAACCTACAGTCAGAACTCTTACCCCAATACCCAATTGGACTTGTTCTGTAGTGACAATTTCTCCAGTTTAATGCACGGCTCCCAGTACGTGACTAACCAATGTGATGCGCTGTGATCCAGTACGCGTCTTACACCTTTGCACGAATGGGAAGGCAAGTACGTGACTCGACTCATACCAACTTGAAAGGATAAGAATGTTGGCTGCAAAGTTCTTCAAATCATCAGAGATGAACTAGGGCACGAACTTTGTCTCACAGCATTACAATTTGCATGAACAGAGAAGAAGCAACTTGTATCTTGTGATTTCGGCTCAAGGTTTTTTGCTCTCTTTGACGGCCCTTAAAATAATCCTTTTATATGTCTAGGGTTAGGAGAAAAGAAGATCCTATTGTGTTAAAGACACACACACGGATTGGACTTGAAACAGACCTGGAAATCTGTTTTTTTATTCTCGACAGAAGAGGTGTCGAGAGGTGTCGAGACAGCTGTCGAGGCTCGGGCTAAACAGCTTCTTTAAATCTCGATAGATGTATCTGTCGAGGTATCTATCGAGCTTTAAAATCTTGCACTTCCTTGCTTGTATCTTGGACAGACTTTGACGGCTTCAACACTTAATCCTTAAACCACTGTTTCTTGAAGTGTTTAACACATCCTAGATCTACCCAATTACAAGTAAAGTGCGTTTTGTCTAAGGATAAGCCAATTACATAAAATAGTAACATATGTTCACAAGCTTGAACAACTACATATGTCCTAACATGGACGCCAAGAGATTTGTGTAGAGAAACATTGTTACTCGATTTAGGATTCCTCATACCCTTATCACGGACAATGGCCTTCAATTTGACAACAAAGCCTTCAGGAAGTATTGCTGTGACCTGGGCATTACAAATAGATACTCCACCCTAGCTTATCCACAGGGGAATGGACAGGCCAAGACTGTCAATAAGGTCATAGTAAATGGACTCAAGAAGAGGTTGGATGATGCAAAGAGAAATTGGGTGGAAGAATTGCCACATGTTCTTTGGACATATCAACTACACCTCGCAGATCCACAGGGGAAACCCCCATTTCAATGACTTACGGAGCCGAGGCTGTGATTCCTCTAAAGACCAAGTTCCCAACACTGAGGACAAGTTCTTTCACTTCAAGCAACAACGATGGACTGTTAGAGAAGAGCTTAGATTTGATTGAAGAATGAAGGGAAAATGTCATGGTTTAATTGGCCTACTATCAACACAAGTTCAAGCAAGGGTACAACTCAAACGTGAAGTTAAGGCCACTAGCACCTGGGAATTTGGTACTAAGAAAGGTTCTAGGTACTGCAAAGAACCCAACATGGGGAAAGTTAGGGCCCAAGCTGGAATAGGGGCTTATTATCTTGAAGATTTAGATGAAAATGTTGTACCACGACTCTGGAATGTAAATAACCTGCGAAGGTATTATTATTAATGAAAGCGTTTGTTGTCCTATATCGTCTATTACATTATGCATTACCCTTCTTACATTATGCATTATCTTAGTTACGCCTAGTCCCTCAGGCCACCTATTTTGGATTACATATTCTAAGTGTAAAGCAGAACCTCGGCCACACCTTGGGTAAATTAACATCTTAATTACATATTCTAAATATTGAACAAAACCTTGGTCATACCCTGGTTAAGTTTTCTGAGGGTTAAATCTCAGTATCAACACTCAGTAAATTTCTCTCACTACGCATTTGGGTTTATTTTACTTGATTTAGCGACAGTTTATTATTATTAGTCTTTTGCCAAAATGTGAGTTTCCCTTACTCTCAACAAGATACAAAACGCCAACCACATTTAGTTAGAGATAAACATTGCAAGAATAGACAAGAGAGAAAAATAGAACTACATTAACCACATAATGAAAGTCATCATATGTTCAATACTCCAAAAAGATAGGTACATCTTGTAAGAGGCAATACGCCACAAAATAAAAAATAAAAAAAATAAAAGGGAAGGGGGATTAACAGCAACAACAACAACAACAACAAAAGAGGGGAGGAAGGTTCCTGGACTAGGTCTTGCCAAGAGGAGGATCCCCTTTGTTGCTTGGCTGAGAGGTGGGAGGGTCAGCTGCCTTAGGATCAGAATCTTTGGCCTTGGCAGTGACATCTCTGGCCTTGGCATCAACCGCTTTGGCTTGGAAGTAGCGTATTTGGCCTTGGCGTCAGAATCATTGGCCTTGGCGTCAGCATCATTGTCCTTGGCCTTGACGTCCTCACCTTTAGCCTTAGATGCCTCCACCCCCTGGCTTGGCTCGCCAGCTTTGCCAGATTCCTTAAAAGCCTCAAGAGGAGGAGGAAGGACCTGGGGGGCAAGGGGCTGTTCGGACGTGGTGGACGGCAGGGCAGTAAGAGGGGAAAGAATTGATGGGACTGCACAGATGTCCTAGGGGTAGAAGATATTTTCCTCTTTCCTCCATTCCGAGGTGGTAGGGACCCCCGCAAGGTTGAGGGCTTCTATCTACATCTCCTTGTAGTATTCCTTGTAAACTTCTGCCAGCTCGTCCGCCAAGCGTACGTCTGTCTCATCCACCCCCTAGTTGTAAGCTGCCAGCATCGAGGCCTCAGCTACTTCCTTGGCTGCCTCATTCTCCTTCCTCATCTCCTCCTTCAGGTCTGCAGCCTCCTTGGCCATTTCCAATTGGATTTTAGTGTAGTGCAACTTTTTGCGCTGCTCCTCGGCCTGCACCTCGGTAGTCTTCAGATTAGGCTTGACGCACTTCTTGCCCTTCTCCTCAACAGTTAATTTTGAAGAGAGCTCTAGGATCTTCTGTTCAGAGGCGCCCAAGGCCTTATTAGTCTCGGCACGAAGGGTGGCCTCGGTCCTAGCCTCGTTTACGGCTTTGTTCACCTATTCCTCAACCGCGAAGTCCTTTTGGATGCACTGCATAGAAACAACAAAAGAGCACATCGTCAAATGAAAGGAATGACCTAATACAAGGGGAAATATGCCAGAAGACTTACCAAAGCCAAATCCCTTTTCAGGGATAGGAAAAGGTCTAGTTGCCTCATCTTCTTCATAACGGACATATCCCTCGGCACTAAGAGAGGTTGCTCTAAGGCTTCAGAAAGATGGTAGGCATGCCCTTTCTGGAATTCTTTGATACTGGAATTCCACGATATGGTTGCCCCCTCTAGCCCTACTCGGGGGTCCCACACTGGGTTCGGAGGGCACACCTCAGCCAGAGTCTGATCCTCCTTGCTTTCTGCCAAGGAGGCCTTCCCCTTGCCCTTAGCTTGGGCAGTTTTCTACTGCTTGGGAGGGATCACCTCGTCCTGGGTGTCCACCTCCCCTTCCTCGAGTACCTCTTTCTCCTTCCACTTCTTCTTTAGAGGTGGCACAACAAATACGTTGACTAGGGGGGCAAGTGGCAGAAGGGAGGCTAATGGGGGTTATGACCCTAAAGAGGCCTTGGCCACCGGTCCCTTGTTCTTGTCTGCAAGAAGCGCACGCAGGCCCCTTTACTGTAAAGACATCCCCTTTTCTTCCTCCGAGTTGTCTTTCACCCGTCCAACAATGAATTGTGAAGTGTGGACACCGGAGGACCTGTCAAGCTTTTCTTCGGAATTCGAGACGGAGATTGCGGCCTCTCTCTGCTCCTCTTCTGCTTCCTCAGGACGAAACTGGTGTATCTCCTTATCGAGTGAATGGAGTAAGACAGCTGTCTCTTCTCTCGGGGTAGCTACTTCGAGAGGAACACGTTAAAAGGGCAACTCTTCTAGCGCAACATCCTCCGAGGCCAAAAATTCTAGCTCTGTAATGTCTATTCGGGCTAAACAGTAATCGCCCGCTCTAATTGAGTTGCCTGCATCCTGAAAGATTATTGACAAGGGCTCGAAGTTGAGAATGAGGTGAACAGCTCTTAACTGCTTGTCCCTGCTTACAAAGACCTCGAACCTAAGAACTCTGTTGAGGTCTGCAACGTTGAAAAAGCTGATGTTGGGTGTCACATACCTTTTATCTGCAAAATAACCGAGAGGCAAAAGCTGGGTCAGTATAACGAAACCTTTAACCAGGAAAAGGCTGTGTATCGAAAGAAAGAAGAAAGCAACAAGACTACAAAAAAGGTGCCCGTATTAAAATGCCTAAACCTAGGATGCCCCCACTGGCTGTCCCTCTCAGACCGAGCAGTGGAGGCCATCATGTCCATTACTGGAGAAGATCAAGAAGTCATCTTTCATACCCTTGTTAGACTTGGGAAGGCACGAGACCAGCCTAACAATGGGAAACCTAGATTTAAGGTAATAGCCCGCATCTGCGAGCGAATAAAACTCGTACATCCAGGCCACATCATGCCAGGTGAGGTTTAAACCCATTTGCTCATTGAGAGCTTCCACGTTGACCAAAAATCTAAATAGGTTGGGCGCACACTGGTAGGGGCAAATCTTATGGGCTCTTAGATAGTCCCTCATTACCCTTCTTATGGGTATCCTCATCCCACCTTCTATAAAGGCGATCATGAGGATGACTACTTCTCCCTCCCTCTTAAGGTCGGTTTATCCACCTAGGGGGCAATACCGCAAGGAGACGCCCTGGGGGATCTGGTACAAGGCCCTAAACCCCTTTATACCCATGGTGGAGTCAACTAAATGAGTGAACCTACCCATCGTGACGGACTAAAGGGAAATGTAGGAGAAACTTGCTAGAAAGAAGTAAAGAAAAGAAGGCCGAGGAGAAAATAGCTTAAAAAGCAAAGAACTTACAAAAAATAAGGACAGGGGATGCCTTAGGAACTTCTCGACAATTTGAAGGTTTGGGTAATCTTAGGAGCTTGAGAGTATGGGAAGCCTTGGAAGTTCGAAGATTTGCAAAGTGGGAAAAAGGAACTCTCTAGGTGCCTTTTATTAGAGGCAAAATTGGGTGGAAGTTGCCCTACCCTAAATTTCGAGGAATGATACCAGCCATAGGATCTCTATCTCACCATTGGACATGGGAACAGGGCACCTCCTATAGCATTTAATGAAGCGTTGTGGACTCTAAAGCGTTAGGAACTCTTACAAGATAGGCGAAACGACATTCTCAAGTGGGAAAGCAAGGAAACGTGCAAGATCTACCACCTCAGTTCAAAACCCCATTCTTTCTCCTCGGACATGAAGGAAACACTGGAGTTTTGAGGGGCTATTGTGGGGCTATTGTGGGGTGCAACAATCTGGTAAAGTAGCACTGCCATATGTCATACCAAGCGCTGAGGAGGCTAGGACAATTCCAAGGAGATCCCACCCTTGGATGGGGGGGCCACATTAGTGGTATGCCACCCAAGAAAGACGTACTGTAAGAGAAATGGGCTAGGAGTGAGGATTAGCCCTGACGCACTGAGGGGATGGTGGCTACCACCCCATTTAATGCATCTCACCAAACCTCCTAACCGCATTTATGTGGAGAAGACCCTTGAACAGTACTGTCTTGGTTGCCGCTCCTCACAGGGGTTAGGGGAAGGTGTCGGATGGGACTAGCACTTAAGTAGTGGCCTGCACAATCAACAAATGGAAGGCCAGGATCATCTAAAAAGGTTTATATAAGATAAAGGGTCCCCTAGAGAGAGGGGATCGAAAAAATAGGAGAGAGAAACATTGTAACGTAAAAAACTAGAACTGTAAACAAATCTCATAGTGATATATTCTGAACGAATCTCCTCGGACTTGGCCAAGGAGAACTATCTTTCACTATACAGTGTTTGCTTTTTGTTGTTCCTTGCTTCCTTGTTATTTTTGGCCTATAGTAAGTGTTATCTCACCCATAAAAGTCTTGTCTTAGAGCCCACTCTCTAACAAATTCATTGTGTTAGGCTATTTGGGTCTGGGTTCTCCAGTCAATTGGGCTCAAGAGCTAAATCCAGTCCCTACAATATTATTTGTTACAAATATTTCATCAAATTAAAGGATCATATTTGACAACTTTTTAATTTAGGTAAAACCTTATCTTTTGAATTGCAACAAATTTAAATTTTATTTAAACTAAAAGTCTGTCATAAAAAACTCTAAACTTAAATCCCAAAAAATAAGCCATGTTTTCTATCTAAAAAAAAAAAAAAATCTCGTGTTTTGACTTCAAATCCAACTAAAAGTTATTATCAATATTATAAGAACAACTAATTAGTAAATTAATTTCATACATTTAAATTTCAACAAATTTAAATTCTATCCAAACTAGAAGTCTATTATCAAAAATTTCTAAATTTAAATATTTAAACAAATTTAAATTCTATTCAAACTGAAAGTCTAGTATAAAAAATTATAAACTAAAATCTCAAACAATAACCCACGTTTTTTTTCTTAGAAAAACAACATTTTGACTTTTACTTAAACTATTAGTCTATTATCAACATTTTATAAACAATTAATTAGTAAATTAATTTTATAGTATTTATTATGATATATTCCCTTAAATTAAGGGATAGCATTTAACAATTTTTTAATTTAAATAAAATTAAAAGTCTATCATCAAAATTTTCTAAACTAAAATCCCACAGATGCATTCTAAACTAAAAAATCAAAAAAAAAAAATTCACTTTTTTTCCCCAAGATGCAATTTACGCTTATGTTTTAATCTAATAAATTCATATTAGTTATTGTTCTTTGCATCTGAATTTGCATGCAGGATATTATGCCAAAGTCTTATAATTTTTTTTTTTTTTTTTTTTTTTTTAATTCTCAATTTTTGAACTCTTTTGTGTATGTTTGATTTTGGGTTTTGGTTATTGTATTTAATTTGTGAGTGAATTGATTTTTTTTTTTTTTTATATAATTAGACTATCACAAGGGAAAAATTGGTGTTGGGGAACTATTTTGTTTACTATTGTTTATGCTAACTAGAGCATAGACTAGACATCATCCCATGCACTTTAAGCGTACAATTAAACTCTTTTTTATTTTGGGTTTAATGAAATAATGTTTAAAATTAAAATAGAGATAGTGTCCTAATTTTTAGGATCTCTCTATGTGAGAATTGATAAAAATTCAAAAGCCTAAATCTTAGGAACTTTTAAAAAAATAGTAAATTACAATCTTAACCAATTTTTGTTTCTAAATTTAAAATTATTTAACTAAAAGATAGGGATATTTTTGAGAGTTCAAAGTTTTGTATAAGAATATTATAGTACGCAAAATGATGAAACGCAAAATGATAACTCAAATAAGAATTAACAAACTCATACTACATCTCATATTAAGAAATTAACACAAAACACAAAGATAATTTTCAAATACAAAAATAGATAAACACTTATAAAGTCTAAACTTTAAACTCTAAAAATTTAGAACTTAAAGTAAATTTTTTAAAATTATTTATTTATTTTATAATTTATTATTACTATTTCTTTAATAATTTTATTTCACTTATTTTTAAAAAAATCGTTTAGCTTACATGAATGATCAGGCCATGCATCACACAAGAATAATATTAGTCTATATATGCTATAAATTCGAAGTTTTTGACTTTTTGTTAACCTCACGAGAGCTTGCCACATAAGTTTTGGAGGCCTCCCAATTTTCCACATCAACATTATTTTATATTAATTTGAATTTTTTATTTACTTCTCTATAAGTTTATCGAATAATTCCTCTCTCCTCTTCAAAAAAAAAAATAATTCCTCTCTCTCTCTCTCTATACATTCCCCTGCCTCTACCCCAAGCCAATCCCTTCACCATGAATTAGAGTCCCAACTGGACAACTTTTGGTATGTTGCTTCGTCCCGAAGCTCCAAGGTGGCTACGTAGAAATCGTAAGTATGTGATTTTTCATGTCTTTTTCTATTTGGTTTGATGGAGATTTTTTTTTTTTTTTTTTTTTTTTGTTTGAAACGTCTGATGGTCTTTGTTAATTACATACGCATATACAATTATTGGCTTCAATATTTTTAGCACACTCGCATGGTAGGTACTATACAAAATTTCTGCTTTGCTATTTCTTGTATGAGATTTCTTGGCTATTATCTTGATAATGACTTTTCTATGGTACTAAAATTAGAGAATTTCTAACAAATTTCTCAAAACAAAATTCATTGATGATTTAGGTGAGTTATCTCTTAAGAAGAGGATTTGTAGATTTTTTTTTTTTTTTTTTAAATGGTTCAATCTTTTATGTTTGGAAATCAGTATTTTTTTTGGTTTATTTTAGGGCCCTTGCTATATGTTTGGCCATGGTTTTCTCATTGTGGGTAATTCATTATTTGACGTCCCCACAGGATTGATTTTGCTTCTTGTGAAAAATGTGTTTAAATTGTTAGAGGTATTAGGTTTATGTCTGTAGTCCCAAGAGACCTAATTTTATTGTAAACCCATTTATGCCTAACCCTAGCACACACTCTCTCTCTCTAAACCCTACTCTAAAGTAAAGTCTAAAGACCAAAAGCTTGATGTTGGAGACTTGACAAACAAGGGTGCTTGATTTATGTAATTTTTTATCAATCCAATCATTTAATTTAGTTTTAATAGTAAGGTTGTTCTCTATATACAAAAATCTACTAGAGCCATTTAGCCTGTTATTATAGGCAATCAGAAAAGATAATTTTTGTGGTTATCGCTATCCACCAATAGTATTCACCATTCCAAATTTTAAGTTGGGTTATTTTAAGGTTTAGTTGTTGAATATTGTAAAAGAGGATTATTTATTTGTTAAATAATTAGAGATTATTCAAAGTGAAGCATATTTTGTTAAATGGGTATAGAATTTGATATGTTTGATGCTCAATTTTATTTTTTATATTAATTGGGAATCTTTGGGTTATGGGATAAGAATTATGGGTTTTAACTAAATTTCTCAGAAAAAATTATAGTCTGGTTGTTACAGTAGACACCCCCCTAAACAATAAGTTTAGGGATATAAAACTTTTTTAACATATTAAATTCATATTTTGTAGATTTTATCTTTAAGTAAGATGAAGAGCTGCATATTTTGGGGAACAAATTCAATTCTAGGTGTGTTAACAAATTCTATTAATTTTTATAATGACTTTTTTATAAAATAAATTTTATGTTCCATAAGTTTTTTTTTATTCATTGTAAATAATCATAATAATAATAATAATAATTGTACAAGAATTTTTTTTTCTTCCTTTTATAACATATTGTTGTTAATAGATAAACCAAGATAAAATCATATATCATATTCAACATCTTTCCCATGCCTTGCACGAGTTAGCAACTAGTATAATATAAAATTGAAGCATAAATGACTTTTTTTTATTGACTTCATAATATTGTGACACCTCACCTTGGTGGCATCACAATTTTCCACATCATTATTATTTTTTAATATGAACAATTATTTAGATTAAAGGGTGTGTTTGTATAAGTTATTGAAAAACAGTGTTTTGAATTTACAATGAACATTTGTACAAAAGTTACGAATAGTTGTGGTTGTAAAACAAAATTTTGGGTTTTAAAAACGTTATTCTAAGCTCCCAAAATGCCTAACCAAACAAACCCAAAGTTTCAAACAAAATCTAAATCACTCCCTCATGTAAAAAAGAAAAAGAAAAAAAAAATCTAATGCAGAAAAACTCTCTCTCTCTCTCTCTCTCTCTCTCTCTCTCTCTCTCTCTCTCTCTCTCTCTCTCTCTCAATATCTAAGCTTCCCCCAAACCCTAAACTCAAGCAGTCGCTTCCACTAAAAAGATTGCAGCCATATCAGATGCTCTCCTTCCACAGATTCATTGTGCTATTTTTTTTTTTTTTTTATATTATTATAAATCAATTGATAAGATGCTTGAGCTAGTGCAAACACCTTTCTCTAAAATTTTGTCTTTCGAAAGCATACCCCAAATCAATGTTAAGAAAAGAGAATTTGCTATAGTGGTTGTTTGTTAGGTATCAAAGGTTGTGTTTTACAACCATTTGATGTGGCTGTAAAACATATCAAATGATCGGCGATGCACAGGACAGTTTAACAAAATTAAATTTGCTATGTAATTTTATACCATGTTTTTTTAAATGCCATCTATTAAGCTATTATTATAATAATTTATAGCTCTAAGTCATGTACTTGGCAATTTTCTATGTAATTTATAAAATGTTCTATGTATATATGATGAAGATTTGAAAGATTTATGGGTGCCACTTTTTTTTTATTAAACATTGTCATGGATGGTGGCACTTTTCTTATTTTATGTTGAGATCTATGATTTCTTAAACATTGTAAAAAGTATTTGTCTAACTTCCCTTCTTACAATTCATGACAAAGCATCACATAAAAAAGGATATCCTGTTTTGGAATCGAAAAAATGGGTAGGGACTAAGGTTTAGTTTGAATTTAGTTTCACTAGCAAACTTTGTAGATTAGTTATGATTAACAATAATAGTATTGATGAACCCAATGGATTATCAGATAATTTCTTACAAATTTTTTGAAAATGGACCACAAATCGCGCAAGATATCAACTAGTTGTATTGAACTGCACAACCAATTGATGAATTGAAATGTTGAATTGTGAACTCGAGTGTGATTCTTTTCATTACAATGCAATGAATCGAATATCTTAGAGTGTTGTTTGTACTTGCCACATGCATTACATTCAATTGTTGTTACTTTTCCTCTAAGTTATGACTTTACTAAACACTATTCATGTAAAAGAGGCTAAGTCCCTATTATTATGGACCTTAATTTATCAACTTTAAGTACATTTGTAGCTGATATCGAAGTTTCCTTATGACATTGAAATAAATATTGTGTTGAAACATATGCAAATTTGTGACACAATACGAAGTCTTACGTTTGCTTCCAAAGTTGCATCATATGCGTTTCAAAACAACAAAGAGTTGATCTCCTTCGATGTATTTTGACTCCAACATGCTGATAAAATCTCCTTGTTTTTTACAGAATCGATCAAATAGTTCATCAATAATCTCAACTCCAAGATGTTTGCTTATTATACCCTCCATCCCAGCTCTTAGGTGCATCGCACATGCCTCGACAATGAGGTCATCGGCTCCTGCGCAAGGTAGTGTTATCTCCATTCTTTCAATGCTAAAACACTCATTTCTTTCCACGAGTTGCGTCATCTCCTTGGGTGAGGCAAAATACACAGGCAAGTTAAAGGTGTCCACCTGAGCTTCCCTAATTAATCCCTGCAAAGATAAGAGTCGGTATTTTGGTTTGAAAATTCTAAAACTATTATTGATATTACTAGAAAAGGCCTACAACCTGATGTGGTTGTGGATGTAATTGGTCCTATTTCAATAAAATAATAAATGAATGTTTGAATTATTATGATTTTCTACAGAAATTAGTTTGCAAAGCATATGATATAAGTTTTATAGTATCTCTAGCATCATTCTTTTCGTTTTTACACATATGGAACATAAATTGTTCTTGGAACAATGCATAACTAGGAGATGTGAGAACCTCCAACATCTACAAAAGAGATCCTCATGAAGTGGTTTTCTTTTTATGTTGCTTGCCTAGCAAATTGCTTGTACATTATATAGACAGCATATGAACAATTTAGATCCTCATGGGTATGAAGTGGTTCATATGCTGCCATAGCAAATTCGGTATATAAAAGTTTAAGTTTTACAAAATTTTGTATTTCTTAAGGTCCAAATTCTAAGTTCATATGCTGCCATTTATAATAAGTTCAATAAATTTACTTGCAGTGATCTATTTGACTTGAAAATTTTTCTTGTGCAAAAAGTAGTAGTTGATTGCTAGCTTACCTCCTTTGCCATACCCATGAGGCACTGTCCCAGGAAATCAAAGATCGTGCCTGTTAGTGTACTGGAATGAGGAATCCCATTTGGAATACCTGGCATAATAAGCACCAATAGTCCTCCCACCACAAGCTCTTTAGCCCTACAATCTAAGAAGGCTGTTATGTCCTTAGCAAATTGAGTTGTAAAAGCTTGAGCTTCTTCATCTGGGGCACTTGCATAGCGAACCCTCCCCTTGTTCCACGCAGCAGAGTTCTTATTTAGCAGTTCTTCTGGTACCTTAGAGAGACACTGGAGTGCATAAGATGAATATACAAAATCGAGAGAGAAATTAGGGAATAGCCGACCATGGAAAGACCCTGGCAATCCAGTTGCAAAGTATGACCTTTCTGGTGGGAGAGAGGCAAAGAGGGTATTAAAATCATTGGATGCGTGATCATTGAAGAACACTTGAAATCCAGACATTTCAGAAGCAAAGCCTTGGGACTGGTACTTTTGTTGCACAACATGTGTTATATTTTGCATGGCAATAAAGGTATTTGGCCCAACTGAACATCCCAAATCTGCTATACGGAATGTTCCCTTTGAGCTAGAAAATATTTTTTCTACATCAAGCTTCTCCGCAATTACATCATCAATTATTGCCTTCACAGCATTTAAACCTGCCCTCTGCATACCAGGTGTGTCAATCATACTAGTTTTCCACTTTTATAAATGTCACTTTTTATTATATATAGATTTTCTTTTCTTTTCAATTTTTAAACAACCATATTTTCAAATAAGATATACCAAATGGATACTAGAGTCCAATTCTGAATAGGTTATTTAGTTGAAAGTACAAATATTTTACTGAAAATACTGTAACTAAAGTTAAAGACTAACTGAAGTAGTATAATATGACTTGAATAATACCAAAAAATACAATAAAACCCACAAATAGTAATAAAAATAAGCTAAATAGTAAAAAAAATTTGCATTTTTATTCAATACCAAATGCAACAATATACATTTATCCAAATGGATACTAAGTTAAGTAAGCCATTATTAACATATATGCACAAGCATATAACAAGAATCAATGGTATGGTTGAATCATGGATGTAAACTTATAATTGATTTTGTAAATGAATCCATTGGCTTTTTGGCAGTCTCTCTTTCTTTTTGACAACTATGACTAAAACACGTTAATAGAATACATATATTTTCAAAAATAAATTTTTTTATTAAAACATTTTGCTCCTTGATTAACTTTTTTATATTATTTATATTATTATATAGATAAACAACGCATTCTATTCGCCATAAAGGAAGTCTTTTTTTTTTCCTAAGTGAGATGTCATATATATATATATATATATATATATATATATATATATACATATATTGAAAAGTTCACAGTTGAATTACATATTTTATATGTTCTTAATACATATACCAATTTTCATGTCGATCGGATGTTATTTACCATTCAATTCATAAATTCATCTTTTATGCATTGCTTTAATTTACAAAAACTTGAATTTAAATGCTTGATTAATGACATGGTATATTTGATCATCTTAAAATTTTGCAAGCTTGGAAAATAGATGAAGATAATGAAATCCAATGGTAGATTTGTCAAAATTTACATTTAATTAAAAATATATTGGGTGATATAATATAACATTGGTTAAAGTTATATTATGTGTAACTTGAACCCAAGAGATTTATTATCATGCACATTATTTGGCTGGTAAAAATTCATTACCAAATGATATGCACATTAGTATGTAACATGCCTAGCCAAATAAGATAAGAAGAGTGTAAGAAATAGGAGAAATAGATAATAATATTGAGGAAACCTGGAAGGAGGAGTTTTTGGTATAACTATTAATGCCATCTCCGCCATTCATTGGATAAGATTCAGGCACTGTATATGTATTGTTGCTCATCTTTAACACACACACTCTCTCTCAATAATATTAATAAGGCACCCGATTTTATAGAATTTTGTGGATTCTTTGTCACGGTGATTTTTTTTAAGAAAAAAAAAAATTTTATGACAATCACGGCAATATGTTTCCAAAAACAAAAGGATAGATGTTTCCAATAAAAAAATCCGTATACTACTTTTTGTCAATTATTTTTATTATATCATATCATATAATATATAATAGAAATGGACTTAGAAGAAGTAGTTGGGCCAAATGGCTACTCTCACTAATTAGTAAATTAATTTTATAGTATTTTTTAGGATATATTTATTCAAATTAAGGGATAATATTTAACAACGGTTTAATTTAGTTAGAATTATATCTTTTAAATTTCAACAAATTTAAATTCTATTCAAACTAAAATTCTATTATAAATAATTCTAAACTTAAATCTCAAACAACAACCCATGTTTTCTTTCTAAAAAAAAAAAGCTAATATTTTGACTTCTACTCCAACCAAAAGTCTATTATCAATATTTTAAGATTAACTTATTAGTAAATTAATTTTATATTATTTGCTATGATATATTTTCTCAAATTAAGAGATAACATTTACAATTGTTTAATTTAAATAAAACTAAAAGTTTATCTTCAAAATTTTCTAAAAATCCCACACAACTCATGTTCCATCTTACTTATTGGTCTTTGCTTATGTCAAAGACAGTTTACTATAAAGAAACAAAATAATGGACACCCATTAAGTTAAAGTCCAAACTCTAAACAATCAAGCCTTAAAGGGATTTTTTATTATTAGAAAATTTACTTATTTTATAATTTATTGTTACTATTTATTTAATAATTTTGTTTTAATTATTTTTTAAAATATTTAGTTTACATATGAATCTTCATCAAGTCATGCATCACACATGAATCAATAATATAATACCAAAAGCGCGGTTGATTGTTTTATTGACTTCATAATATTGTGACACCTCACCTTTTGGAGGCCTTATAATTTTCCACATTATTATTATTTTTTCAATTTGATTTATTATTTAGTTTAAAGAGTGCATTTATATAAGCGGTTGAAAAATAGTGTTTTGAGTTTACAATGAACGTTTGTAAAAAAAATAAGTTACGAGGAGTTGTGGTTACAAAATAAAGTTTTGGGTTTTAAAAACTCTCTTTAAAACTCCCAAAATGGCTAACCAAACAGACCCAAAGTCTCAAACAAAATCTAAATCAATTTATCATGTAGAAAAATAGAAAAAAAAAAAAAAGAAAAAGAAAAAAGAAGAGAGAGACCTAATGCAGAAACTCTCACTCACTCACTCACTCACTCACTCACTCTCTCTCTCTCTCTCTCTCTCTCTCTCTCTCTCTCTCTCTCTCTCTCTCTCTCTCTCTCTCTCAATAATATTAATAAGGTAGTCTATTGTGTTGGGTTAAGATAGCTTGATCCCGGTTAATTAATTCAATTTACCTAAGTTGATTAATTAGGCTCAATTGCATGCAAATTGTGGAGACATCAACAAATCACCAAAAATACTAAATGCAGCAGAAAATAAATTAACCTGGTGATTTGTTGACAAATGGATAAAACCTTGCTAAGCAAAAACCTCACTAGGTGATTTTAAGGTCACCACTCTAAAAAATCCACTAATCAACAATCAAACGGTTACAAGTATAAGAAATCTTACCAACTACCTTGACCTATCCCGAAATACCAACTTACAGTTGAACCTTTGCTCCAATACCTAATTAAACTTGATCTTGTAGTTGCCTTCTTTCCCCTTGATGCGCAAACCTCCAAATTGTGACTAACACTTTGCACGGATCCCAGTATGTGACAAACTCTAGCAACTTGAATAGATGTTGTTGGATACAAAGTTCTTCACTTCATCAATAATGAATATCTGGAAGCACTCGGTTATAAAACCCTATTGTGTACAAACGCAGTAGCTTCACATAGAGAAAATATATCTCTTGGTTTCTATATCCGTGTCTGGCGGCTTTTAAAATAAGCCTTATATATGTCTAGGGTTGTGATAAAGAAACCTTGAACAATTGCATAAACCTGAGCCAAATTTTAGATCTGGAAAACTGAAAATCGTAAATCTTGATAGATCGAGCTATCTATCGAGCTTTACATTAAGTCTTAATAACAAACATCTATCAAGTTATCTGTTGAGACTTAATTAACAACTTTTCTTCACTTGTTTATTGGACCAATCTTCATGTCTTTAATACTTGACTTGAACAACATGTTTCTTGAAGTATTAAATCTTAGATCTTACCTAAGTACAAATAAAGTACATTTTGTCAAAGAATTAGTCAATTACAATAAAATATGACCCTATAGACTTTATATAATTTTGTGGACTTTCAAGTTTTAGCTTTATGGAAGAGGGCGATTCTTTGTCACAATATTTTTTTAAAATTTTATGACAATCATGGCAACAAAAGGACAGATGTTTTCAATAAAAAAATCCATATAATATTTTTTTTTGTCAATTATTTATATCATATTATAAAATATAAAATAAAAATTGGACTTAGAAGAAGTGGTTGGGCCAAATGGCTACTCTCACTAATTAGTAAATTAATTTCGTAGTATTTGTTAGGATATATTTTCTCAAATTAAGGGATAATATTTAACAATAGTTTAATTTAGAAAAATTTATCATTTAAATTTCAACAAATGTAAATTCTATTCAAACTAAAACTCTATTATAAATAATTCTAAACTTAAATCTCAAACAACAACCTATGTTTTCTTTCTATTAAAAAAAAAAAAAAAAAAAAAAAAAAAAAAACCCACATTTTGACTTTTACTCCCACTAAAATTCTATTATCAATATTTTAAGAACAACTAATTAGTAAATTAATTTCTTATTATTTGTTATGATATATTTCCTCAAATTAATGGATAATATTTAACAATTGTTTAATTTAGATAAGAATTTATCATTTAAAATTCAACAAATTTAAATTTTATTAAAATAAAATTCTATTATAAATAATTCTAAACTTAAATCCCAGATTACAACTCACATTTTCTTTCTAAAACAAAAATAAAATAAAATAAAATAACGCCTTTTGACTTCTACTCCAACTAAAACTCTATTATCAATATTTTAAGATTAACTTATTAGTAATTAATTTTATATTATTTGTTATGATATATTTCCTCAAATTAAGGGATAACATTTAACAATTTTTTAATTTAAATAAAACTAAAAGTTTATCATCAAAACTTTCTAAACTTAAATACTACACAACTCATGTTTTTGTTTTTGTTTTTGTTTTTTCCCTCAAGTTGCATCTTATTAAATTAATATTTTATTAGGATATTGAGCTACAAGACTCTTGTTTAAGGGATAAGATATAACAATTAATTTAGATAAAATTTTATCATCTAAGTTTTAGAAATTTAAATTCTACTCCAACTAATAGTCTATTATCAAATGACTTTAATGATTAAGCGATTATATATATATATATATATATATATATATATATGTATATGTATATGTATGCATGTATGTGTGTGTGTGTGTGTGTGTGTGTGTGTGTGTTGTGTGTTGGGGGGGGGGGGGGCTGGGTTGAGGACAAAAGCGTTGTTGGGCCAGGCCCTAAGGCCATTTAGGCCCAACAGATAGAGAAGAGAGCATCAAGCCAACCAAAGGAGATCCTCTTGCACTCCAAGGAGGGCGAGATGAGCTATCACCATACCAAAGGGCATAGACTGAAGTTGATAGCCACAAGTAGGAGCCAAAGGAGAAAAGGGGGAAGCATGCTGGGGAAGCACCCATCACCTTCGCATTAAACATTTTGCACTAACCAAGATAGCCGCATTAATGGAAGAAGTGATGCGTGAACAGTACCTGGATAGCTTATAACTCACTTGGCACTTCCCCCAAAGGGGGGATAGGACAAGTATCCGATGAGCAACCACCAACCTACAGTTGGAAGGCCAAGATTAAAAACAAACTACTATAAAGGGAGGGAAAACCCCACTATGAGAGGGGGAGGCAGGAGGGGGGAGAAAAATTAGAGAGAAAAAGGGAGTTAACTAATTAAGTCTCGTGTTGTAGCTTGCTCAAAAATACCTTCCTCGGCCAGCTGAGGGAGCATTAATATAAGACTTCTTTTCTTTTCTTTTCTTTTCTTTTTCTTTTTCTTTTTCTTCTTTGCTTAATCCAGTTGTGTTTTTTCTTTCCTATTTATCTTTGCACTGGGCCCACTTGCCCCAAGTCAGACCTTAGGCCTAGGAATCCACAAGTTGGTCTCTCATTCCCATCTCTAAACAATTAATTGTCTTGGGCCCATTCCCAAGGCCTAAATTCCTTGCCCTTGGGCTTTCAATAACATCTCCCAAATCTGCCCTGCACAATATATGTATATGTGTATATATATATATATATATATATATATATATAAAGTCATCCCTATAATTAAATGCAATTGACGCTTAGGGTTGTGCATGGGCCAGGTTGGGTCAGGTTAAGGGGATTTTTTGACCTAACCTACCAAGCCCTAAAAACCGACCCAACACAACTCGCAGAGTTGCGTTCGGCCAGTTTTGGCGGGTTGACAGGTTGGCTGCACACCCCTACTGACACTTATATTTCAATCTAATAAATCCGTCTTATAGTAAGTCCAAGATTCTTGCTTATTGGTCTTTGCTTCTAAATTTGTGTGTAAGATATTATGTCCAAGGAAGTTTATTATAAAAAAGAAGATACCCATTTAAGTTAAAGTCCAAAGTCTAAACAATCAGAACTTAAAACATTTCTTTTTAATTAAAAAATTTACTTATGTTATAATTTATTATTACTATTTATTTAATTATTTTTTAAAAAATTTAGCTTACATATGAATCTTCATCAAGTCATGCATCATACAGGAATAATACTAGTTTAATCTAATACTATATATAAAAGCAGAAGCATTTTTCCTGCAATTAAGGAGGTGTTGCCACGTTAGGGAAAAAGACCACTTAAAAAACAACCACGTATAGAGTTGATTCATCAAACGTATTTAAAAAAACACAAACCCAAAAACCCAAATGCCATATTTCCCAATTGAAAGTTCAGATTCACTCTAAGGCTGTGTTTGGCTCAACGAAAATCCTTTTCTAGGTGTAAAATAATTTCAGGTAATCACATTTTCGGGAAAGGAAAATATTTTTAGGTGTTTGGTGGCATTTTAAAAAATATTTTGGAAAATATTTTTAGGTGTTTGGTTGTAATCTTGAAAATATTATAAAAAATACATTTTTTACTTGTTGCTTACATTTTCTCACATTTTCTCAGCTTCCAAACAAACATTAACACCACGATTCAGAGAAAAACAAAAGAAACAAAATCCAAAAAAAAAAAATCATATCTGGGAGAAGATCGCGCCGCCTCACGATCGCGGCGCGCAATCTCGCAGGCGCGATGCGAGATCGCGACTCGCGATCGCCGCGGCTAGTGATCACCGTGGCACGATTGCGAGACGAGGCGGCGCCAGTGTCGTGATCGCCGCCTAGCGATCATGGCACGATCGGCGCCACCATGGTCCATCACACCACACACACGTGGTCACACTCTCTCTCTCTCTCTCTCTCTCTCTCTTTGCACGTCCCAAAAATGGTTTGAAGTGAAATGAGGGGCTGAAAATATTTTCAGCCTAATGAACCAAATTTTACGATCAAACTGAAAATATTTTTAGTTTGACCAAATTTTCTTGGACCAACCAAACACTCTATTTTACGGAAAAGCATTTTCGGTAGTGATTTGAAGTCAAAACAAACGCACCCTAGCTTCCATCTCTTCTCTGCAACTCCATATACACGCAGATCGGAATAGCGTGTTCCAAACCAACAAAAATATGGAAAAAGAAAATCCAAAAGGAAGCAAAAAAATAAAATAAAATAAAATAACGTGAAACCTGAAAAACTTTGTTCGTTCTCTGCAATAGTGAAAACTGAAAAACTTTGTTCGTCCTCTACAACAACAGGCGATTCAAAAGCTATCCCGTTCCTTCTCTACAACAATAAACAATTCAGAAGGTAGGCATTTTTTTCCCTTTTTTTTTCTATTCAATTACTGTTTCTAGGGTTTTGAAAAATATATGGGTTTAGTAGAAGGTAGGCATGGTTTTTTCCCCCCCCCTTTTTTTTTTCCTATTCAATTAGCGTTTCAAATTGTATAAAACTATTCACATATCCTTTTTCCGTCTGCTGAATGTAAAATATATGGGCTTAGTAGTTTATATAACCATATTCCATCTTCTCTACTAATTTCCTCTTCCTCTTCCATCTTTTTCTCTAATTGCAGAGTATTGATTCCCTACCCATTAGGTCTTCCACACACAAAAAAAAAAAAAAAAAATCTCTCAATCAAGGTTTAAGGTTTGGCTACTTGTTACTCTAATTTCCCATTTATTTTGCTAAGTTTATTGAGTTCTATTTTCTTCGATTGTTGTATTGGTTAGATTTTAGTTTTGTTTGAAAGAATTTTGTTAGGTTTGCACTTTTTTTTTTTTTTCATTTGCCTTCATGTTTTGTCAATTACTTTATATTGTAGATTTATTGATGATTTCTCTAAAAGTGAAATTATGGTTTTTCTCGAATTATTTACTGCATTTTTTTAATAGAAACAAACAAATAGGTAACACAGATTGTGTTAAATAGTATTTTGCTATACTACTCAATTAAGGTTTAAGGTTTGACTACCTTTTTCCCTAATTTCCTGTTTATTTTTACAATTTTGACAGGCCACAAACGCGTTGACCCCTTGTGATAATTTAGATTAATTAAATTAGCCCAGTTATTAATTAATCAAATTAACATGCAAATTTACGTGGCAGCACAAACAAATCACCGAAACTAAATTATGCAGCGGAAAATAAATAACACGGTGATTTGTTCACGAATGGGGAAAACCCTAAGGCAAAAACCCCACCGGGTGATTTAAGGTCACCACTCCCGAAACTCCACTATTATCACAACGAGCAGTTACAAGTAAGGAATCCCAGTACCTCACCAACCTACAGTTGAACTCTTACCCCAATACCCAATTGGACTCATTCTGTAGTGACAATTTCTCCAGTTCAATGCACGGCTCCCAGTACGTGACTAACCAATGTGATGCGCGGATCCCAGTACGCGTCTTACTCCTTTGCACGAATCCCAGTACGTGACTCACTCACCAACTTGAGAAAGAAAGAATGTTGGCTGCAAAGTTCTTCAAATCATCAGAGATGAACTAGGGCACGAACTTTTTCTCACAGATCACAATTTGCATGAAGAGAGAAGATGCAACTTGTATCTTGTGATTTCTGCTTATTCACTTGTGCAGCCCTTTTACGGCCCTTAAAATAATCCTTTTATATGTCTAGGGTTAGGAGAAAAGAAGTCCCAAAGACACACACACGGATTGGACTTGAAACAGACTTGGAATTCTGTTTTCTTTAATTCTCGACAGATAAAGGTGTCGAGAGGTGTCGAGACAGCTGTCGAGGCTCGGGCTAAACAGCTTCTTTAAATCTCGATAGATGTATCTGTCGAGGTTATCTATCGAGCTTTAAAATCTTGCACTTCCTTGCTTGTATCTTGGACAGACTTTGACGGCTTCAACACTTAAACTTGAACCACTGTTTCTTGAAGTGTTTAACCCATCCTAGATCTACCCAATTACAAGTAAAGTGCGTTTTGTCTAAGGATAAGCCAATTACATAAAATAGCGACATATGTTCACAAGTTTGAACAACTACATATGTCCTAACAAATTTCTTGAGTTCTGTTTTGTTTGATTGTTTTATTGATTAAATTTTGTTTTTGTTTGGCAAATTTTTGTTAAGTTTGTGCTTTTTTTGGTTTGCCCCTAAAATTTGAATTGATTTATGTTTTGTGCAGATCTATGTTTTGTCGAATCATTCTCAAAAGAAAAAAAAAATCATTGAACTGTTAATTACCTTTCAAATGGAAACAACCCTTGATTTTAATAGTCATATTTGTAACATGGATGGTTTAAAATCTGAATGTTGGGAAAATAAAATTGCCTTTGTTGTTTTTCTTTTTGATATTTAATTTTATTATTATTTCTCTATTGATATATATTTTCATCGTTTTGCACCTTCTGGCGTAATTTATGTTGTATCATTTTATTTTTATAGTTTAGTCAGTAAATTTTTTAGAAATTAGGAATTGCTTTAATTTTTGTTACCCTATTTCTAGCAGCCATATTGAAGGTTGGAAATCTCAAATTTTTGTTCACTGTGCTTTCTAATCAATTTCACTTATTTGTGTTTGTGAAGTTTTACCATTCAGACTGGCTCTGTGACAACATTTTGTTGGTTTTTGAGAGATTTTAGTTTGTAATAGTGAGGGCTGTATAATTGCTAATTTCAATTTCAAGCCAATTGTGTATATTTAGTTTGTGGTCTCTAGCATAAAGTGTTTCATGTACAGTAGTTGTAGATTTTTATAATTCACAAAATTTATCATGGGTGCGTGCACCCACCCTTTGGTGTTAGTTCTTGAATTTTTATTGAAAATTTAGCTTCGTAACCCAATGAACTGCTCAAATGTATTTTTTGATTGAGATCCATGGAGGAGTGTACCAACTGTAGGTTTCACAATAGTAACATTTTGTAATATAGTTTCTAGAATTTCGAAGGCAACTATTTTATCGACATAAACCTTCTTACAAGATGAAATTCTACCTAAATTTTAATGGTTGGTTATTTTTTAAACTTAATAATTTCATTATAATTTTGGGTTTTTATTTTCCCTCTTACTTGTTCAGTTATTTGTGATAGGGAGTGAAATTGTGGAATTTTGAATATTTGCTCAAGATTATTTTTTGTTTTCCATGAAGAGTTTGCTAATGAGCATATTTATGAGACAGATTCTTTAAGTGACATGCATGGTTTATGTGAAGGGAGCATTTTCCTGCAATTGCATTCATCATATCTATTTGGCTCTTCAAACTGCTTCTTCAATTGTTTTTTTTTTTATTACTATATTTAGGTATTCTAATTGTAGTGTACTTTTGACAGTTGTTTCATTGTTATAAACTTTAGTACGTGTGTAAGTAACTTGATTCTATTTTTTGGTTCCTAAGTTATTTGGTCTCATTTTTATTTTCTTTTTAAAAATTTAAATATGCAGTTTAATCTTTAAAAAACCGTACGGTGCACCGTTTGGATAGTCGTCGTCTTATAATTAAACTTCAAACATTTTTATAAAAACACAAACCCACTTGTCAAAAACAAAAACACAAACCCAAATGCCATATCCCTGATCAGAAGTTCAAACTCACTCTAACTTCCGTTTCTTCTCTGCAACTCCATACACACAGGTTAGAATAGCATGATCAAATACTACCACGTTAGTTAAACCCAACCCAAATCCCGATCATTACACTGTTTGAAAGCCTAATCATTACACCCTATAAGAGGAAAAAAAAAACATAAAACCCAAAAACTACCCTCTCCCGATAAACCCTTCTTCTTCTTCGCTTCTTCCTCCGCGTTAAAGCCATTTTTTCTGCCTCTGTCAATTCTCAAAACCCCTTGTACGTTTTTAGACCCCTTAAACACAACCAGATTAACCTAGTTATTTAGCCAAGTGATTAAGTTAGATAAATTAAGCAGATCTAGGTTAACACAAAGATATCATATCATGCAAAGCAGCGGAAATATATAAAGAACACCATGATATGATGACCCAGGAAAACCAAACTGGTAAAAAACCTGGGGAAGATTTAACCTAACTATCTTCAAGATAAAACTAAATTCACTATGAAAAAATTGAAGTTTACACAATAGCGACTTAGACCACTAACATGCTATTGCTACCTCGAGTAGGAAACTTACTACCACGATCACATGACAGCTCCAAGTCCACGGACTACTTCTTTCTTGGATTTCCAGCAAGCATTGCAACTCCTGCTTGTATATCTTTAAGCTCTTAAATGCAGCAACTGAATGATCATCAAGTTCTTGACATAATCTTGATTCTTGATAACCCTAAGTATATGTGAAAGCAAATACCTCTAGATCTCACAAAAGATTCACACACACAACATAAAAAGCATCAATAAAATGTGGCTAGGGTTTTCCCTTTTATACCTAGAGCAAAACATAAAATCCTACACATAAAACGAGCTTGGCCGAGTTGGAAAATTCTACAGAAAAACAATCTGCATGAGCTTCGATCGGTCGAGTCTAATTCTCAATCGATCAAGCCAAGCAGAATTGTACAGTAAATTCTGCAGCAACTCGATCCCAACTTTACATATAAGACACATACTTTGAGCACGTCTAAACAAGACTAAAATGTTTTGATTATAGTTTGCCAACATTACAAATTAATGTTCTAATAAATTTAAACCTAAAGGTCTAAACCTAACAAACTCCTCCTTTGGCAATCCGTGACAAAACACAAACATAACAGAATGCTCAAAGTTTACATATAAACAGCCCATTACAAAAACATAGCCCAACATAACAAATTCAACCTAACTACTATCCATTAGTTGCAAGTGTAGACAGCAACACGACTGAATCAACCTATATATTCCTATAACACTCAACAAACACATAAACGCATGTGTGGAAAATACAATAAACATAAACATAACTTCTTGATTTCACATAAACATAAATTACAGTAAACAGCATAACTTCTTGATTTCACATAAACATAAATTACAAGACATATATCATGAATAACCTCATATATATAGATCAATAAACAATGTAGCACAATGTGAAACAAGAAATAGATAAACAAAACAAAGTATCTCCCCTTATCCTGGACAACCCAAACACAGACATCATGAGCCAAAAAGGTAAATACAGAGTGAAGAACCTAGATACAATCTAAAAACTCCACAACTCCAAACAACACAAAATCTCTCCCTAACAACAAAAAAACTCCTTTCTACACCAAAAGCGCTCGCCCTTTTTGTGATGAATTGCCAAAGTGCACTCACTCATCATCAAAAGGAGGTGGCGGTCTAATACTCTCTAAATCAGCTCGTAGAGCACGAAACTCATCAAACATGTCCACCAAAAGTTGACCATGAGCCGCCTAAACGGTCATGACAGTCTCCAACATACGTCAAATGTCTGAATCATCCGAAGTAGAAGGCAGAGGAACATCAGCAGCAGTAGCAGCAAGATCGACAAGTGCCTCAGTAGAAGTATCACCTGTAGAGGAGGGAGGAGGAGGAGGAGGAGGAGGAGGAGGTACGACACCTGAAGACTCAACCCTAGGATGTTTAAAGCTTGCTCTCACCTGAGCAGCCCTCTGCCTGCGAAAGGTGGCACTTATAAGAGCAATAATATGAACAAGCTCAAATGCGGGAAACTCCTTTAAACCAAGATGTAAAAGAATCTGGTGAATAAAAACAGGGAAGAAAAAAGCATGAGCAGTAGAACTACTCTTATAAACCTTATTCAAAGAAAGAATAAACAGATGAGAAAAACTAATAGGCACCCCAAGAGCATGAGCAGTAGACAGGATGCTGAAAAAGAGGCACCCCAAAAGCAGCGGCCACTACCAAAAGGGTAATGGTGCACTCATCACCATGAATCCAACTAGTCACAAAAGTGTCAGCATCATAGAAGTGGACAGAAATGTTTGAATAGAACTCTCTAATCAAGGTAGCTGGAGGGAGGTGAGAAATATCTAACAAAGATAACCAACCCCTACACTCAAAGTTCCTCCTAATCTCGGAATCTAGCTCATCTAAAAGAACCTTTTTCTCAACCCAAATGTTTCTCTTAAGGTTAAGTGTCTCAAAAGTCTCTTGGTGTTTCTCACTCAAGAATCTCTCACTCTCAAAGGATGGAGCAGAAGAAAGGAGAATTTCTTGTTGGCTCTAGTTTTCCTAGGCATAATGCTAAGGAAAGAACAAGACAAACAAAAAAGAACAAAAAAGGAAAAACAAGAAAAACCAAGAGCAGACTGCATGTTAGCACAAAACAATATAGAAAATATTAATCTATATGATGCATGAATAGTGTAAGCAAATGATGCATGCTCTAATGCAGTGAGAATAAGTTCAATGCAACTTTAAAATCACAAAATTGGCTTGAGCATAGAGTTTATATCAAAAACCCCAAAATTTTGAAAAACTACTTGTTCAATTTTCAAGAAATTGACCAATTGATCATTAAACAAGATAAAATGATCAAATTAATCAATTCAACAAGCTAATTTCATCAAATTAAATTTAATTGAACAAAATCCCCAAATTGGGTAGATTCAAGCCCTAAAATTTCCAATTTTTCACAAAACTCCAAAATTGATCAAATTAATTCACATAGAACAGTTGTCTATCATCCCACAACAAAAACCCATTGATCAATTGTGAAAGAAATAGCTTAAAACATCAAAAACCCCAAATTTTTTTAGGTTTGAAATTCCCTTCTAAATACATGATTTAATGCATGAAAAGTGAAAATAAATGAAAAGGGAAGGGTAAAATAGTCTTACTGGCCTTAGAGGACAAAAACCTTGTAAAAGAATCGGAGGAAAATGGCAAAAATTGCTTTGACCCTTAGACCGATCGAAGAGAGAGAGAATAGTGTTTGGAAAGATTTGAAAAAGTGATGAACACGTGAAACTCGAAGATTTGTAAAAAATTTCTTTGCGATTTTCGATTGATCGAAAGTTAGGTTCAATCGATCGAAAATGCCTTCGATTAATCCAACAGTGATCGTGCACCGATGGAAATAGACAGAAGTTGACCAAAATTTTAATCGCAATTTCGATTGGTCAAGAAATAGCTTTGATCGATCAAAATTCTAGAAAAATCAGTTTATTGAAAAACAAAGCATTTTTATGCAGAAACTCCTCAAAGTAAAGAATTTTATGAATAAAATGCATGAGTATGAGATAAAATGCTTTTCAAAACACATGACTTAAGCCCAAATTTTCCAAAAATTAAGATTTTCACTCAGTTCACCTTAGAATCTCAAACTTCACAACACGTTTTGCATTTAAACTCAAGGAAGTTTCAATCTTGGATGGCCAACACTAAATCACACACAATAACATGTACAAAGTCTAGCAATAACTTGTGTAGCGTGTGCAACTAGAAAAAGCTTGAGAGACAATTGAGGTGATATGTAAATAGTAATTAAGCACAATTTCTACAAAATCGATCACATACATTTAAAAGAGACTATCCCTTAAAGGGTTACATCATATAACTCTCACATCTCCTAGAATAAAAGCTTGCAATCATGTAAGTTTCTTGATTTGCCTCATAATATACACACCAATTTTATTTGATCAGAAACTTATTAAGAATAAGTCGGGATAATGTACACACCAATTTTAATGGATAGAAATTATTATAGTCCAATAATGTACATACCAATTTTAGCATTTAAACCGAGGCTACACATTATGTTCTTTTTGTGCATGTGCTACACTTTCAAGCACAAAATCTTACAATATGCACTAAGGTGTTCATGATTGGCTAATAAACAGTGGTAAGATAGTTATTTATGCCTTTCTCATTAAGATCAAGTCCGACAATCAAAGACATATGACTTCAAGATCAAAATAATGTGATTAAAAACTATAAACATCTTCTCACACAACATGCACTACAAAGCTCAAACTAGTAAAGTACAATAAAATAAACTCATCCTAACTAAACAAAGTACATAAACATGTTATGTAAAGATAATATGGTCAACCTTGATATCAAAACCAAGAAAAATAATGCAAAACACATTTTGGTTTCCTTTTCCTTTTTTTTTTTTTTTTTTTTTTTTTTTTGATGAAAATAACAAAAACAACCTAGTATAAAATGCATAAATGTTATGCAATGCAAATCCTTAGAAAAGCAAAGAAAACAAAAACAAAATTACCAAGAAAAAAATGGTTACAAAGAGTAGAGCAAAGAAGTATAAGGACCATGTCAAAAAGACTCACTTAAATTGAGCCTTTTGCATCCAAAGCTTTTTAGATGCACCTTGAGCATTGGAGTTCTTATTCACATTAAAATGATTTCCAACTCCAGAATTGGAATAAAAGTATAAAATCATTACCAACTCACCAATAAGTACCATAGGATCTTGTGCTTGAGCCACAAGTACTTTTGGTTTATTAGCTCGCTTAACAGCTTACAATTTGAAATAGTTTGGACGAATGTGCCCAGACTTTTCACAAAAATGACAAACCCATGCAGGTCTATCATGCAACTTGCCCTTAGAAAGATTAGAAGTCTTAGGTTTAAACTCTTGAAGATCAACCTTAATATTTCTAGGAGGTATGACTTCTATAAGTTTGACAACCTCAAACACAGGGGGCTCAGAAGAAGGAACAAAGTTTGTGGAGTGTGTTTTAGAAACAGAGATGCTTTCTACAAAACCTAACCCAGTTTTGTCTGAAGGAGACTTTTGAACACTCAGCATATGATCAAGTTTGGAACTAGCAGACCTATTAGTTTGTTCTCTAGCAACAAATAAATCATGTTCCAAATTCTTAACTTTATTAAGTAAAAGCATGTTCTCAGTCTTCACATTATTCAACAATTCATTAGCATCAAAAAATTTCACAAGCAAATTCTTTTTATCAAGCTCAAGAGAAGCAGTTTTCTTTAAGCCTAGATCAACATTCATAGCATCCTTTATAGCAACTTTGCAAAGTTTATTGTAGACTTTTTGAAGATCTGATTCATCAGAAAGCTCCCCATCAGAAGGGTTCTCCTCAACAACAACACTTTCATCAACTATAGCAATAGCAGTAAAAGTAATGAAGTTTCCATCCTCATCACTACCAGACTCGTTGTTAGAAACTTCATCATCACTAAAGGTTACAGCCATAGCCTTACCCTTAGACCTTAAGTATGTAGGATATTCAGATTTCACATAACCATACCCTTGACACCCAAAACATTGTTGCCCCATAGAATTACTAGAAGGTTGACCTACTTTTTCTTTAAGTTTTTAGTGTTATTAACCTTAGTGGGATCATTCCTCATAAAATTTCTAGGTTCAGCAGTGTTTTTACCTCTTGCCATTTTGTTATTGTTCCTAAGAAAGTTTCTAAAGTTCTTGACAAGATATGCAATCTTTGTAGTAGAAAGCTCATCATCAAATCCGCTCATCATCAAATCCACTCACATCAACATCATCAACAGATTTAAGAACTATTGATTTAGATTTGCTAGTCTTAGGTAGGTCTAACTCATAGGACTAAAGAGGTCCTACAAGTTCATCAACAGGAATGGAGTCTACATCCTTGCTTTCAATGATGGCAATCACTTTGGGTCTAAAGTCCTCAGTCAAAGATCTAAGAATCTTCCTAACAATTTTAGGTTGATCATAGATTTCACCTAGATTATATGCAGAATTAACAATATCATTAAGTTTAGCAAAGAATTCATCATAAGATTCATCATCAGACATCCTAATGCTTTCAAATCTAGTAGTTAATTGTTGCAACTTATTAATTTTAACTGCCTTTGTGCCTTCATGCACAGTTTGGAGGATATTCCAAGCAATATGAGCAACCTCAACATTAGAGATTCTCTTAAATTCCTCCATAAAAACAACATTAAAGATAGCATTCATGGCTTTGCTATTGAAAGCGACTGCTTCTTTATGAGAAGTTTGCCACTCACTCATAAGAGTAATGAGCTTCTCCCATTCGTATTCAACGGAGTTCTAGATTTTCTCATCAATAGATTTCAGGAATGCTTTCATCCTGACTTTCTAGTAAGCATAATTATTCCCATCAAAGTAAGGAGGAATAACAAGAGTGTCTGTGTTCCATGACAACTAGGATCAAGGATCAGCTCAAAGATCAAAAGATCTTCAACAAAAGAGCTACATGCTCTGATACTACTTGTACATTTTTTGACCCCTTAAACACAACCAGATTAACCTAGTTATTTAGTCAAGTGATTAACTTAGATAAATTAAGCAAATCTAGGTTAACATAAATATATCATATCATGCAAAGCAGCGGAAATATATAAAGAATACCATGATATGATGACCTAGAAAAACCAAACTGGTAAAAAACCTGGAGAGGATTTAACCTAGCTATCCTCAAGGTAAAACTGAATCCACTATGAAAGAATTGAAGTTTACATAATAGCAACTTAGACCACTAACATCCTATTGCTACCTCGAGTAGGAAACTTACTACCATGACCATGTGACAGCTCCAAGTCCACGGACTACTTCTTTCTTGAATTCCCAGCAAGCACGAGCACTCCTACTTGTATATCTGCAAGCTCTTGAATGTAGCAACTGAATGATCATCAAGTTCTTGACATTCTTAATTCTTGATAACCCTAAGTATATGTAAAAGCAAACACATTTAGATCTCACAAGAGATTCACACACACAACATAAAGAGCATTAAGAAAACGTGGCTAGGGTTTTCCCTTTTATACCTAGGGCAAAACATAAAACCCTACACACAAAACGAGCTTGGGCTAAGTAGGAAAATTCTGCAGAAAAACAATATGCACGAGCTTCGATCAGTCGAGTCTTTCTCGATCGATTGAGCCAGGCAGAATTGCATAGTAAATTCTGCAGCAACTTGATTCCAACTTTACATATAAGACACATACTTTGAGCACGTCTAAACAAGACTAAAACATTTTGATCATGGTTTACCAACATTACAAATTAGTGTTCTAATACATTTAAACCTAAAGGTCTTAGAACCTAACACCCCTAAACCATAACCCATGGCCGCTCTCTCACTCCTTCAGCCTCCCACCACCGTCATATACCATTTAGAACTACTATCAAAAGACACACCTAAGATTCGTTAAAAAAACAAACAAAACTAGTCGTTCTACCATTTTTTCTCTACAGTTTAGAGGAAAATGAAAAAAAAAAAAAAAAGTCTCACGTAGGGGAAGATAGAGAGAGGCTGGAACCACTACCAGTGACTTTTTTATCTTTGCATTTAAGTTTGTTTATTAATTATAATTAGGTTTTTCATTTTGTTAGGATTGTTTGTATCTTTAGGTTATATTTGGTTCTCATTATGGTATTTGAGTTATAAGTGGTTATGTTTTGATTATTTGGGTTAAACTACGCCATAGTACATCCACCTTCTACCCCAATCAAACCCTACCTCCATTTATATAGTCTCTATTTTTTGTTTCTTCAAATTTAGGTCTGGAGAGGGCAAACACGAGTTTGTTATTCGAAGAGAGCATTGGTAAAGGCGTGCGAAAAGAGTTGGAAAGAGAGAAATCTGACAACTTCAGTTAAATTGCCTGAAACCTTTATAGGTTTTATTTAAGTAAATATTCTTTAAACGTTTGATTTGATTTAGTCTTAAGTTTTGATAATCAATTGACTTGATTATGATTACGATTGTCAATTTTTCATATAATTGAAGCTATAATTATTTTTTCTTCATGTATTATTTTTATTTCCTTTCATGCATGTTTTGATATCATGTTGGATTGATGTAGAGTTGTGATTGCCACATTATCTTCTATTGCATTTATTTTTAAATGAATTTCCTTTTCATTTGTTACTACCTTACTACAAAACAAAAAAACCAAAGAACAAAGTCAGTTTGAGGTGTTTATTTTTAAATGAATTTCCTCCTGCCATCATCATGCCAGAACAATACCAATATGTTTTTCTTTTATTCAGTTTGTTCATTAAATATGATCAAAATCTGATATTTTATTTGGAGTGGTTTTGATTTAGGTCTTTAAATTGAAGTTATGTTTGCTATTTGCTTTTCAGTTTGTGCATTAAATAGGATCAAGTTTTTATATTTGTTTGGATTGGTTTCAGTTTAGGTCTTTATGTTATATTTGGTTATGATTAAGTTATTTGGGTTAAATTTTTTCATGTTAATTTATCTATGTTGTCTGCGTTAAAACATAGGGGAAAAGATTTAAAGAACTTAAGCGAGTCTCAATCTCTTTTGGACAATTTGAATGTTGAAATAGAGCAGGAAATTATTCTAGACAAAGTTATAAACAATACAAATCAAGTTGGAAGGAAAAATTAAATTGAGAGTTTTCCCTTAATCCAAATCCTATAGAAGTAGTAACGTGAATCTCTGTTGAAGAATGAAACAATAAGGTGATGAATTCATAGGGGTATGGGTCATATTTTGTTGAATTCATTTTTATTGCCAATTAATTGAGTGTGGTACAATTTTGGAATTATAGAAAAAAAAAAAAACAATGTCTTACCTTAAATGTGGCCTCATGAGTAAGATGTGCATTCAAGTTATGATACTTTGTGATCAATTTGTATTCTAATCATGCACCACAAATGTGTAATACTAATATCCATATTCCCAAGTCCCAGGAGGATTGACTTTTTACCTTTTGTGGCTATTTTGCTTTGCTTTAAGTGGATGTATTTTAAGACTAATAGTGACATTTAACACAAATCTTACTTTTGAGAAATGAATATATTTATCTTCAAAAGGAAGATAACCAAAGAACTTACTAGATAGGACTTCTTCATTAATAGAAAAAAATATTCCCTAGAGCCAAAATTTATTTGCAAAAAAACCGTGAAACTCGAATGGAAACAAATGCAACTTAGGTTTATGGGAGAAGTTGTGTTTCATTTTTGTTTAATTTGGTAAAAGTCTTGGAGGTGGTAAATGTTTGTTTCTCAAGGCAAGTGTGTGGTATGGAGTCTAACACAGGTCAGCCCTCTTTTTAATGTTATTACTTGGTTCTTTTTTAGAATAAGTTTTTGTTATTGCCTTTTGGCTTTTCTTTCATATTTTCTATTAAAATTTTTTATTGCCTTTCACTCTATCTACATAATTACCGAGGTTAGGTATTTTAAACTTTTGTTTTAATGGTAGACAATTGTGGACAATGTGTTTTGTTGTTGTAGTTTTATGGTTGCTGGTGTGTGAATTGTATTAACAAAACTAAAAAATGAGTGGTCACTATTAAGTTTGCAAGTTTGCATGTAATAAGAAAAACTACAAAGATGCTCTATTCATGTACTTCTTTTATACATAACAGGTACAATATTATTCTAAAATTATTGTTTTGTTCCTTAAGTTTATTGGCATATTCGGCTGAATTCCAATGAGCCAAAAAATTGTATTTTAGTCATGGAACCCTCCCTCTCAATATTTATTCATTCTGACTACCATTGGTTCTCTGCCCTGTCCCTTCCCTTCTAATTGCCATCTGCTCTATCCGTACTTTGCCTCAATCCTTGCTGCTCTATTCGTTTTTCCTGCCCCTATCCCTTTTCTGTAGTTTTTTATCTGGAAGGTAAGCACACTATTTCCCACTTCACCCACTATTTTCAATTCCTATAATTTCTCAACTGTACATTTCCTATTTGAATTTCTATATTTAAAATTTTCCACTCCTACTGAATTTTCTAGGGTTTTCCTTTGATCCATATTGAAGGGTAGATGGATTTATTCTCTTTATTTGGATGCTTTGGTCTCAAATTATCATCTCTATATTTTGGTTTGGGTAATATTAGGGATTTTCGCTCTTGATTTTAATAGTTAACTTTCACCTTTGCTTCTTTTAAATCTGACAGTTTACAGTGTAAGGATAATTTATAATTTTTTTAAGTGAAATTATGGTTCCTGGGTTATACACTATGTTCTTGAATATTAAGGCCCTGTTTAGATAAAAAAATTTGCTCACTCAATTTTCATCACTCATCACTCATCACTTATCACTCATCACTCTTCACTCATCACTTATTACTCATCACTCATCACTTAAAAATATTATACCCGTTCGGCACCATCACTCAGTTTTCATCACTCATATTTTTCACACTATTTGTGGGTCCCATGGCTGTCAATCAATGCAGCTTTTTCCTTTTTTTTTTTTTTTTTTCTTTTCTTCTGGGTTCGGTCTAGCTTAACGTCAGTTTTTTTTTTTTTTTTTTTCTGGGTTTAGGTGATCTGGTACTTGAAAAAAAAAATGTTAGGACATATGTAGTTCAAGTCTGTGAACATATGTCGTTATTTTATGTAATTGGCTTATCCTTAGACAAAACGCACTTTACTTGTAATTGGATAGATTTAGGATGAGTTTAACACTTCAAGAAACAGTGGTTCAAGGTTAAGTGTTGAAGCCGTCAAAGTCTGTCCAAGAAACAAGCAAGGAAGTGCAGGTTTTTAAAGCTCGACACATACCTCGACAGATGCATCTATCGAGCTTTAAAGAAGCTGTTTTGCCCGAGCCTCGACAGCTGTCTCGACACCTCTCGACACCTCTATCTGTCGAGAATTAAAGAAAACAGATTTCCAGGTCTGTTTCAAGTCTAATCCGTGAGTGTGTCTTTGGGACTTCTTTTCTCCTAACCCTAGACATATAAAAGGATTATTTTAAGGGCCGTCAAGCAAGAGATCACAAGATACAAGTTGCACATTCATTGAGAACTTGTTGTTCATGCAATTTGTGATCTGACAGACAAAGTTCGTGCCCTAGTTCATCCTTGATGATTTGAAGAACTTTGCAGCCAACTCTCTCTCTCTCTCTCTCTAGTTGGTGTTTGAAGTCGCGTACTGGGATCCGCGCATCTGGTTAGTCACGTACTTGGGAGCCATGCATTGAAAGGAGAAACTGTCACTACAGAACAAGTCCAATTGGGTATTGGGGTAAGAGTTCAACTGTAGGTTGGTGAGGTACTTGGGATTCCTTGTTGTAACTACTTGTTGTGATAATAGTGGAGTTTCGGAAGTGGTGACCTTAAATCACCCAGTGGGGTTTTTGCCGTAAGGGTTTTCCCCATTCGTAAACAAATCACCGTGTCATTTATTTTCCGCTGCATAACTTAGTTTTGGTGATTTGTTTATGCTACCACGTGATATTGCATGTTAAATTGATTAATTGATAACTTGGCTAATTAATCAACGTAATTTATCACAAGGGGTCAACGCGTTTGTGGCCTGTCAAGTGGTATCAGAGCAAGCACACTTTGATTAGGGTTTAATCTATTGTGTGTGATCCATTGACCCCTGCTGTCATGGATAGAGGACAATCTCTAATCATTCCTCCTTTATTTGATGGCACTAACTATGCATACTGGAAAGTACGCATGAGAGCTTTCTTGCAGTCTTTAGATGAGAAAGTGTGGCAAGCTGTGGAGATAGGCTGGACCAAGCCTACAGAAGCGCCGGCTGACTGGGATGAAGCTAAGATCCAGGCGGCCAACTTCAACAGCAAAGCATTGAATGTCCTATTCAGTGCAGTCACCAATGAGGAGTTCAAGAAAATTTCCTCAACTGAAACTGCTAAGGAAGCATGGACTATCCTTCAGACAACCTATGAGGGCACCAAGGCTGTCAAAGATTCAAAGCTGCAGAGGCTCACCACACGCTTTGAAGAAATTAAGATGGAGGAGGATGAGTCGTTTGATGAGTTCTATGCCAAGCTCAAGGATATAGTGAACTCAGCCTTCAATCTTTGGGAGACCATCCCTGAACCCAAGATAGTAAGGAAGGTGCTTAGATCGCTGCCCGAGAGATTCCATGCCAAGATCATGGCGATCGAAGAATCAAAGGACATTGATAGAATTCCTTTGACTGAGCTGATTGGAAACTTGCAAACCTATGAGTTAGGGCTGACTAGGTTGGGCAAGTCAAGCAAGGGCAAGAGTTTGGCACTAAAGGCCAAGAGCAGTGATACGGATGACTCGTCAGATGATGAAGATTCCAAGATGAAGTCCTACATCACAAGGCAATTCAAGAAGTTTATGAAGAATGCCAACGGAAAGGGCTTCAACAAAGACCGTAGACAGTCCAGTTCTTCACAATTCAAGAATTCAGATAAAGGGAAGAAGGATGTCAAAGATGGCGGTCAGTACACTGTTCCTGCTGGGCCAAAATGTTTTGGGTGTCAAGGCTTCGGACACATGAAACAAGAGTGTCCTACGTACCTCAAGAGCATAGGGAAGAGCAAGGCACTTGCTGTTACCTTAAGCGACACAGAGCCCGAGAACGATTCCGAGGATGAAGACGACGGAATCTTGAATGCCTTCACTGCCACTGTTAATCCTACTGATGGGGTTACCGAGAAAGTGGATGAAGAAGAGGAGTTGGTGGACTCCAAGATTGAGACTATGGATGATCAAGATGATATCCATACCGCCTATGAGAAGCTATACAAGCTTTCTGAGAAACATGAGAAGCTCTATAGGCTGGCCACCAAGAAGCTCAGTGATGTGGAACTCAACTGTGAGGAGCTGTCCACAAAGGTCGATGAAGCGAATCAAACCATTGGAGCACTGAGGTTCGAAAACAATTTCTTGGTTGAGAGGACCAAGAAGCTTGAAGCGGAGCTGTTTCAAGTCAGAGCACAACTGGAGAGGACGTCAAGTGCTAAACTGGACGAGATGCTGAGTGCTCAGAGATATTCTTCAGATCGTACTGGATTGGGGTATGAATTCTCTCTCTCTAATACTCCTATTTCTAGTACTACTGTGTTTGTTCCACCTGCTAATAACATTGAAAATGAAGAAAAGAATGTTAAATCTGAATTAGCTAGTGAGAACGTAGACAAGGGCAAGTCCATTCTAGGAGCACCCCCTAAAATTGAGAAAAGGGAAGCTAGAAACCCTAGGAATAAGAAGGCTAACTCTCAAAAGGCCAAACCGAAGAAGCCGCATCTCTATTATCATTGTGGTGCTGCCAGTCACACTCGACCTAATTGCTACAAGTGGCGTGCCACTCAACAGAGCAATGGCACAATAGCATCTGGGAGTCAGAATCAGCTTCAGTCTTCTCTCGCTCCTCTTGGAGACATTCTAAAAGCCCTCATGTTCCTTTCGAACTTGAACGGTTCATATTCTTCTCCCTCTTCACCGGTTCAAGAATCGACCAAAAGGAAAGGATCTTCCAAAGTGTGGAAGGCAAAGGGATCTAAGTGATTTCAGTCACTTCTTCTTCTCTCTCATGTTTTTGTGTGTTGCATTACTTGTGTGGTTCTTTATTGTTTTGAGTCAGTCTAGTTTTATGCATTGTTTTGATTTACATGTTTTTGTTTGTGTGTTTTCAGTTTTGTGTTTTATTTTTTGCTTTTCTGATAAAAATAAAAAAAAAATTGAAAAATTGAAAAATACAAAAACAGTGTATGTTTGTGTGCATTAGTTCATATGAACTTTTGAAATGGCCATTGAAACAGAGTTTTCTAAACTTTGTATCACCTGTAGCTTAGATGAGCATTCTTCTGCACAACTAAGCAAGTGAGCTCTGTAGCTCTTTGTTTGTGATGAGTAAGGTTAAGTAATGTCTTCTTCTTAACACTTGTATCAATCTTTTTGACGGGTTGAACTAGAAAATCCTAAGAGAAAGGCATAAATAACCATCTCACCACTGTTACTCGCCAATCATAATAAGACATCTGTATGCTTCGGCATAGCAAAAGTGCAATGTCAATGACACCTGTATGCTTCGGCATAGCAAAAGTGCAATGTCAAAAGCTTAACATCATTGGGTATTTCTTTTCCTTCTTTTGTATGCCCATGCATGATATGCTTGTTAAAAAGAAAATATGCAAAGAAATGAAAAGCAAAAAGATCAAAAATGCTTTAAAATATGGTTGCAAGCGTGTTTTCTAGGAGATGTGGGAGTTATAGGATGTACCTCAAAGGTGATAGTCCCCATCAAACAGTTATGATTGTGTGTGAGTTAAAGTGATTTTCTCATATCTCAAATCGTCATAACATTGAGACACATATGCAATCTTGCGATGTTTTCACACACAACACGCAATATTCTTTGCTATTCTTGATACATGTGCAGGTACAATGTGATTTGGCCATCACAAAGCTTACATGCGTTAATGTATGCTCACTAAACTGTCATAACTTGTTTTTGAAACATAAAATTGGTTAGACTTGTTTAGTGTGTGTGTGCGTGTTTTGAGATACATGTGAATCAAAATTTTTGTTGAGAGATGAGTTTGAGAGCTTAATGTGTTGGTTGTATCTTTGGTTGAGTTGCATGCATGATTGCATTCATGTCTGTGTTTTTCTTCTTTTGAAAAACTGCTTTTAAAGGCATCTCGACACCTCCTCGATACCTCTCGACACATGAGCTATCTGTCGAGATCCTTAGACTCTTTCTTATCGCAGTCTCGACAGATACCTCGACACCTGCTGGATCGATCGAGAAACTTTCTGTTTGCTCGATAGCTTCTCGATAGCTTCTGGATCGATCGAGGTTCCTTCTTGTTTATTCTTCTTCCTCGATAGCTGATCTCGATAGCTTCATCTGTCCATGTGTATTTCTCGACACATGCCCTCGACAGCAGGCTCGACACCTCCCGATAGCATCATCTGTCGAGATTTAATGAGAAGCTATATATAGAGCTGTCGCAATTTTGCTTCTCACTTGCTCGATCTCTCTCGCTCGAAACTCACTGTTCTCTCTCAAAATCTCTTCCTTTTCCCTCCAAACCTTCTCCCAAGGCTTTCTCAAGAGTTTCTTTGCGATATTCATCTCTTGGTAAGCACTTTATCCCTCTTTTTCATGCATCTCATTGTTTTAAAACCCTAGGTTTTGTGTTTTTGAAAATTTTTGGGAGTTTTCAAAATTGTTGGGGTTTTCATGAAATTTTTGGGTTGTTTTTCTAGTTTTGATCTTCAAAATCACATGCATTGCATCACATTAGCATTCTAATTGTATTTTCATGCATTTAGATGTGTGCCTATCTATTGTGTGCTGTTAGGTTTGGATTGGGCTGAGCCCATGATGTTTTTATGTTGCATGTCACATGCTCATGCATTCTCCATGCATACGTTCTTTTCATTTCAATATTATTCTGTCAATATTGAACTGTTTGGGACTTTTCTGTGTGTTTTCTTTCTCTCCCCCTCTCTATGGTTGCGTTAGCTGTGTCTATGGCACCTAAGCGTAAATCCACTCCGTCCCAGAACCCTTTGCGTTCTAAGGGACAGTCTTCCTCTGACTCTACCCCTCTTTCTGTCCGGTTCCGTGATGAGAAGGCCCACAAGGACTTCTCGGAGAACTTTTCTAAACGCGGTGTTCATTCGGAACTCCACGTTGTCCTGGCAGATTTTGCCAACACCGACCTTCCCGATGTCATTCACACTCGGGGATGGGAGTCACTGTGTGACGTCCCGGTCACTTGTCCTCTCGTGTTGATTAAGGAGTTTTACTCCAACATCCACGGGATAGATTCTTCTGTACCTTCTTTCTACTCTTGCGTCCGAGGTACGCGCTTCTGTGTCACCCCAGAGTTGGTCTCTGAGGTTCTTCATGTACCTAGGGTGGATCATCCTGATTACCCTAGCTGTGAGCGTCTTTGGACTGTGTCCAAAGACGAGATGATCTCGGCGTTCTGTGAGCGTCCTACCTCTTGGGGAGATCACATGTACACACCATGTCGACCTTTTGCTAAAGGTCCTCGTTTCCTTAACATGGTGATGACCTTTGTTTTGCACCCACTGTCTCACTATAACTCTATCACAGAGCCTCGTGCTCGATTTTTGTTGTCCCTCCTTGAGGATCTCTCTATAGATTTTCCTTCACACTTCATCTTTTCCATTATCGATGTCTATAGAGATACGGCCACCCGTGATAAGCTCATTTTCCCTTCCGCTATCACGAGGATTCTGAGTCGTTTTTCCATCCCATTCCCTTCGTCCGATCCTTACCACGTCATGTCCGCCATAGACGCTGCTACCTTAAAACGTAGCGAGGCACAGTTTAGATCTCGACAGACTGACGGTGCCACTCCTTCCACCCGTCCGGCCACCTCCAGATCCGCTCGAGCATCTACTTCTACTTTTTCGAGCGACGTCAGCTTGGGAGACATCATGGCGCCGCTACAGCGCATGGATGCTCGCCTAGACACACTCTCCACGGAGTTGTATCAGGTGAACGTCCGTGTTGGTCGCATCGCCAGGCGACAGGCGACCATGGGCGGCTTTGCTCCAGAGGCTTCTCCTCCGCCACCTCATGTGTCGACTGAGACCGAGGCTGATGATGATGGCGATGATGATGATGCTTCCGATGATGATGATGATGGAGATGCGAGCTCTTCGGATGAGATGTCTACTTGACACTCTACCCTTTGTCACTCGTGACAAAAAGGGGGAGTAGTTTTTGGATGAGAGTAGTCATTCTTAGGGGGAGTGTTAGCATAGGACATAGGACATTTTTGTTAGGGGGAGTGTGGATTGAGGGATGTAGTGAGGTGATCTATATGATGATGTATGTTTTTTCTTTCACCTACCTTTCATGTGTTGTTTCTTTTCTATCTTTATACACATGCTTCTTTACTTGTATGCAATCTATTATTTCTGTTTCACACAAAGATGCCTTGATGTGTTTTGTTTATAAGTGTTTCAGAAATACAGGTTGTCAAAGTCTTCTTGCCATGAACTCTCTTCTTGCAAAGTTTTTCAAGAGTTTGTGATAGGATAGATTTTACTGTATGTAACAAGTGAATATGAGTTGAGTGATTTATGACTTCTCTCATATCTTCATTTGTATGTTGTGGTTTTGTCACGGATTGCCAAAGGGGGAGATTGTTAGGACATATGTAGTTCAAGTCTGTGAACATATGTCGTTATTTTATGTAATTGGCTTATCCTTAGACAAAACGCACTTTACTTGTAATTGGGTAGATTTAGGATGAGTTTAACACTTCAAGAAACAGTGGTTCAAGGTTAAGTGTTGAAGCCGTCAAAGTCTGTCCAAGAAACAAGCAAGGAAGTGCAGGTTTTTAAAGCTCGACACATACCTCGACAAATGCATCTATCGAGCTTTAAAGAAGCTGTTTTGCCCGAGCCTCGACAGCTGTCTCGACACCTCTCGACACCTCTATCTGTCGAGAATTAAAGAAAACAGATTTCCAAGTCTGTTTCAAGTCTAATCGTGAGTGTGTCTTTGGGACTTCTTTTCTCCTAACCCTAAACATATAAAAGGATTATTTTAAGGGCCGTCAAGCAAGAGATCACAAGATACAAGTTGCACATTCATTGAGAACTTGTTGTTCATGCAATTTGTGATCTGACAGACAAAGTTCGTGCCCTAGTTCATCCTTGATGATTTGAAGAACTTTGCAGCCAACTCTCTCTCTCTCTCTAGTTGGTGTTTGAAGTCGCGTACTGGGATCCGCGCATCTGGTTAGTCACGTACTTGGGAGCCGTGCATTGAAAGGAGAAACTGTCACTACAGAACAAGTCCAATTGGGTATTGGGGTAAGAGTTCAATTGTAGGTTGGTGAGGTACTTGGGATTCCTTGCTTGTAACTGCTTGTTGTGATAATAGTGGAGTTTCGGGAGTGGTGACCTTAAATCACCCGGTGGGGTTTTTGCCGTAAGGGTTTTCCCCATTCGTAAACAAATCACCGTGTCATTTATTTTCCGCTGCATAACTTAGTTTTGGTGATTTGTTTGTGCTACCACGTAATATTGCATGTTAAATTGATTAATTGATAACTTGGCTAATTAATCAACGTAATTTATCACAAGGGGTCAATGCATTTGTGGCCTGTCAAAAAAAAAAGTGAAGACCGAACCTAGAAGAAAGAAAAAAAAAAAACGTTAACGTTGAACCCAGAAAGAAAGAAAAAAAAAAAAAAAAAGTGAAGACCAACGTTAACGTTGAACCCAGAAAAAAAAAAAAAAAAAAAAAAAAAAAAAAAAAAAAAAAAAAAAAAAAAAAAAAAAAAAAAAAAAAAAAGTCAACGGTCAAAAGTTGCGGCTGTGGGTCCCCCAATGTGTGTTTAATTACAAAAATGCCATTGAGTTATGAGTTATAGAAACTGAAAACAGCTAAAATGTGTTTTCAGTTTCCATAACTCATGACTCAAAAATCAGAGAATTGAGTGATGGAAACAAAGTTATGGAAATTGAGTTATTTGCATCCAAACAAAGTTTTTGTTATGGGTCCCACCATTTTTGAGTTATGAGTTATGGAAACTGAATTATGAGTTATGGAAATAGCCAATCCAAACACCCCCTAAGGGATTATTTCTAAAATATGGTTGTATGGTTTACACTTTAATTCGTGGATTTAGATTTTGTTGAATTGTTGAACAACCTTTTTTATGGAAGCACTCTTTCACATTTTTACAATATCCATACCATTTACAATATTTTCTTTAGCTTCTATTGTCTCTCTTTCATCTTTCTCTCATGTAATTTGAACAACCTTCTGACCTTGTGTAATTTAAATTAGTATTATTGTAAGCATTTGGTTTTACTTTGGGCGTCACTCCATTTGGAGATGATTGGAACTTTGACCATGATAGCGTGATTAAAGGCTTTTATGAAGTATGATGTATTGTACACTGCATTATTGCATTTGGTGTTCTTTCTTCACTTAATTATCTGCAAATAGATTAACATTAATTGTGACAAATGTTCTAATAGATGGCTTTAGCAAGCTTGGTTTAGAAGGAATGCTTATACTTAATTTTTATATGGTGAAGTTGTAAGTAACTTATATCTCCCGCTTGAGGTACATGGTGCTTTGTAAGGAGCTGACTTACTAAATGGAAGGCATTGAATTTTTAAAGGAGTTTTTAGAGTAAAGTTCAAAACTTAGTTTTTAACTAAAATCCTTGCAACATTTTTTCTTTGAGAATGCACTTGAAATTCCATTGTCTCTTTAGTTTCACAAGTTTACATAATTTATGGTTACTTTTGATGGATCAAACCTTTCTTTTGTAGTCTCTCTTTCATCTCTCTCTCCTATAATTTGAAAAACCTTCTAACCCTATCAATTTGTTGAAATACAGATTTGCTTAGTTCTTTGCCAAGCACAACACTTGAATAATTTACAAGAAGAGTTGAGGAACAAACTGAAAGGTGAGGACAACCTGATTTTCTCTTTGTTTATCTCATACTTTGTATTAGATTTTGTGCATTAGTGTATTTGTTTCTTTTCAAAGAAACAAATATTTGCATTCAATTAATTCCTATACTGTATTCAACTAACTTATCAAGCTATTATGTTCTCTTTTAAAAATAATTGCCACCAACCATATTGGATTTTTTGATTTGTCCTAACTACATAAGCTCTTTGCAATTCTCTTTCATTAGTTTTTTAGCATTAAAAGCTCCAAAATAGGAGAATTATTTGTATGGGAACAAAAGAAGACAAATCAAATGAGTATTCAAAAAATAAAATACCTATTGGGGGGCCTTTTGTAGAACACCTAGCAGATATAGTAATTTGTTATTACTTACATAATCCTTATGGGAAAAAAAAAAAAAAACAAACAAACAAGAGATATGGTTCTATAGAGCCCAAGTATTAACAACCAAAACATACCCTATGCTTTAGGCCAAATTAGTTAATAGCAAAGTGATCGAATGTGTGGGAAAGAGAAGAGATACAAAACACTCAATTTTAGCCTTTTGAAAATAAATAAGTATGTGCTGGTAGTCCTCCAAAAACTCTCTTCCATTTCCTACCCAAACATTGACCCAACTGTATGTAAGTGGTCTCCACGTTAGAAAGATTCCACTAATGGTAATGGTAATGGTAACTACATTTTAGTAATATGCTCACAAATTGTTTGATAAAATTCTGCTGTTGGTTTTTTTTTTTTTTTTCTAAAATTTATTTTTCATTGTTTATAATTTAAGTTTTACAATGTGTATAATTCTCCCAATAGTACCTAAATCACCTGATTACCTAAAGAGTTCACTATCTATATTGGCCAAGGTCAATATTTCAAATCATTGGCTTCTTTCTCCTTCGGGTTTGCATCAATTTATTTTATAGTTTTTTTTGTTTGTATGGAATCAGTAATTTACTTCTTATTATATAATAATTGTGTTAATTTTATAATCATTGTGAAACTAAGGGTGGGAGAGAGGGACTTACTTTTAGTTTGATAATGATCAAAGCTTAATGAAAGGTTGGGCAATAATGGAGTTACCTTTACAAAGAGTATGTAATTTAGCAACATATCTCTATGTTTAGCCATCTAATTCCATGAAAATTTAGGTTAGTTGAGTTGATGAACGGAAAATATTTGAAAATAAACCATAAATTTAAGCTACAAAGAAAACAAGAAATAGAAAAAATATAACTTTGTTTGGAAGAATCTCAACTTTTCACTTAAAATAGAGTGACAATATTTTGAATATGATGATTGTTTTTGTAATATCTCCTGTTTAAGGTTCTAATTTTCTTTTTCTCATACAGGTGGTGTGTACATGGGAAAAAGGACTTTGACTTTGTTATAGAATGCTTCAGGTTCTTTCTATTTTTGGTGTATTTAATGACAAGGCACTAATGACAGGCTTGATTGTTCTATTTCTATACATAATAATAACTGTTTGTTAAGGCGGCATTTTATACTAGTTGGTATCAGAGTTTAGATAAGATTTGCAACTGATGATGCTGAAAATCATCAGTAAGCTACACAGCCCTTACGTGCCAAAATAACACCTGTACAACACCAAAAAAGAAGACCTCAAGAGAGTACCGGTGTGGTACCGACCAAATACCCTCCGAAGGTTAAGTCAAAAAATTATCACAACTCTAGAGTGTCAGAGCTGGGGTCAGTTATGCGTACCTCACTTTCTGAAGGTTTTGGCCTTTTTATAGTAGTGGGGAACCGACCATGGTGCCTTGGTAAAAAGGGATTCTTCCTTGTAGAGAAGATCCTCATACATGTGCATAATTTAAGGGACCCATTCCATATGGGGGCTCTACTGACTAGGGTTAATCGTGGAGCACAAATTAATACCATTTGAAGTTTCATGGGGGCCAAGTAAGCCATGTCATTGCCACGTGGCTTTTTTGCCGCTATCAACCTCAGTATTCATCTAGACCGTTATCCGTCCATTGCAGGTGACCCGATCTCTTTTGATCATCCGTCCAATGCACGTGACCCATTCCCTCAGATCATCCATCCTCCTTCAAGGAGTTTTGCTGTCTTATCTCTTTATCTGTCGTCCCAATGAAGCTACCTATGATATGTCTTTGTAAATTCTGGTTGTCTACTTTAATTTCACCCTCTTCAGCTCCCCCCTCACTCCATGGACCCGTCGCCTATATTTGTACGAATCCATGGAATGATGGCTTGCCCTAATCCTTGAGAAGCATGTGTTGATTTATAGGCTAGGCTAAGGCCATTAATGCGGTAGGGAAACGTGGCAAGCTTTTAGTCGTTGATTGCTTGGATCGAAGCGTCCCTTTGTCTTCCATGCCATTCCCTCTATATATATGCTGCTCGTCCCTTTCATTTTTACATTACAAAACATTTTTGCTGATTAGAGCACTACCGTCCACTCTTCTCAAACCGTCGCTCCATTGACTTGGTGTCACCATTCTCTACAGTCTTCCCGTCGCCCTTCTTACACCGTCAAGCTATAAGTATTCTTCCTCTTATCTTAAGTTTTTCCTCTTTCATTCTATTCGCTTGCCTGTCGTTTGTCTAGACCTAGGGTCTTAGGATTTTTACCCGTCACTTGTAGGTGTCAGATGTCTAGTGAGGCGTCAAATGGTCAATCGTTTGTCCGCGAAGGAGCAGGCTACAATGAGGTGTTTCTGTCAGGTCAAGCAGACCCCGGCGAGGAAAGGGTTCCGTCAGCCAACTCTCTTTCCAATATGGAGGATGAGGTGTAGGGTGTGGACGGGTCAGAGTATGATTCAAATGACAATCTAGATGATGTAGACCCTCCTATCCAATCCATCATAGGTCCTGATGGGTTTAAGGAATTTATCCTACTTCCCTTATGGATAGTTAATGACTTCGTTTCCACCATCAAACCAACACACTTCAATACACTTAGGGAGAAGGACCAAATACCCGACCACATACCCATCCGTCTGCCCTTCAAGTTTGAAAAATGCTACTATAGGGGTCTTGAAGACGTCAGAGTGTATAAACAGATGCTGAAAGCAGGGCTTCGCTTCCCACTGAGTGCTCTTCACCGTTGTCTTCTCCAATACTTAGGACTGGCTGTCACCCAGATCTCCCCAAATACCTGGAAGGACATCCTGGGTGTAGAAGTTTTGTATGGGGTGATGTCCAACGGGGCACGCCGGTTGACAGTGGAGGAGTTCTTCCATTGTTACCGTCCTTCTGAGATCTCCTAATCCAAGGGGATGTATAGTTTCCTACCAAGGAGTCCATTGCTTAGATTAGTATGTGAGACCCCAAACTCCAAAAGGAACTGGAAGGGTCGATACTTTTCCCTCCAAGGGGACGACTGGATGTGTCACCCTATTGACCAAGAACACATGCCCGTGGACAAGACATGGGGTATAATGCCCCCGTCTGGTAGGTGTTCGTCCTCCTTAGGTTTAATTTTTCAGGACCACCAAGCTATCGAAGAGAACGGGGGTTAAGTTAGTTACTTTGGATACTCTTCACTGATAGGCCAAAATCATATTAACAATGGATTAATTAATTAATTAGCTAAGTTTAATTAATTAATCAATTTAACATGCAAACACGTGGTAGCACAAAAAAATCACCAATTAACTAAATGCAACGAAAAATAAATTTAACATAGTGATTTGTTTACAAATAAGAAAAACCTCCAAGGCAAAAACCCCACCGGGTGATTTTAAGGTCACTACTCCCGAGAATCCACTATTATCAAAACAAGCAGTTAAAAGTAAAGGAATCCTAGTACCTTATACCAACATACAATTGATCTCTTACCCCAATACCCAATTGGACTTGTTCTGTAGTGACAATCTCTCCTTTTTAGTGCACGGCTTCCAATACGTGACTAACCAATTGCGCAGATCCCAGTACGCGACTTCAATCATCAACTTGAGGAAGATGTTGGCTGCAAAGTTATTCTTCTCTTAAACAGATGAAGATTGTGAAGTTGCTTGATCACAAAATCCTACGGTGTACAAATACAGCAGCTTCTTCAAGAACTAAGGTAAAACTAGGTTTCCAGTCACACTTGTGGAATTATGCTCTTGTGCAATTGTGCTCTCAATTATGTAACTAGATACGGCCCTTAAAATAATCATTATATATGTTTAGGGTTGGGAGAAAAGAAGGCCCAAACACATAATCACAGATTGGAGTCAAAACAAATCTGAAATTCTGTTTTTCATAAACCTCGACAGATGCCTATCTGTCAAGCTACTGTAGAGCCACGGGCTTCAAAAACTCTACAGGTCTTGATGGATGCTGGTTGTCGAGCTTTAATGAACAGTGCTTTCTCAGCTTGAATCTTGGATAGACTTGCATTCTTTTCAATACTTGGACTTGAACTCTTGTTCCTTGAAGTATTAAACACATCCTAGATCTACCCAATTACAAGTAAAGTGCATTTTATCAAAAGATTAGCCAATTACATAATATGTTGACATATGTTTCTAACAACCAATCACATATGTCCTAACATTCACTGGTATTGCGGCAGCCCTGAACCTACTACCGCTACCCGTCAATACGATGCAATTCGTAAACGTAAGTCTGTTACCCGTTATATGTTTTTATGTTGTTATCAGCTACCTAGATTATTACCCATCCACTTTTATGCAAAAATGGAAGATAGCAGGAGAAGAGCTTACATCAAGCAGCAAGCTGCTGCTAAGAAAAAACAGGAGGGGAGCATTCCTCCTAAGACGGGCTTGGCTCACTTGTCCACTAAAAGGCCTCCGTCCAAAAAACTGGACCATCATGCTAAGAAGCCCAAAGTGGTGATGGGGCTAGCTACCGGGCAAGCTTCCAATGCATTCAAAATGCCCCCCAAGCTTAGCCTAAGGAAGGGTAAGGGCTTGATGGTTAGCCTAAACCCCGTCAAGGAGAAACCACCTGTTCTTCTCCGTGAGGATTCCTAGTAAACTCTTAAGTAAGTCACATCTATTATAAAGGACGAGAACTACGAGGACCTTGGCAACCACGCCACTGAAGCTATGGAGGAAACTTCAACCTCGCACAAGTTTGTATCCATCCCATTATCTTTCCGCCATATTTGTTTATTGCTTTCTCAATATTATTTTGTGGTTGGTGCATGGAGTCCTAATGATGAAAGGGTTGATGGAGCGCTGCCTTTCCCATGGGACAGTATTGGATTGTGTCTATGCGAAGGCGAAGGCAACGAAGGAGGAGCTAATGGAGCCAAAAGTCTGGAAGGTCTATCAAGAAGAGAAGCTCAAGGCATCAGAGCAACTCCAGGGTGAGCTGGAGAGGCAAGTGGAGGAGCTAGGAAAAGTCCTGGAAAATAAGAAGGATAGTCTCTGCCAGGCAAAGAAGGATGCTATTCAAGAGTATCAAGATTCTGATGCTCTTCTAAGTGAGTTGGGCACACCCTTTGCTAACGGTTTCGACAATTGCCTCCGTCAAGTCAAGGCTTCTTTCCCAGACTTGAATCTTTCACACATTACTATAGATCCTAAAGGCTAGACTCCTGTCCACCCCGTTGACTCTAAAGCGATAGACGTGCTCTTTGGTGATGACCTTAGTGACGGCAATGCTCAAAAAGCAGGAACAAAAGAGCCCATCGAGATTGGTACCCGTCAGCCCAAGGTCCAGACACTTGATGATAAGGAGGAAACCCCTGTCGTCCTAGAGTAATTTTTATTATTTTTATTTTTTTTAGACTTTGAAATGTATGGGAGAATAGTACCCTTTTTTAACCGTTGCCTATTATAGTCTTTTATATAGACATTCCTTTATGATATTTGACTACATATTTCATATTATACATCTGTCCATTGAATGAATTGTCTTTTTATTTTGTCAATGAACTATCCTCCAGGGTTAATCTGTCTACCCGTGGATTTGCTAAATAAATTTCATCCTTTCTTGGATGGTTCATCCTGTTTATGGACTAACTGACCGAATTTCATCACTCATAGGATGATTCGTCTAGTTTGTGGACTTGGTAATTAATTTTCATCCTTCTTAGGATGACCTGTCAAGTTTATGGACTCGTCAATTAATTTTCAACCTTCCAATTTATGGACTTGTTAATTAATTTTTTATCCTTCTTAGGATGATCTGTCCAGTTTATGGACTTGTGAATTAATTTTCATGCTTCTTAGGATGATACGTCCCCTTTATGAACTTTGTAAATAAAACTCATCCGTTTAGGATAAACCCGTTCACTTTATGGACTTTGTAAATAAAACACATCTATTTAGGATGACTTGTCCACTTTGCGGACTTTGTTAATAAAACTCATCCGTGAACCCATCCACTATTGTGGACTTAGTACACAAAACTCATCTATTTAGGATGAACCCGTCCACTCTTGTGGACTTTGTGATTAAAATCCTATAGAAAAACATTCAGTCGTGTTTTGAATAAACTCCTCTTACTATGATAAATATGCAAGTAGAATTTTGTTGGGTTCTAAGACTTTAGGTTTGAATGTATTATACTTTCAATTTGTAATGTTGGCAAACCATAATCAAAATGTTTAGTCTTATTTTAGACTTGTTTAAAGTATGTTTAAGTGTAAAGTTGGAATCGAGTGTACCGTAGAATTTACTGTGTAAATCTGCCTGGCTCGATCAAAACTCGCGCAGATTGTTTTTCTACAGAATTCTCCAACTCAGCCCAAGCCCGATTTGATGTGTAGGGTTTTATGTTTTGTCTGAAGTATAAAAGGGAAAACCCTAGCCACGTTTTAAGGATGCTCTTTATGCTGTGTGTGTGAATTTTTTGTGAGATCTAGAGGTGTTTGCCTTCACATACACTTAGGATTATCAAGATCTAGATAGATGTCAAGAGCTTGGTGATCAAATCAATTGTAGATTCAAGAGTTTAAAAATATGCAGGCAAGAGTGCTTGCGCTTGCTAGGTGACAGGCCACAAACGCGTTGACCCCTTGTGATAATTTAGATCAATTAAATTAGCCCAGTTATTAATTAATCAAATTAACAGATAATATCACGTGGCAGCACAAACAAATCACCAAACTAAGATATGCAGCGGAAAATAAATAACACGGTGATTTGTTCACGAATGGGGAAAACCCTAAGGCAAAAACCCCACCGGGTGATTTAAGGTCACCACTCCCGAAACTCCACTATTATCACAACAAGCAGTTACAAGTAAGGAATCCCAGTACCTCACCAACCTACAGTTGAACTCTTACCCCAATACCCAATTGGACTTGTTCTGTAGTGACAATTTCTGCTTTTCAATGCACGGCTCCCAGTACGTGACTAACCAATTTGATGCGCGGATCCCAGTACGCGGCTTACTCCTTTGCACGAATCCCAATACGTGACTAACTCCACAGCAACCCTTTGATTGTTGTAGTTGATTTGCAGCAGCTTCACATAGAAACACCAATAAGATCTTCAACGTTGGTGCAAGAGACTTTGCTTGGTTACAAAACCCTAAGGCATACAAGAAACGCAGCAAGAACTCTTTCTTCTGTAGGAGGAGGCTAGGGTTTCAAAAAGAAAACCTTATGAAGCTCTCTAGGTTTAGGTTTTTCTTTTTCCATCTCCTTTTAAATAGGAGCTTAATGGGCTCTCCTATTCCAAATAGGTTTACACAAACCTTGGGTTTTCCTAGTCCAATAAGAATTATATAAACCCATAAACAATTAGCCTTTTAGAATAAAAACGTTGCTGGCTATAATCTGAAACCCGTAAGCTCGATCGATCGGGACATCTGTCGAGCTTTAATGAATCTCGACAGATCGAGCTTCTGTCGAGGAGGTATCGAGACCTGCAGTTTGCACTTTTTCTTGAGCAGTTCTTGAGTAATTTTCATGTCTTCAATTTAACCACTTGTAATGATCATCTTGAACCTACTTAGATTTACCCAAATACAAGTAAAGTGCGTTTTGTCAAAGGATATGCCAACTACAAAATATGTCCCTAACACTAGGAATTCAAGAAAAAAGTAGTCCGTGCACTCGGAGCTGTCACGTGGTCGTGGTAGTAAGTGTCCTACTCGAGGTAGCAATAAGATGTTAGTGGTCTAAGTCGTTATTGTGTAAACTTCAATTATTTCATAGTGGATTCAGTTTTACCTTGAGGATAGCTAGGTTAAATCCTTCCCAGGTTTTTTACCGGTTTGGTTTTCCTGGGTTATCATATTATTGTGTTCTTTATTTTCCCACACTTTACAATGATATAATTTATATGTGTTAACCTAGATTTGCATAATTTATCTAAGTTAATCACTTGGCTAAATAACTAGGTTAATCTAATTTTGTTTAAGGGGTCTAAAAACGCACAAATTTGTTCATGAAAATAAGAAAATATCCCGTTGGGCTTCAAAAGTACTGTAGATAATAAAAACTAAAGGGGTACACTAAAAAAGATAAACTGGAAATAAAGAGTGTCGTCACCTATGCCATTATATACTAGTAATATTTCTTCAGGTGTTCAGCATTCCATGGATGATGCAGTCTTTTTCAACCCAGTGTCTCAAGGTAGTAGGTGTCTTTCCTATGCCATGACACGATTCTGTACGGTCCCTCCCAATTGAGTCTGAACTTCCTATGAGAGAGGTCTTTGGTAGGGCCCGTTACTTTCCTCAAGACGAGGTCTCCAATCTGGAAGTCCTTATGTTTCGCCTGGGAGTTATAGTGTTTGGCCATGAGGTTTTGATATCAAGCCAACCTTTGTTCAGCCGTCGCTCTGACCTCATCTACCACGTCGAGCTGTAGGCATATCACCTCATTCTTCTCCTCCTCGTGGTTTGCTACTATGTAGCTTGTGAGACCTACCTCAGCTGAAACGACTGCCTCACTACCATACGCAAGTCAAAATGGTATCTTTCCTGTAGGTGTCCTTAGTGTCGTCCTATACACCCATAGTACACTTGGCAACTCTTTCGGCCAGATACCCTTTACCCCCTCAAGCCGAGTCTTGATGATTTTCACTAAGGATCAGTTCGTGACCACAACCTGTCTGTTGGCTTGAGGGTGTGCAGGCGACAAATAGCAGTTCTTGATCCCCAGCTACGTGCAAAAATCCCTGAATGCGTTGTTATCAAATTGTTTTCTGTTGTCCGAGATCAAGACCCTAAGTATACCGTACCTACAAACGATGTTTCTCTATACAAAATTGCGTACATTCTTTTCCGTGATGGTAGCCAAGGCTTCGGCCTCTACCCATTTGGTGAAGTAGTCTATGCCAACTAAGAGGAATTTTAGCTGCCATGCTACTGTAGGAAACAGTCCCATGATATCTAGCCCCCATTGGGCGAAGGGCTATAGGGCCATCATTGGGGTAAGTTCCTCCGTTGATTGCCTAATGTGGTTGCCAAACCTCTGGCACTTGTCACAAGTTCTTACGTATATTTGCGCCAATAATAACCAGCCCTAATCAACTTGTGAACTAAGGATCATGATCCTGAGTTGTTCTTGCACACTTCTTCATGGACCTCTCTCATAACGTACTCCACTTCCTCGAGGATAAGGCAGCTTAGGTACGGGCGGGAGAAACCTCTCTTGTACAAGACGTCTTTGAGAAGTACGAACCACGCGGCGAAAACTCTCAACTTTCTTGCAACTTCCTTGTCGTTGGGCAACACACCGTCCCTTAGGTAGAAAATGATTGGTGCCGTCCAATTATTCTCATTGCCTACCTCTTGCACACTGATGGTGTTCTGGACAAAGAAGAGTACTTGGCAAGGAAAAGACATATGCTCCACTGATGTCATCTTAGCAAGACGGTCAGCTCACTCGTTCTCCTCACTTAGGATTTGGATGAACTTTGCAGTGAGACTCTACATCCGATTCTTCACTTGCTCAAGGTACTCTTTCATCAATTCCCCTCTGCATTCATAACTGCCGTTAATCTGACTGGTGACCACTTGGGAATCACAATGCATAGTTACGTCTATGGCCCCTGTGGCTTATACGAGATATAATCCTGTTATCAAGGCTTCATACTTGGCCTCATTGTTTGTTATGGGAAAATCAAGTCGGATCATGCACTCGACCTCGTCTCCTTCTAGGCTGTGGTGTACAACCCCAGCTCCTCCTGAATGTTTATTTGAGGACCCGTCCGCGTGGATCATCCATTTGGGGCATCCTTCTGCCCCTTACTCATCCATGTTAGTGAATTCAGCAATGAAATCCATAATAATCTGTCCTTTTATGGCTAGTCACAGGCGATATTGTATGTTAAACTCACTTAACTAAATTGCCTATAGCGCCATCCGTCCAGCTGTATCTGGATTGCTCATTGTTCTCCACAATGGCTTCTCCGTCAAGACAACCACAGTGTGAGCCTAGAAATTCAGTTTGAGCTTATGTGCTACGGTTACCAATGCAAAGGCGAGCTTCTCCATAAGTGAGTACCTCTCTTCTGCACCTCAGAGTGCTTGACTCATGAAATATAAGGGTTTCTGGACCCCATCCTCTTCCCTAACTAAGGCAGCACTGACAGGGCCTAGAGAGACGGCTAAGTAGAGAAACAACTCTTCTCTTGGTTTGGATAGGCTTAGTAGGGGTGAAGAAGAAAGGTGTGCCTTTAGATCTTTGAATGCACTTTGACATTCTGCCATCCACTCAAAATCCTTTTTTAACACGCAGAAGAAGGGAAGGCACTTATTCGTTGCTCTCGAAACGAATCGGTTTAAAGCAGCAATCTTGCCATTCAAACTCTATACCTCCTTGGTGGTTTTTGGTGGAGCCAACTCCATGATGGCTCGTACCTTGTCTGGGTTGACTTCAATTCCCCTCTGGGACACCATGAACCCTAAGAACTTCTCGGTCGTCACTCTGAATGTGCACTTATTCAGATTCAGCTTTATGTTGTAATGCCTAAGGATCTTGAAAGTTTCCTTGAGGTCGTCTAGGTGGTTGTCCTCCTGTGAGCTCTTCACCAGCATGTTGTTAATGTAAACTTCGATGTTCCTCCCAATTTGGTGTTCAAACATCTTGTTCATCAGTCTTTGGTACGTCGCGCCTGCGTTCTTAAGGCCAAACGACATCACCTTATAGCAGAAGAGACCCTGGCTTGTGACAAAAGAAGCCTTTCCTTATCTGTTTCATCCAATTTGATCTGGTTGTATCTAAAGAATGCATCCATGAAACTCAGCAGTTGGTGTCTTGCTGTTGAATCCACCAAGATGTCAGTCCGGGGGAGTCGGTAGCTATCCTTAGGGCATGCCCTATTCAAGTTCGTAAAATCCAAGCACATTCTCCATTTCCCATTGGCTTTCGTGACCATCACCACATTGGCCAACTAGTCAGGGTAGTACACTTCTTATATAAATTTTGCCTCTTGCAGCTTATGGACTTCCTCTGCTATAGCGCGGTCCCGTTCTTGGGCGAATACCCGCTTCTTTTGACGTACAGGAGAAAAAGAGGGTGGTACATTTAGCCTGTGGACTATAACTGATGGGTCGATCCCAAGTATGTCTTCATGGCTTCAAGTGAATATGTCTTGGTTCTCCCTTAGGAATTGTTGGAAAATTTAGACCTCGGTTGATAGAATTAACAAGTTTTAAACGCAAGTTGTTAATTAGATTTATTATGAATTAAACTTGTTAAAACAAATAAACATCAATATCATACAGCGGGAAAAAAAAAATAAGATAAGATATAATGACCCAGGAAAATCAATAAAACAAACTAGTTTCATAGTAAAAAACTTGGGGGGAAACTTTCTCGAAAAAGAATTCACTATAGTAAAGAGTGTTGAAAAATATGGTTTTGCATCTCATACAAAACCCACAGCAAAAGCAACAATCACGGATCTACTTCATTCATGAGAGATAATATGTAATCTTGAATTCTAGAACAAAGAATAGAAAGCGTATCTTGATGCAGTGAAATTCAAAACCAAGACTTGAAAATACCTTTAATCTTCATCTCAATTTCACATGGTGCTCAAGAAGTGTGGTCTCTCAATCAGTCTTTTTGTACGTTGATTCTCAAAGAAAAATCCTTCATTCTCCTTGAAGAGAAAAACTGCTTTCTTTCTTTTTTTCATGCGTACATTCTAACTACCTTTGTAGTTATTTTATTTAATAACTCTTATGAAATAAAACCTGATTATCTAATTGGGTTAGCCTTTTGGGCCTACCCAATTGGGCTTTAGTTTTTGGCTCGAGATAGGACCAAAGGGAACAAATAAGACTCTAGCTCCAATGGGCTTTGGGCTTTTCTGTCAACTCTTGACAAATCTAAAACTACCATTAATTATATTTAATACCACTATATAAATATAATTGTACTTTAGGCCTTATTAATAAATTATATCCTAAGACTCTAATGATATCATTTGACCCCTCCATGAAATATCCATAGTGAACAAAGTCAAAATAAACTGTCACTCTATAAATAACTATTTTATCCTTAAGTACCCGGTTTAATCTTTTAGTTATTCACATTTATTGAAATCCAATTTTAATAAATATAAGCTTTAGCGATTACGGATTTCATCTTAAGAATATGTGTTCCCTCAACACTACGTTTGGTTACCCAACATACTAAGGTTTTGACCGTGAATATTACATCTTACTCCTAATATATCAAAGTAACCTATATTTCATGATCGGGTTCACTATCCTCTCAGGATTGAGAGTCTATGAAATTAGAAGTCGTGAAATTAATTATTCAGGTGATAGTTATTGATTGAATAATTAATCTCATAGCGGTCCAGTTCAATATGTCTTAACTCTTAAGACACATCAACACATCAGCTAGAAGTCTCCACTTCCATGATCAAGACAAATCATCTTAGTTGATGTGTTATAATCTTCACAGATAAAACGCTCAATTTTATCACCGACTACAAACTACATTTTGAGTTTATAAGGAATTTGTGATTTACATCTTCTATGACTTTTCACATAAATCACATACAATGCATCTCATGGACTATGATAATGTCCCATTAGTTCATTTATAAATAATCTCATATAATTAAAAAATTTAATTATTTATGACATGCCAATAAATTGGATTCTTAGGGTACAAACTCTAACAAAGAGAAGTTTCAGATCTAGTACAAAACCTTTGTCCCTAGACTCTATAATCCCATAGATGAACTTACAATAGAAACCTTCTACCGTTTCAGAACCTTTGAACTCCTCAATATATGAACGCCACCCTTTTGATGCACGGATCCCAATACGTGACTAACTCCTTTGCACGAATCCTAGTACGTGACTCACTCACCAACTTGAGGAAGAAGAATATTGACTGCAAAATTCTTCACTTCATCAACAATGAAGATCAAGAAGCACTTGGTTACAAAACCCTAAGGCGCAAAGACGCGGTAGCTTCTTTTAGAGAGAACAAGGTTTCGGTCACCTTTTGCATGTGTTCTCCTTGTGTTCTCATATGTGACAGCCTTTAAAATAAGCCTTATATATGTTTAGGGTTATGAGAAAAGAAACCCTACACAATTACAAAAGCATGGGCCGAAAATCAGATCTGAAAATTCTGATTTCTGTAACCTCGATAGATATCTCGATAGATAGTATCTATCAAGCCTCGTTAAACCTCAATAGATAGCTATCTATCGAGCTATCTGTCCGCAGGTGTCGAGCTATCTGTCCAGCTTTAGTGAACAACATTTCTTCACTTGTTTCTTGGTCCAGTCTTCATGGCTTTAATAATAGACTTAAACTCTTGTTCCTTGAAGTATTAAACACATCCTAGATCTACCTAATTACAAGTAAATTCGATGTTCTCCAATGCACATCATGGATACATGGTCATTCATTTCCAACATAGCGATGTAACATTCGTGTGCCACTACCTAATCTGCTCGTGCTTCTCCTACCTTGTACTCAGTGGAGAACTTCATCATTATGTGGTAAGTGGATGTTACGGCCTTCCACAAATTAAAGGTTAGTCGGCCCAAGATGGCGTTGTAAGCCAATGAACAGTCTACAACCAAGAATGTAATGTCCCCGATGATCTGTTGAGGATAATCACCGATGGTTATGGATAAAGTGACCATGCCGAGCGGGTACACTCTCGTCCCCCAGAATCCGATAAAAGGTGAGTTAGTTGGAATCAATCGCTATCTCTCAATATTCATCTACTGGAAAGCTGGGTAGTATAGTATATCGGCCGAGCTTCTATTGTCTACCAAGATGCTGTGAGTGTTGTAGTCCCTGATCTGTATGCTTACGATAAGTGCGTCGTCATGTGGATGGTGGAGGCAACGAGCGTCTTCCTCTAAGAACCCTATTACAGGGTTGTCAATTCGCACCATCTTCCGGACTAAACTTGTCAATTGGATGTGCTAAACCATTTAAAGGTAAGTTTTTTGTGCCTTCCGTGTTGAACAGGACATCGTTGTGCCCTCTATGATCGTCCTTATGTCCCCAATGGGTGGTTTAGGTCGCTCGTTTTCCCACCGAAAGACAGGCTCTTACGGCTGGTCCATCTTCTCCTTGCTTACGAACCTCTGTAACTTTCCCTGACTGATCAAGGCTTCGATATGTTGCTTCAAATCATAGCATTCAGGTGTGTCATGGCCATGATCTCGATGGAAGCGACAGTACTTGTCCCTAGACCTCTTGTTAAGGTCACCCTTCAGCTTGCCAAGGAACGTTAGGGATCCTTTGTTTTTGTTCTGCATGAGCACTTGATCAATGGGAGGTTCAGTGGGGCGAAGCTTGCTAATCTTCCCGTGGGGGGCTTGGAGCGTCTATCCACTCACCTGTCTTCGATCCTAATGGCCTTCCGTCCCTTTTCCTGTCGTGTTTCTTCTGGCCTTTCTCTCTTCCTGGGCTTCTCCTCCTGTGCAAGCAGCACGTCTTTCGTGTTCATGTATTTCGTAGCCCTGTACAGTACATTCGACATTAATTTTGGGTCGTTCTTAAAAAGGGAAAACAAAAACTTCCCCTTCTGTAACCTATTGGTGAACACGGCCAGCAGTATTTTTTCATCAACTTCATTAATCGAAAGCGCCTCCCTGTTGAAACGGTTGATGTAAGATCTTAGCGTCTCATCCTTCAGCTGCTGGATGTTCCTCAGGAATGCTGTCGACTTCTTGTACTTGTGTCTCCTGATAAAGTGCGAGGCGATCTGGGCGCTCAACTCCTTGAAGGTACTGATCGAGTTTGGCATCAATCTGCTGAACCAAACTCCTGCAGGTCCCCTCAGTGTAGTGGCAAAAGCCCTACACATGATCTAGTGTTCTATGCCCTACAAGTGCATTAGGGTTTTAAAGGTTTCCGAGTGGTCTAGAGGGTCCCTTGACCCGCCGTAGGCTTCTACTTGCGGCATGCGAATTTTGGTGGGAGTGGGAATGAAGTAATAGGCACAATGAAGGGTGAATCCGTCCGGTGCACCAGTTCTTCGAGGTCACTTAATACCCGTCCCCTAAGGGCGTTCATTATCAGGTCCATCTCTTCCCTTATCATCTACATATTTGTGACCAGGTTTGGTGGGGCGATATCTGTGGCCGTCTGCCTACTCACAACATTGCTACCTTCTGGTCCTTCCCTATCCTATCTACCATTCGAGCGCGGAAGGCAGCCGCCCTCCTGCTCCTCTTCTTGATCTCGGGGCCTGTTGTCCCTCTGGCCTAGCTGCTCTTCTAGCTCATGGTTCTACTTGGTGAGCTGTTCAACTGTCGCAGCAAGTGTCTAAACCTGTCTCTCAAGGGTTGTGGTACGTGGTTCGTCTCCTTGATTGTTGATGGTTGCCATCGAGCGAGTAAGCACTATACAACTCTTTGTCCAGGAAGCAACAACGTGGCTCTCCTACGTTTTGTTTCTCCTTCCCACAGATGGCGCCAACTAATGATTCCGAAAATCGTCAGTAAGCTGTACAACCCTTACATGCTGAAACAACACCTACATAACACAGAAAAAGAAGACTTCAAGAGAGTACCGGTGTGGTACCGGCCAAATACCCTCTGAAGGTTAAGTCTGAAAATTATCACAACTCTAGAGTGCCAAAACTAGGGTCAGTTATGTGTGCCTTGCTTTTTGGAGGTTTTGGCCTTTTTATAGTAGTGGGGAACCAACCTTGGTACCTTGGTGAAGAGGGATTTTTCCTTGTAGAGAAGATCCTTATAATGTGCATAATTTAAGGAACCCATTCCATATAAGGGCTCTACTGACTAGGGTTAATCGTAGAGCACAAGTTATTGCCATTTGAAGTTTCTTAGGGGCCAAGTAAGCCATGTCATTGCCACGTGGCTTTTTTGTCACCGTCAACCTTAGTATCCGTCTAGACCGTTATCCATCCACTGTAGGTGACCTGTTCCCCCAGATCATCTGTCCACCTTCAAGGAGTTTTATTGTCTATTCTTTTTGTCTGTCGTTCTAGTGAAGCTATCTATGATAGGTCTCTGTAAATTCTAGCCGTCTACTTTAATTTCACCCTCTTCAGCAACTAATGTCTATTTTTCTTAAATGGCACTCTATTTTTTGTTAAAGAGGTTCTAAAGGTCCCGTGGTCCAGATTTTTGACGGTTATATGGAAATACAATATTTTTTTCTCTGCAAGATTCCAAAAATTATCATGTAGCTTTCTATTTTTGTTGTTACACTTGATGTGATTAACCAGTGCTTACCTTTGGAACCTTGATGAGTGTTGTTGCATTGTTATACTTCATCTCTATATTTTGTATATATATATCAATTTATAGTAAATTCATTATTTAGTTTTTTCTTCTTCTTTTTTGTTGGTTGTAATTTCAACACACTTTTTGCTATAACATACAGCTATTTAGTCAATTAAATCATTTGGTTTCCTTACATGTTCGATGTTGATTTCTCAGTTTATATAGTTACTTGTTTTCATTTATAACATGTCTTAATAATGCAATCACAAGAGCAAGCCTATTCAAGTCCTTATTCATGTGATCAATGTTGCTTTGTTGTTGCTTTCCTACTTCTTAATGTTGCATATTCAAAACGAATTTGCGAATGTTGAGTGAACTTCCATTATAACTTCCATTTTAAAAAAAAAAAAAATAAGAAGAAGAGGGAAGAAAAATTAAACAAAAGAGAGATCTAGAAGAAGTGGATGAACCTTATAAATGTTGGCTAATTTTGTTTTAATTAGATTTTTTTTTTTTTTTTTTGGTTGGGGAGCTGTATTAGCAATTGGGTACTAGATGGGTTATTAAAATGAGTACCAGGTGTTCGATGAAATCATGCAAAAAACTTGGGATAGAAAAGGTTATGTTTGGATTATTCTAAAACAAAATTAGAGGAACTGGATTGAGTTTATTAAGCATTATTGTTGAGGAAACTACTAGAAGAAGCTGATAAGATTAAGTCAGTGCCTATAGCTTTCAATTATTTTTTTTAATTGAAAAAAATTAAGCTCTTCAATCGAGTATTGATGTTTGCGTAATACTAGTTATAAAACTATAACCATTTTGTAGTGAAAATAATTTATTGAAAATAGGTCTGTCAACAATATTAAAATCAAAGAACTTGAAATAATAATGAAAATAATTAATAGAACTAATTACTCTGTTAGGAAATGCAATGGTTTACTTTTTATCATTCAAATGGTTGATACTTTTACATATACTTGAAAGGTGAATAAAACTGTGTACACACACATACTGGTAAAAAAGTGGAAAGAAGCTCCAAGTTCCTATTTTGATGTTGTTTTTACTTATATATAACATCCATCATCTATTTAATAATTTATGTTGTTAGAGAAACCGATTGAAGTGGATTAAAATGTATGATTTTCCTATCAATCTTGATGGGGCACATTACAATCTGTATTGTTGTTGTTGTTTCTCAACTATGGTGTTCATGGCATTTAATCTAATCCAAAAGCAATATACATTATGTTCATGGCATTTAAGTTTTTCCCCCTCAAACCATCAAAGTGACTGAAGAATTACTTTGGCTTTGGAATTTTTTTTTTTTCTATTATTAAAGCAAAGTTACACTCAAAATTATATATGATGTTCAGTGTACAATTTTTTTGGCAAACTGATCATTAATGTAGCTTCTAGCACCTCATTTATATGGACTCTTTTCAGGAATTTTGTATTTACAATGACATATATTTCCCCAACATGTTAATGTAAATCAGTCATCCTTGAACCAAAATGAAAGAAAGTCAACCTATTCCTACAATTGCGATCAATCTCGCTACATCTTTAGCTGCCGCCCCCTACTTGCTCATTCGCAATTACTACAACAAGAAAGTTGCCCGTATCTCTAAGGGCGCTTATGCACTCCACAACTTTCTTATGTTATAGGGTCCCGAAGATTGAATTTAGCTGCCAACCCTAGTTAGCAAGCTGAAAAAGCCTTTTTCCCTTTCTCTAAAACGTAAGCTTCATAGCTCCAACCGGGTTGTTACCAGCACACAGATAGATCGGGCGGGCGAAGCGGAAAGGGGATGGAAGTCTGAGTGGTTGAAGGAGCCGGTCTTAAAAACCGAAGTATTGATAGGAATACCGGGGGTTCGAATCCTTCTCCATCTGTGAAGTCATAAGCTCTCTCTTGCATTATCTTTCGCACCCTTATCAAAGCCTTTGAACTAACCTTTTAGGCACGAAGGGCATTCTGAGGATGTATTTCATCAGCCGGTGGTTAAGCAAATGCCCCTTTCCAATCCTAACCATGGTGCACGTAAGCTTAGAAAAGCTGTACAAAGCCGGTGGTTAGGCAGACGCCCCTTTGTTCGTGGTGTTGCAATGAATCCAGTGGATCATCCTCATGGAGGAGGTGAGGGGCGCACGAAAGGAGGTAGACCTTCGGTTTCACCTTGAGGGAAGCCCACCAAAGCTGGATTTCGGGCAGGGGCGGAATCGAAGCGAAGAAATTCTGAGTTCATGCCACGCACGAGCGGAGAGAAAACAAAGCCAGGGGGAATTCTTCGTTGGGGGAAATCCTTTTATTGCAAATTGAATACAGATCCATGTCTTTCTTGTTCTGCTAGCTAGGACCAAATTCACACATGTCCATTTCATTATTACAACCGTATTTTTTGATGTCAAAGACCAGAAGCTACGCGCAAATTCTTATTGGATCTCGGTTGTTCTTAACAGCGATGGCTATTCATTTAAGTCTTCGGGTAGCATTTCTTGTTGTCATGATAGAGGGGAGCATTCCCCTATTTTCTTCAAAGAAAAGGGCCCCTTAACCTATGTAAAGATAGATTCATCTCACTTCAAATCATCTACAGCGTTTGTAATCCCATAGGGAAGAATGTCTGGTTGCAACATTCTATGGTTGTATAAGGAGGCAGTTAAGCAGAATCATCGACTCTCATAACATTGATATGAAGATAGCGTATAACGAATGTATAGGAAGGATCCTTTTTATTCCTAATTCCCCAGCGAACACATATTTTGAGCAAGACGGGCTCTTTTCATCTAAATCGGGAGAGATAGGGGTAATGCAGAAGAAAGAGCTATCAAGAAAACTTTATTTTCCCTTTGTATCTATCATTTAATTTGTAACTCTTGAAGCATATGGGAATTCTAAGTGTTTTTGTGCTCTCAACCGACAAATAGCTTGAGAAACTTTTTGAAAATAGACATTCAGGATTGGGTAACAAGGTAAGTGTAGGTGCTATTGGTGACCTTCAAAGTCTATTAACCAATATAAGAAGTGTTGGCTCTAATAGGATTGATCCCAAAATTCTTTGTCAAGTCAGGTACTATGCAAATATGACATCAAGCTACTATGTGAATAATCTTTGGGGCCTCTGCTGGTAGGCAAGGGCACTGTTTTGGTCTTGTCTGCATAAACCTTTTGTTGAGTTTGTGTTCAATCTCCTTTGTATCTAACTTATGTTTTGTTTTATGCCTTATCATAGTTATCAGTTTACACTATATAGTAAGGGATGTGGTGGACATGCAACCAGTTTGACCAATGTGTTGGAAGATTATTTTTGGAAACTTTAGTTTTAGGCTCAATAATTAAACAATCTTGGCTTAAAAAATCATTTAAACAGCATTACACATTGTGCTTGAAATTTCAGCTTTATGATCAACCACTATGGTGAGCACGGTAATTTAATATATAGTTAGACCATTAATAAAAAAAAAAATTTCCCTTCTAAATATTTCTTGATAGTGCTAGTATAGAAATTTCAACCTTTGGGTTGAGTAATTAAAAAAAATAGAACTAAAATAGTTTTGAAGATTATCAAATATGGACTCTTCGATTGCAATTGTGGTTCCTAAGCATAGCAGATTTGGTATTTGAAATTGTCATGTAAGTTTTAGATTGGTGTGTTTCAAGTTTATATGCGGTTTTCAATTTTTTTTTTACTTAGGTTAGTTTGTTCCTATCTTTTTTAATTCATTAAGGGGTAATAAATTGGGCTTAATCACAAACATTAAGACAGATCTCTTTGATTTCAACTTTGAATATGTTCCTTCATACCCTCACACACACGAATTATGATACCTCAAATTAATATTTTCCCCTGACTTTTTCTTTCATAAATTTGTAACCATTTTTTAGTTTTAAACTTTTCTGTTGTCAAATGTTCTATAGTCTCATGGTTTGATTCGTTGATTGGTTTTTCAAATTGTCAGCTTATAGATTTCATAGGGAAAAAAAAAAATTTAAGAGATGAAATCTTGATTACATTACCGTAGGCCAAAATTGGTAGGTTTCAGATTTGGTGTGTTTCAAGTTTATATGTGGTGTTAAGTTATTTACTTAGGTTAGTTTGTATCTGTGAATCTCCTTATTTTTGTAGGTTCTTACTTTGAGCAAATTAGTAAATGCTTTAAATGAATTTACGTTTACAAATTATTAGAGAGATTAGCAAAGGGCAGATAATTAAGCCAAAACCGCATTGCTGCACACCCTAAAGTGTACTTACCCAACACATAGTTCAAGCATAATTTTTATATTTACATTTAAATTTATTTACCACTTCACTAGGATGAACTTTTTCACTTTACACTAGATTTAAAAGTACTTTTATAATCTATGCAAGGTAGAAAAGGACTATACAAGGTAAGGAAAGGACTGCATACTTCTTCTTAGTATCATGCATCTTGGAAGTGTATATTTTGTTAGTGAAAATATGGGCTTAGATGAGTAGCTGGGTAGTTTCAAGGTAAAGTTTAATATGACATATCAAGTCTTATGTCATTATGGAATCATTAGTCTTTCACCGTTGCACAAACCAAAGATCTTGTCATCCACTATCATGCACATTAAATTAAGCAAGTTTTATTTAGATTAGGAGAGGATGAAATATTCTTAAAGTTGGTTTGTATTTTTATAATTAAAATTGTCTTATCAAAGTTTGTGATAAATTTTATGTCTAAATCTCTTTGATCTTTTTTCCTGTTTAAACTTAGGTTCATGGGTTCAATTTCTTTAGTTGAAGAAGTAGAAGACGAAGAATGTGAAATGAACAACAATCTTGCTTCTCCACCAATTTGCTTCCAACGAAGGATGATAACACCATTCTCTTTAGCTGGATTTTTTTTTTTCAATTGGTAGAAATATTTCTCTCCATCATAGCGGATGTTACCGTTTTAGATATGATGCTATCCATCAAATTTTTCTCTTATGGATAGAATACAATTTGTTATATACATTTTAAATTTTAAATTCATACCAAGTATTATTTTTAAAAATTTATAAATTCAATTGCATTAGTTACATACTTATTTAGTTAAATTTATTTAAGTAAGACTTTTGAAACAAAATGTTTCCCCAGATATTTACCTAAAATTGTTTAAATATATTTGCTTTTTCGGATTCTATTTTTATTTTTATTTTTATTTTGTTGAAAATAGATTAATGTTTTTTTTTTTCGAGAACTTGAAAATACATGTACTTATGTAATTCCGGTGCATTTGCACGGGTTTGAAAGCAAGTATAATATAAAACCAAAAGCACGGTTGACTTTTTTATTGACTTCATAATATTGTGACACCTCACCATTTGGAGGCCTCACAATTTTCCACATTATTATTATCTTTTAATTTGAATGATTAATTAGTTTAAAGGGTGCGTTTGTATAATCAGTTGCAAAACAGTGTTTTGAGTTTACAATGAAAGTTTTTTAAATATTAAAAAAAAAAAAAAAAAAGTTACAAGGAGTTGTGATTACAAAATAAAGTTTTGGATTATAAAGACTCTCTTTTAAACTCTCAAAATGCCTAACCAAATAGACCCAAAGTCTCAAACAAAATATGAATCACTCCTTCATGCAAAAAAAAAACAAAAAAAGAAGAGACCTAATGCAAAAGAACTCCATCTCTCACTTTAAATCTCTAAGCTGAATCATTATCATCGACTACTATTTTTAATTTGAATTGTTATTTATCTTAAAGTCTCAAAAAAAATCTGAATCCCTCATGCAAAAAAAAAGAAAAAAAAAAGAGATCTAATGTAGAAAAACTCTCTCTCTCTCTCTCTCTCTCTCTCTCTCTCTCTCTCTCTCACATAAAATCTCTAAGCTTCCTGCTTGCTCACTCTCAAGTGCAGGAAATCATAGCAATATAATTTTTGGAATACCGAAGTCAAAACGTAAGGAACAAGGTAAATTCAAAGACAATGTAATTAAAAAAAAAAAACTTTTGGTGAAGATGAAGAATAATTTTTTCCTGATAATTGTAAACAAGAATAACAATGGTAATTGATATAAGTCAATAATGTAAATACTAAGGCATCAGGGTGTTTCCCTATATTGATATGAAATTCTTTGTGATAAAAAAAAAATTATATTTCATAATTAATTGCTATTATACAATTAAATACTTATGCTTCGGTTGAACCGAGACAATTTAAGAATGCATAATAACCTAGATTAAAATGCAGTTAAAAAAGTTTTTAAAAAAACCCATTTAGTTTAAAACCAAATTTCTATTTGAAACTATTATAAATTCATCTAAACAATAAGAAAAACATGATTGAACTTATTGAAAACATGGAAGAACTAATACATCAAAAGAAATCTAATTGAACAATCAAATATGTTGTTGATAAAATCCTAGAAAGGATAATATTGAATACTCATACCATATAGAAGAAACATAAGCCCTAGCCCTAGCAAAGAGTTTAGGCTGCCATTAAAGAAAGGAAAATACAAAGTTTTCTTCGCCAAATTCGTTCTACATAGCCTACCTTCAAAACCTTAACATCCAAGTGTCCAAAGAAAATAGAACTTTTACTATTTTAATTTTCATCCAAATTTACAGCAGTAACTTGTAAGTTAATTTTAGCCTTCAAAAATTGTGAACTTTTACTATTTAATATTTTTTATTTTAAGTATAGGAATAAGGAGATAAGGCATTATAACTTCCCTAAACCCTAAACTCAGGCAGTCTCTTCCACTAAAAAGATTGTAGCGACATTAGATGCTCTCCTTCCACATATTCATTATGGGTTTTTTTTTTTAATTTTAAACCGTTTGATAAGATGCTTGAACTTGTGCCGATCACCTTTTTCTTAAATTTTGTCTTTCAAAAGCATAACCCCAAATAAATGTTAAGAAAAGAGAATTTGCTATAGTGGGTGTTTATTAGGTATCAAAGGTTGTGTTTCATAATGACAGGCCACAAACGCGTTGACCCCTTGTGATAAATTAGATTGATTAATTACCCTAGTTATTAATTAATCAAATTAACATGCAATATCACGTGGCAGCACAAACAAATCACCAAAACTAATATAAGCAGCGGAAAATAAATGACACGGTGATTTGTTTACGAATGGGGAAAACCTGACGGCAAAAACCCCACCGAGTGATTTAAGGTCACCACTCCCGAAACTCCACTATTATCACAGCAAGCGATTACAAGCAAGGAATCTCAAGTACCTTACCAACCTACAGTTGAACCCTTACCCCAATAGCCAATTGGACTTGCTCTGTAGTAACAGTTTCTCCTTTCAATGCACGGCTCCCAAGTACGTGACTAACCAATTTGATGCGCGGATCCTAGTATGCGGCTTACTCCTTTGCACAAATCCCAGTATGTGACTCACTCACCAACTTGAGGAAGAAGAATGTTGGCTGCAAAGTTCTTTACTTCATCAACAATGAAGATTAAAAAGAACTTGGTTACAAAACCCTAAGGCGCAAAGACGCAGTAACTTCTTTCAGAGAGAATAAGGCTTCGGTCACCTTTTGCATATGTTCTCCTTGTATTCTCTTATGTGATGGCCTCAAAAATAAGCCTTATATATGCCTAGGGTTGTGAGAAAAGAAATCCTACACAAATACAAAAGTCTGGCCCAAAAATCAGATCTGGAAATCTGAATTCCCGTAGCCTCGATAGATACCTCGATCGATCGGGCAGCTGTCAAGCCTCATTAAACCTCGATAGATACCTCGATAGATAGCTATCTGTCCAGCAGCTATCCGCAGGTGTCCACCAGGTGTCCAGCTTTAGTACACACTTTTTCTTCACTTGTTTCTTGGTCCAATCTTCATGGCTTTAATACTAGACTTGAACAAAATGTTCTTTGAAGTATTAAACACATCCTAGATCTATCCAAATACAAGTAAAGTGTGTTTTGTCAAAGGATTAGCCAACTACATAAAATATGTCCTTAACACATAACCATTCGATCTTGGTACATCCTTTTTTCTTTTTTTATTTCCTTCTAGGTTGTTCTAATTCTACTACTTTTAAAGTATACAACCATGAACCACCAAGCCCTACATCTATGGTTGTTTATGATTAGTTTTTGTTCATTATTTAAAGTTTAGACTCATAAAAACTTATTACTTTATGGTTACGCAAGTTTTTTTTTTTTTTTTTTGTAGAGTTGCTATGAACAACCTAGTCTATATATAGCTAAAGCCAAAAACTTAGAAAAGGTACAATTAGATTTTAAATTGGAGTCCAATTTTTCACCACACGTCCTATCTAATTTTTAAAATTTTTGTGGCACGTAAATTATTGAGTGCAAAAACCGAAAAGTCCAAATCCAATTAGATTCTAAATCGTGTGTGTGTGTGTGTGTGTGTGTACCAGTATTTAACCCATGCTCACACATGAGAATGATGAATTGTAGTAATGCTCTTGATGTTAGCTTGAGTCATTAAACAGATAAGACATTAGTTCAACCATAATATTTGGAGGTACAAACATATTTTTTCTTTGCAACATTCATGATATTGAATACTCTAAGTTTCTCACTACATTCCTATTACGAATATAATTTTGAATATCATTATTGAATACTACATATACAATATCAATTCACAATCATTGTTCATGAAATTCTACTAAATACAACAAAAAATAAAAGAATAAATTGGTCCAATAGTATCTCTTAAATTGAATGGGGATAGGTGCATGACATCGTTTAGCTCAATTACAATTTGTTACGTTCAAGATCTCGCATACAAAATATCTTAATAAAATCAGGATAAAAAAAAATATGTTCATTCCTTTAGAAAAAATATAATAGCAAAAATCTAAACAATTTAATTTGTATGGAAAACTAACAAAAGCAAAATCAAATTTTGATTTTAATTGAATTTTCTCAAAACTTTGGTTATATATTCATGGTAGTTTCTAAATAAAGAAATAAATAAAAGTATATAGTTATGATATATTAAATAAATGACTTATAAATTTGAATTATTTTTAATTACACAACAAAATTTCTCATAAATATAAAAATCATTCAAAGTTTCAATCTCTCTCACTCTCTCATATTTCATATATAAAGTTAAATATATTTAGTTTTTTATGGTTTATTTATTTTAGATTCCTCATTTTTTTACACTAAATTAACTCACTAAACACAAAAATTGAAAGTCTTAGATTAGATAGGACATGTGGCGCAAAATTGAACTATAATTGAATTCCAATTTTTACACTGAATTAACTCACTTGATACAAAACTAGTATGTAACCCATGCTACCGCACGGGAATGAATATAATTTAATAAGACAATAGAAATAAATATATTGTATTTTATTATTTAAGTAATACTATTGGTTTTGTTTTGTTTTTTGTTTTTTTTTTTAATTAATCATGAGTTTAGTCATGTTTAAAAGACTTAGTTTATTCATGTTAATAAATCATAGCATTATGTAATTTTTTAACAAATATTTTTATCATAGAAAATTCTAAAGAAAGAATGCTACATAGACATATAAATATTCAAGGTTGATTCATACACGGTACATATAGCTATAATTAAGTTACTTTATCATAAACCATTTTTAGCAAAATATTTTAATTAAGTAAATGTGAATTTCATAACGTGCATCTCATAACAATATATAACAATAGAATAACGTGAATCTCATTAAAAAAATTTAATCAATTAAAAATCACTAAAATTATGAGCATAAAACGTAAAGACAAACAAATACGATAAGTGCTAATTGTATATAAGTCTGCAAAATAGCTTGAGTTCATGTCTTCACCAATTGTATATAAGTCTTCCAAAAATTCTTGAGAGAAAGAGATTGAGAACATAGGACAAAAATAAATAAATCTAATGAAAATAGAGAGTGAGAGCTAGATTATAAACCCCATAAAACTTGCAAACAAAAAATAATAATAATAAAAAATTATATATAATTAACATTTACCTTACATATGAAGCCTGCCTTTGTAAAGGAGATATATAATTGATCTGCAAAACAAAGCAAGAGAAAGAGAGGTTAGATTGAATTTTGCAGAAATGGAATGAAACCCCAAAAAAAAAAATCTTGATAAAACAGATTTAGTAGAGAAGTAGAAATTGAATTTTGCAGAAAGAGAGAGAGAGGAGGTTCAGATGAATATGAGTAGTGGAGGCATGTTTTTTTTTTTTTTGAGAAAAAATACATGAAATCAAAAACTTACAATGGGAATCTATGGAAAACCTCTTCTTATATAAGATATAAAAATACCCAAATACATACATCATTGATATCGAGAGATTCTTTTCAAATTCCTCATCAAATTTCATAACATTCATTGAACAATAGGAGAGTTGTATTAGAGATGGGGAGATGAACCTTGAAATATGCAGATGTGGGGAAATGAACCTTGAAACACGCAAGTGTGATGAACCTTAAAATACATAGGTGTGGAAAAAAAAAAAAAAGAATACACCGGCATTACAATTGATCCACTTAAATTTAGACAAATGGAACCACATGAATCTTGACACATGGCACAAAATTAGGATTCTAATTTAGAATTGCAATTGGAGTTTCTCTCAGCTTCATGTATTATATATATATATATATATTTGGAAAAAAAAATAGCCTCTTTGGTTTTCTCATTTGACAGCAAAATCAAGAAAAAATTTAATTAGCACAGTAGCTCACTTGACCCTATACATAGGATCTATAAAATTAAACTTCAATTTCAAATTTTAATTGAAAAATTGGAAGGATAATTATGATTTGCTCTCCACATAAATGTAGACACGTGGCACAAAATTGGAACTCTAGCTCACTTGACCCGATACATAGAATCTAAACAATTAAACTTCAATTTCAAATTTTAATTGAAAAATTGGAAGGATAATTATGATTTGCTCTCCACATAGATGTAGACACATGGCACAAAATTGGAACTCTAATTTGGAATTCCAATTTGAGTTTCTCTCTGCTTCACCTATTATATATATATATATAGATTTTAAAATTTTAAATTAGATGGTACACGTGACACAAAATTAGACTCTAATTGAATTCCAATTTGAAATTCAATTGGATTTTCTCTCGATTTTGGAAATTAATGGCTTAAAAAATGAGTAACTTGTAACTCTAACACAAGTTATAATTTGAACTCATATGTGTGTGTAATTGTGATTGTTTTTAAATGTACTTATGCATATGCACGGGTTTATACTCTAGTTCTTCAAATAGTAGTTAATGATACTTACATATTAGTTCTTCAAATAGTAGTTAATTATCATTTTATTCTCAACTATGCTTGTGGCCAAAAATCCAATGATAGACTTTCCTCGTAATTAAAAAATCTTCATATTTTTCTCATTTATTCTTCAGATATTAACTTTGTTGGCTGAAAGGTGAGAATTGGCTTGACATTAAACCCACCATGTGATATGTATGCATAGTCTGTCTCCTTAAGAGCATTCACAACAAAGGTGTTAAAATAACTGAAAAGCTATTTTAACATCTTAAACCATAAAAATCAAGCTACATCAAAGTTACTATATCTAAAATTTTTAGCTTTCAGCTACAGTAAGCTGCTATCTATAACAGCTCATTGTAGCATCAAATTTAAAAATAAAACTCATTTTTTTATTTTACTCTCTCTCTCTCTCTCTCTCTCTCTCTCTCTCTCTCTCTCTCTCTCTCTCTCTTCCTTTAATTAAAAATTCATTTCCTTCTCTCTCCCTAACATCTCTTTTTCTAATCTCTCCTCACTCTTAGATTTCTCTCCTCCCTCTTCTCTCAGATTTTCTCTCTTTCTCTCATTCTATTGGTTGTGTTATGGTGGTTTTGGTTGTGGCCATGGGTGGTTCGGTATGGGTTGTGGGTTTTTGTTTGGTGGGTTATGGAGGTTGTGAAGGAGATTACTCTTTGGTGGGTTGTGGGTTTTGTGAGTTGTGGTTTGCTTGGTTTTAAGTGTATTTGATGGGGACAGAGGTCGCTACAGTGTCTGCGGTTGTGACTATGATTTTGTTTAGATTGTGTTTTCTTTTTCTGTGATGGGTTTTGTGGCAGGTTGTGGGTGTGGTTGTGATGGGTCTTGTGGTTTTTTTTTTTTTTTTTTGTCCCAATGGTGTTGGCGACTACGACTGGCAATGGGTTGAAGGTTGTGGGTTCTTGTTTATGGTTGAAGTTATATGGGATTTTTTTTTCCCAATGATGGTGGTGATAGGTAGTGGATTGTGGGTTCTTGTTTGACATTTTTTTTTTTTTTTTTTTTTTTAACTAGTGGTGGTTGTTAGTGGCAGTGGGTCAGCAATAGAGAAGAGAAAGAGATGCAGTAGATGTGGGTGGTACAGAAGAAAAAGAGATGGAGAAGAAGATAGAGAAAGAGAAGAGAATAAGAATAAAAATATATAAAAATATAAAAAATATATATTTTTTAAATGAGTGTTAAAAAAAATAGAACCTTTGATATTAGGTGTATTACACAGAAGGCTTACGTGGCCTAATTTCCCAAGCAGCAAATGAAGGAGAGCTACATGGTTACTCACTTTGCAGGAAGGGACCCAAACTAACCCATCTTCTCTTTGCAGACGATAGTTTGTTATTTTGCAGGTGCACTCCTCGGGAATGTAGGAAGGTTTTGGACATTTTGGAGACCTACAGCCTATGCTCCGGTCAACATATCAACAGGAGTAAAACAACTATTTTCTTCAATAAGTCAACACCAACAGCAAGAAAATAATTTATCAAGGAAGTTTTGGGTGATCCTAAAATCCGACACTATGAGAAGTATCTGGGTCTACCCTCCTTGATTGGCAAACGAAAAAAGGCTAGTTTTGAATACATAAAGGAAAGGGTGTGGAAAAAACTACAGGGTTAGGAAGAAAAATTACTCTTACAAGCAGGAAGAGAAATTTTGATCAAAGTTGTAGTTCAAGCCATTCCAACCTATTCGATGAGTTGTTTCAAGCTACCGATAGGACTTTGTGATGAAATAGAAGCTCTTGTTCAAAAGTTTTGGTGGGGTCAAAGAGGTGAGTGCCGGAAGATTCATTGGGTGAAATGGAAAACCATGTGCAAGCCAAAGAGTAAGGGAGGGATGGGGTTCAAAGACTTAGCCATGTTCAATGATGCTCTATTAGCTAAACAAGCTTGGAGGCTTCTGCACAATAAAAGCTCCATGTTCTACCAAGTTTTCAAGGAAAGATTTTTCCTGAATTGCTCTATCCTAGAAGCTTCTGATTCAACCAAGGGGTCGTATGCTTGGAGAAGCATCCCGCATGGAAGAGATGTTTTAAAGAAAAGGGCTCGATGGCGTGTGGAGAATGGGGAAGGTATATGGGGAGATGCATGGTTACCCTCCCTAGATTCACCAAGGCTAGTCAACCCGATAGGAGTTAGTTTTCTAGAAATCCGAGTTAGCTCACTCATCAAGCCCCCCACCCGAAGTTGGAATGTTGAGCTGTTGCAAGGCCTATTCAATCCAGAGCAAGTGAACTTGATCAGAAGCATCCCACTTGGTAACGAGACGGCAAAGGATAAGATAACATGGCCTTATACCTAATCCAGAATTTACTTATTGAAATCCGGTTAGTATTACTTGTCTAAGGAGAAAAATGGGGAAAATACAGAAGCTAGAAGTCCTAAGCTGCCACAGAAATTCTGGAAATTTATCTGGGGTCTATCATGTTAAGACATAAGTGAATGATGATAGGAACATATGTCATTTAAAATTGGCTAATCTTTTGATAAAACACACTTTACTTGTAATTAGGTAGATATAGGATGTGTTTAATATTTCAAGGAACAAGATTTAAGTCCAAGTATTGAAACCATGCAAATATGTCCAAGAAACAAGTGAAGAAGTGCTGGATTTTAAAACTCAGTAGGTAGCTTGACAGATAGCATCTATCGAGGTTTAAAAGGCTTGTTTGGCCCAATGCTCGACAGCTGCTCCATAGATACCTAATCTATCGAGAATTATGAAAATCGATTTTTCAGATCTAATTTCACTCCAATCTGTGTGTACATGTTTAGGCTTTCTTTTCTCACAACCCTAAACATATATAAGGATTATTTTAAGGGCTGTCAAAGGTTGCACAAGTGTAGAACAAAGTTTTGTTTATCAAATTGTGACCGGAGACAAAATTTGCCCTAGTTCATCTTTCTCTTGAAGAAGCTACTGCGTTTGTAGGCTGTTTGGTTTTGTGACCAACGAGTTTCGTGATCTTCATCATGTTGATGAACTGAAGAACTTTGCACCCAACATCTTTCTCAAGTTGGTGAGTAAGTCGCGTACTGGGATCCGCGCATCGATTGGTTAGTCACATATTGGGAGTCGTGTATTGAAAATGAGAGATTGTCACTACATAACAAGTCCAATTGTGCATTGGGGTAAGAGTTCAACTGTAGGTTGGTATAAGGTACTAGGATTCCTTTACTTGTAACCACTTGTTGTGATAATAGTGAATTCACCCGATAAGGTTTTGCCTCGGTAGTTTTCCCCATTTGTAAACAAATCGTCGTGTCAACTTTATTTTCCTCTACATATTAACTAAGTTGATGATTTGTTTGTGCTACCACGAATTTTACATGTTAATTGTATTAGTTAATTAACTTGGCTAATTAATCAATTAATTTATCACAATGGGTAAATACATTCTTGGCTTATTATATCAATTCCAAATAAAGTCAAAAACTTCATGTAGAGAGCTGTGAAGAAAGCTATACCAGTGAAAGAGAATTTGGTTAAGCGAAAAGTGATCCCTGAAGCCACTTGCAACCCTACATGCAACAACAAGAAAGCGTAATACATGCCCTGTGGACCTGCAGCTGCCTAACTAGGATATGGGATATAGATCAAGTATGGAGCTTTCAAGACGATTGAACCTTTCCAGATTTTCAGAAGCTGATTTGGTACATCATTGAAGCCAGTTTGGACCTGGAGTTATTCTCAATGATTGCATGGTTATTATGGTATTGCCAAAACCAAATCAGAACTAGTAACACGACCCTCCCCCTCAACCAAATTCTCACTCAAGCCCACTAGATGTTATAAGACTACTCTCGGGCTCAACCAACGAGAATGGCTCCCCAAAACCCTCCCATCATTTCATCAGTGTCTTGGGTACCCCCTCCAAATCCCTTTCTCAAAATTAACTATGACGAAGCTGTCTTCAAAGAGACGAAGGAAGTAGGGATTGGTGTAGTAATCAGAAATAGTGCTGGTCAAGTCATTGCATCTTTGATAGAGAAAGTCTTAATGCCTTAGACAGTAGTAGAGGTGGAGGCTCTAGCAGCCAAACAAGCCATCACGTTTGCAAAGGAGCTTGATCTCCAATCCATTATTCTAGAGGGAGAGTAAGAGCTTATTACTCGAGCCCTACAACAAGAAGGCCCATCCTTTGCTTGCTATGGCCAACTCATCAAGGAAATTCAAGCTCTCACACAATTCTTTCCTAGTTATATTGTATCCCATATTCGCCAAAGAGGCAATTATGTAGCCCATAATCTTACTAGACACACAAGACATATTAGCGGTTTTTGGAAAATTTAGACCCCAGTTGATAGAATTAACAAATTTTAAACCCAAGTTATTAATTAGATTTATTACGAATAAAACTTGTTAAAACAAACAAACATCAATATCATGTCACAAATAATGCAACGAAAAAATAAATAAGACAAGATACGATGATCCAGGAAAACCAATGAAACCAACCAGTTTCACAGTAAAAAACCTGGGGGGAAACCTTCCCGAAAACCAATTCACTATAGTAAAGAGAAGTTTCAAATCTAGTATAAAACTTTTGTCCCTAAACTTTACAATTCTCGTAGATGAACTTATAATAAAAACCTTCTATTACTTCAGAACCTCTAAACTCTTCAATATATGAACACCACCCTTTTGATGCACGGATCTTAGTACGTGACTAACTCCTATGCACGGATCTCAGTACGTGACTAACTCCTATGCACGAATCTCAGTACATGACTCACTCACCAACTTGATGAAGAAGAATATTGGCTGCAAAGTTTTTCACTTCATCAACAATGAAGATCAAGAAACACTTGATTACAAAACTATAAGGCGCAAAAACATAGTAGTTTCTTTTAGAGAGAATAAGGCTTCAGTCACCTTTTGCATGTGTTCTCCTTGTATTCTCATATGTGACGGCCTCTAAAATAAGCCTTATAGATGTCTAGGGTTGTGAAAAAAGAAACCCTACACAAATACATAAGCATGGGCCGAAAATCAGATTTGGAAATATGAATTTTCGTAACCTCAATAGATAGTATCTGTCGAGCCTCATTAAACTTCGATAGATAGCTATCTATCGAGCTGGTGTCTAGCTATCTGTCCAGCTTTAGTAAACAACTTTTCTTCGGTTGTTTCTTAGTCCAATCTTCATAGCTTTAATACTAAACTTGAACAACATATTTTTTGAAGTATTAAACACATCCTAAATCTACTCAAATACAAGTAAAGTGCGTTTTTTCAAAGGATTAATCAATTACATAAAATATGTCCTTAATAATCTCTCCCTTTGGCAATCCGTGACAAAATCACAACAAACAAATGAACATATGAGAGAAGTCATAAATCACTCAACTCATACTCACTTGTTGAATACAATAAAATCTACCCTAATACAAACTCTTGAAAAACTTTGCAAGAAGAGAGTTTATGGCATGGAAGACTTTGACAACCTGTATTTCTGAAACACTTCAACAAAACACATCAAGGCATCTTTGTGTGAAGCAAAAATAATAGATTGCATACAAAATAGGAAACATGTGTATAAAGATAGAAAAGAAACAACACATGTAAAGATAGGAGAAGAAAACATACAACATCACATATATATCGAAGATAAGCACAATGTATGTAAACATGGTCACAAGACCGGTGTACAACAAGAAGGAAGTAAGCACTCCCCCTAACAAGATGAAACACATCTCCCCTTTACAAGGGCATGTATTTCTCCCCTTAACTAGTAGAATCTTAAAAAGAAACCACAATTTATCCAATTTCTCCCCCTTTTTGTCATGATTGACAAAAGGTACAAGAAGCTATAAAGCTTTACCCAAGAAACATAAAAATGATCACAAATAATCAAGGGGGCACAAAGAATCCATAAAAATGCATTAATGTAATGAAACAAGATGCTATGGATGACAAAAACAAAGAAATATGCAAAACATATGAAAAATAATGCATGCAAGAGAATCTCAATCGATCGAAAGGTGTCAAGAAGCTATCGAGCAAACCTCGATGGATAGAGAAGGTGTTGAGGATCTATTAAGCAGATAGAAAATTTCTCGATAGATCGAGGAGCTATCGAGGAGCTATCGAGATTGAGATAAGAAAAGGTTGAAGAGCTCGATAGATAGCCTAGCTGTCAAGCAGGTGTCGAGCTATCTGTCCAGCTTTAGTAAACAGTTTTTCTTCACTTGTTTCTTGATCCAGTCTTCATGGCTTTAATACTAAACTTGAACAACATGTTCTTTAAAGTATTAAACACATCTTAGATCTATCCAAATACAAATAAAGTACGTTTTGTCAAAGAATTAGCCAATTACATAAAATATGTCCTTAACAAGCGGTTTAGTTGTATGGATGGAGGAGGTTCCTACACATCTAAATGATGTACTTCTAGCCAAATATGGCTGATTTCTGTTTAATGAAATTTCACAGTCTTGATTCTCAACAAAAAAAAAAAAGTGCAAAATGAAGTGTTAAAATAAATAAAATAGGTTTTTGAGATGTTAAAAGCTAGTAAAATTTTTAGGAGCTTCGCAGTTTGCAATGAACGCTTTACCATTATTATATGGCGAAAATACACTTTTAGTCCTTACATTTTGGGTCAGTTCCCATTTTGATCCCTACTTTTTTGGAGTACTTATGTTGGTTCTTGAAAATAAATTATTACCATTTTAGTCTCTACTGTCATCTCAATAACAAAATTTGCCTATGTCACAGATGAGGATTTTTTTTCAAAATAACATTAATTTTCAAAGAATTTTGTTAGTTAGCACGTTTTCAAATAATTTAAGAAAGTAACATCTCGAGTGTAACAGAACTCCATTTTGGGAGTGCTAAATCGAGTTCACTGAACTCGATTTGTGGATCATGGCATAAATCGAGTTTGCAGAACTCAATTTCATTTAAATTGAAATCGAGTCTGTAAGGCTCGATTTCTCAACCATGAACAACAGTAATTCACACCCAAAAACTCAACGCATGAAGAAACCCAAAACCCATGAGGAAAACCCAAACCATAGAAGACACCCATGAAGAACAGAAAACTCAAACCACGAAGACAAAAAAAAACAAACCAAAGGTGGCAACAACGAAGGCGGCAGCAACTGAACCCAAGTAGCAAAGGCATAAGGCAGCGACGGTGACGAGGTATGATGTTTCTCTTTGGATCTTTGGGTGGGGTTCTTGATGTTTCTCTCTCTGTGTCTTTGGGTTTCATTGGGTTTGTTGAGTGGGGTTTGTTGAATTATCTAAGTGAGGGAGATTCTTGAGTGAGGGAGAGACGGAGTGTGTTGAGTGAGGGAGAGATAGAGTGAAGAAGGCAAGACTGTGAAATCAAGTTTGTAAGGCTCAATTTCAATTTAAATGACTCGATTTTAGCACTCCAAAATCTGCTAAAATTGAGTTTATTGCACTCAAGATGTTAGTTTTGTAAATAATTTCAAAAGTGTGCTAACTAACAAAATAGTTTCAAAAGTGTGCTAATTAACAAAACAGTTTGAGTTTTATTGTTATTTTTCAAAAAGATATATAAAAATGCCAAATCAGTATCTCTCGGCCTGTAGGAGCTCTCTCTCTCTCTCTCTCTCTCTCTCTCCGCTAGCCGTTTTGATGCCAATGTCTCCAAAGGGAGCAGTTCAAAATTGACAGGAGGAACTGGCGGTGGTGGTGATGGTGAGTTTGATCGGGGGTGGTGGGTTGTTTTTTTCTTAAATCTCTGACTTTCTCTCTCTCCCCTCTCTCTGTCTCTCTTGGTCAGTGGAGGTGGTTTTGGGATTTGGGATTTGGGTCTAATTGTAGTGGTTGTGGGTTTGATTGTTTGATCTTTGAAACTTCTTTCGTTCTTCACATGGTAGCTGAAAGAAGCTACGAGCTGCATTCTTCAAGTTTTGTAGAACCTCCAAAGGCACCCCATGATTGACTATCTGGAAGAAACCCCACTTGCTAGCAGCATCACAGGTTGAATCTACATCCTTTTTATCAATGATAGGAATAGAATTCTCGTGTTGTAATTTGGTTGGGTGAGGTCTAGACTTTCTTCAAAAGGATGAATGGATGAAAGACTCTAGCCTTTCTAGGCCTATATCTACTAGACCTTTTTTACTCCATTCCCTTTGTGCACCACAAAATCAATGACATCAGAAGAGAAGATCCGCGGAGACATTGGGTTGTTGAGATTAAGAGAGACAGACAACTCCAACTAAATTAAATTTGAGCAATTAATCTTTTTTAATTAATTTATATGTTGTGGCATTTTTAAATGTCAAATATATATATATATATATATATATATATTTTTTTTTTTTTTTTTAATTTTATTAGACATGTCGGCATCTAATATGCAAATAGTGCATTTTGTTTGCCACATAAGCAATTTTCATTGCTGAGATGGTGGTAACGACTAAAATAATAATGATTTTCAATTATTAAGTAGCCCAAAAATGTATTTTCTCTTTATTATATTCAAGTAATCATTTCACAAATTATTAACAAATTTAATTACAAGTATCTAAGAAAGTAGCTTCCAATTATTTAATCTCTTCTAATTTTCGATAATTCATAGGCAACTAACATTGTCTTTTTTGGGTAAAAAGGAAACTAATATTGTCATTGCTTAGAGCATTTCTATCAAAGATCTCAAAATTTTAGCATTTAGCATCTAAAAAACCAAATTTATAATATATAACACATCATTTTACAATATACTCTACATCAAAACTTCTATTTTTTAAACACTTCATTTAAATATTTTTTCTTTATTATTTTTTATTCTTCCTCTCTCTCCTAATCTCTCTCTTCTCTATCTCTCTCTTTCTCAACTCAATTATTCTCAGCACTACCAGCCACCACACTACCAACAATCATCACAAAACCCACCACCCACCAAAAACCCATCACCCATACCACAACCACCACAAACCTACCACCCATGCCACAACTAAAAAAAAAAAAAAAAAAAAAAAAAAAAAAAAAAAAAAAAAAAAAAAAAAAAAAAAAAACCACCATCGCCGCCACCAGCCAAATCCATGACCATCAGACCCACGACCCACAATCCATTAAAAACACTACATCGTGACCCATGACCCATGACCATCGGATCGTCGGATCCACGACCCACAAGAACCAAAATCACAACCATCAGACCGACCCATGCCTATCGAACCACAATCTCCAACCATCAAACACAACCCATGACCATAGGACCATTAGACCACAACCCACGACCATCGGATCACAATCCACAACCCAAAATCAAAACCACGACCATCAAACCCACAACCCATGAACATTAAACCACAACCCACAGCAACCCATAATCGTTGAGCCACAACCATCAGCGAACCTACAATCGTCGAACCGTGGGAGAGAGAAGAGAGAAGAGAGAAGTGAGAGAGGAAACTAAGGAAAGAGAAGACATAATGAGAAAAAAGAGGCATTGGGGCTAAATTAAAAAAAAATTAAAAAAAAATTACAATCTAACTACAGTGAGCTATTATCAATAACAACTCACTGTAACTCAATGCTAAAATTTTTAGCATTTAACATCTTTATTATACAGGTGTTTTTATTATTTAAGGTGTTAAAAATACTAAAAAAAGCATCTAGCATTTTTAGCACCTTTAATGAGAATACTTTTATGTAGTCTAAAGTAATATGTAACATGTAAAACCATTATTTGAACCTAAGAATATTGGCTCTTTTTACTTTTCCAAGAATATTGTCCGAAGGCATTATATGTTTTTTTTTTTAATCACCATCACTTTATTGGTTTTATTAGGGGGGGGGGGGTGATTTAAGGTCAAAGCCCAAATGCTCAGAGGATCATGCTTGAGGAAATGGGCCAAGCCTATTTCAATAAGTAGCAATGAGAAACCTCTCAGGACTATTCCTGTGAAGTTCCAAGCATACTGCCAACCTTGAAACACTTTTCTAAGATCATAAGCATGTGTGACCCCTCAATAAATGAAAGAAATACCACGGGAGATTGATCCCACTCTCACTATTTTTGGCCGAGGTGACACTCTTACCAAGACTACCTCGAGAAACCTCCTCAAATGATAAGGATCACAGAAGTCATCACCTCCGCGCTAATGAGATGTTTTCTATCTAATCTCTTCCACATTAAATACACATAGGACAGCCCGAACAGTACAAGCAACCACCAAAATTTATGTTTCATAATTAAAAGAAGAGAGAACTAAGGAAGGATGTGGCAAATATCTCCAAAAAATCCAGTTAAGAGTAGGCCAACTGGAACGATAAGGGCTAGAAAAATGCTAATAAAAGGGGGAAAGCAACCAAAGGGAGGGGGTCGAAAAATATCTAGAGATAAACCAAGAGAAGAGAGAGAAAAAGTGAGATATGGGGGTGTTTGGAGAGAGAGAAAAAGTGAGATATATAATGTTTTCCTTTTCTTTGTAATTCCCAGCACCACAGGAAAGGAGTTGTACAACTTGGCTTATAATATTTTTGCAATCTTGCTTTGAGAAGTCAATTGTTTGAGTTTCCCACTATGGAATTTTCACCTTGTTCTGTTGATAAATAAGCTATGCAAGTCAATTACCTAGGGATTAAACCGTTCTTAAATTAACCAGTGTTTATTTTATTGAGTTTCGGACGCCCACAATTAGTATACAATAACTAGAACGAGCAAGTTATCTAAAAAGGCATGCTAATTGCTCAAGATGACGATGCATTCATTCTATTGCACAAGGGACAAAATTCAATACAAAGCTCATTTCTAAATCTAATCTTTGCAAACATTTTGCAACTTCTTGGCAATTTTTGGCTTTTCCAAAGGCACCATAATGTTCAGCTTTTTTCAACATGCAACCTTTTAGCTATGAACTCTTTTTTTTTCTTTTTTTCTTTTGTTTTTTAAGAAAAAGTTTTAACCTATTGTATCTGCTCCTGATGATAACTCTTTATCAAAAAATCAAAACACCAATTTATTTTTTGTGTAGACAAGAATTAAATCCCAAATCTCTTATTCAAATATCAGAGATTTTACTAGTTGAGCTAACTAAAACCCACTTTCAGCTATGAACTCTTATCCGAGTATTTTGTTTTTAAAAAAATTATTATCATTATTATTTTAATGATGTGAAACTTCACTAAGGCAGGGACCTTTGAACTCACCCTATAGAGTAAACTCTTATCTGGCTATCCTAAGGATCACACCAAAAGTCATATTGGTTTGTCACACTGCATCATTGTGAAACCAATTTAACTTTTTTGAACCCTTCATTGCAAAAATCAAAGATTAATAAAGATGACAATACAAAGTCCAAATATTGGTAGCTTGGATATAGTTTTTTTTTTTTTTTCTAAGTTGGTAGCTTGTATATAATTGAAGGTCCTGTGCAGGATATTGGCCTCAAAATGCACCCCTTCGAATAATATTGACATTCACTATAAAATAATGTTAAACTTATAGCTAAGTGATTAAATTCATCATTTTCTAATTGCTTAAACTTTTGGAATAATCGGTAATATAACATGGTATCAGAGCAGGATATTCTGACTTCGATCTCTGGCTTTATTCTACCTCCCATTTAAAATGTTAAATTCCCACTTGTTAGGCCCTCACTTATTAAAGGGAAGTTTAGGCCCACAAGTGAGGAGAAGTGAAGACTTATGGTTAAGTGATTAAATTCACTATCTACTAATAGCTTAAACTTTTGGGACAATCAATAATTTAACAAATAACTTCAACCACCTTCCCTCAATCATACCAAATTAAAAGCAAAATAAAAATTCATACCAACAAATAAATAATTAGGAAATCAATAATGAAACATTTTATAGCATGTTAGATAGGCCAAATTGTGAAGAAGTTATATAAGTTACCACTGTACCATAGCTGCAAGTGAAGAGCCTAATTCAAGGCTGAGTTAAAGCTTGAATGCTTTTGACTTGCCTGCCTGAGCCGAATTGGGTACATATCATTTCAGAAATTACTTTCCAGCTACAGAGAGAAACCTGATATATGGACACTTGAAAAATAAATACACGGGATTTTTTTTTTTTTTTTCTAGCTTCTGATAGAGAGGCCCGATTAAGGCCTGATCTTCTCATTCGTCTTCAATAAATAAATAATAAAAAAAAAGCAAGTAAAAAGAGCTAAAATGGAAAGAGCAGCGGAAAATGCATGTTTGAAGGATGTTTTTATGTACAAATGTTGGATGATATATTAATTTGTGGAAATAACGCAAATCCAATTACATAACCTTGGTATACCAACATAAAATTAACCCATCAATGCAGGATTACTTTAAAAATAGTGTCAAAACATACTGAGATTAAACAAGGGGCTGCTTCTTCCATCTTGAAATGTTAAACTAAAGCACATCATCCACCAAAAGGAAAGAAAAATATGTAGAATTATATAATTGCAAGTTTATCAATGAAGCAGAAAGAAGTTTTAACTACTTACCCGAACAAGAAGAGGAAAACAACTTATGAGGTGAACACTATTATCAACATTACTTGGCAAGCTCTATCAATTAATTTCAACCTGCAGAAATTCTTATACAAAAGTTGTAACATCTTTCCAGAACAGATAGAAAAGGAAGAGAGTTTTGATTAAAAAGAAAGAAAAAGAAATATTTAAGAGCTCATAGCCGATGCCAATGCATATCTCATGTACAAAGGGTACATTGTCTGCAGACAATGATATTCAAACAAAAAATCTCAAAGTTTCAAAGTAAGATCAGGGGACGATGAAGTTGTCCTCGGTGGGGGTGCTGTCACGACAAAATTCATATTTGAATTTTGAGCTAATTCCATAGCCAAATTACCACCAACTGCTCCTACTGGTTCACTCACCTGCCGGAAACTCCCAGGCCAAAAAAGTCCCACATCATCATCTTCAGCGAACATTGGTACTCCAAAATAGCCTTGTTCAAACCTTGCTCCACCTCGAGGAGGCCTTTCTGATGGTAGTATTCTTTGGTGCATTGCAGCATGAGCTTCAATCCCAAGGGACCGAAATGCAGAACCATGAAGGGGAAGAGAAGCCAAGCTAGTATACCTATCAGAGAACATTCCCATCCGCATAGCACGTTTTGCCATTGTCCTTTCCCTCTTATGAGCATTTTGATGGCCTCCCAGCGCCTGTGAACTGAAGAACTTGCGCCGGCAGTAATTGCAAGAGAAAACCCTTGGAACTGTTGCTGCAGAATTATGGGCTGCTGCCTCACTGGTCTCATCTGTGGCCTTCACATTAGCATCAATGGTGCTGAAGTGGAGTGTCAAGTCGAGTGAAACAGGCTTCGGATCTGGTTGAGGCTTAATTGCATTTGTGAGACAGGATGAATTAGTGGTGGTGTCCTTGGAGAGATCAAGAGATGCTTCTTGCAAAGGTACATTTGAAGCTACTTGGCTGCTGACTTCTGACTCATTTTCAGATTCTAAGTTTGAATTTGGTGTTACCATGTTTGAGTAGCGCTTGACGTTGAGAGCTTGTTTATTTTGACAAAAACAATGAAAGAATGATAAAGCCAATTGCTGACAGTGGTCACTTAGCTATTCACCTGCATGGACAATGAAACATTTTATTCACTGTATATACAGTGGCCAATACCGCTTAAATTGAGTATAGAGTGCACCCTTCTGGTTCTTCCATATATACCAAAACATTAGCTGTGCTTCATCCATGTACTACAGAAAAAATGCACAACTATATGCACATGACTGTACTTAAAAAAACAGAAGAAATGCAACATTTGCTGCCATGTTTCAAACTCTTGATTTTGGATATACAATATGCGGAAACCTGTGTCAAACTACCATTTAAACAGTATTACAACAACAACAAAGCCTTAGCAACAAAACTATAGGTTTAACTATGGATCCCCAACCGACTAAACTGGGGCTGTTCACATGTATTTTTCACAGCCATTCTATCCTATTCAAAATCATACTCTCTGTCACCTACTTAATTAAAGTGTCCTTAGAGCTTATTATAGAAGATGCACCTGATGAGCTTGTCATCCCAACAAGTGTAAAATATGCAGACAGTCATCAATGTGAATAATATTATTAAGCTTCCACAAAAATAAAATCAGTTGACAATCTTACAACCTTTATTAAAAGAAATCACATCTATCACTCCGTTTGACAATGGAGAACAAGCTAAACTGCAGTATTTGAAGATTCATGAAAAAAATCCCAGCAGATAGATTTGCCACATGCAACTGCTTCACCTTTGATGCTTTCACTCCAACGAGATCTACAAAGCAACACAAATTTTTCAAGATTCATCTAAAAAAAGGAAAAGACTCTATCACGGTCCATTGTTTATTTACTTATATATATTCTTTAAAAGATAGAGATTGAAATTTGAGATTATTAAAGTAGATGGGAGGAAGAAAAGGCAAAAGTATGACAGCAATGATCAGTAACTCAAACTTTCAAATCTGTTAGGGGACATAGCCATAAGAATTCTAGATGATCTGATATCACTCTGTACTGTTGAAGTTCTTTTTATAATTACTGATGTTTTGATGTTCGCCGCAGTTGTTAATATATTAAAACAACTACAACCTCAATAACAACAACTGCTACTAATTACAATGAGCACCTCCGAAAATTTTGGAATTCAGAATTTTAAAGGCTCAATATGAAAATATTTTTGTTCAATGTGTAATATCAAGAATATCAAAATTCCCAAATAACAGTAGCAGGGAAAAGCATATTCAAAATCAACAATCCAAGATTCCAAATTCCTGCAATATGTGCTCAGCCAATAGTCCCCTTCATTGTTGATAGGAAAAAAGAAACTTAGAATTTGATTGAATGTAGATGAACTGCTTGATCATTGAAGATTGCTCAATTTGACATGAAAAGACACGAGAGTTTGAACTTATCTCATGGAAAGCTCAAATCAACTCAATATGCCCAATGTGGAACTCAACACAAACCCACACAATACACACTCAATCAATATCCAATCAATCTAGAAAAAGCATTAGCCACATTTGTGCTATATCCAAAATGACTAGTCTAGTCACAATTGAGGCTCCTTATAGTTGTTAATAAAGCCCAAATCAACCCAAAATATGCCAGATGTGGGACTCAACACACACACACCCACACAACACACACTTAATCGATATCCAATGGGCAACCTAGTAATTGTGACTAGCTAGTTCTTTTGGGCTATTAGCGAAGATATGGCTAGCACTTTTTATAGGGTTGCTACAATTGTGAACACGGAAACCAAATTAAGTCTCCAGATTCAAGATATTGTTTTGATGAAATATTTTTTAAAAAAATATTATACAGATGCAATACAACATTTTCTAGAACAAGGATTTATTATTCCATATTATAACACTATAAGTGCTGATTAATTGTTTAAAAACAAGTAGAATACCTCTACTTTACTGAATTTCATTGTAAGATAGCAACAATTAACCCTCGAGGGTAGCCCAATCAGCTGAGGACCACAACTCAAAAAAGTCAAGGTCATTAGTTCGGATCTCCCATTTCCCCTCCCCTAGGGCCAAAACTCACTTGGGGTAAATAATACTTTTAGTCGTTGAAATTTGGTATAAGAATGAATTTGGTTCATTAAATTTAATAAGTTTGGATTTGGTCTCTAAAATTTTTAAAAGGGAAGGATTTGGTCCCTCTTTTTTTTTTTTCCTTTTTTTTTTGTCAATGTGACTAATAGAATGATGAGGCACCCCATTTTTGAGGAACTGATTGAACCAGCCCATATTAATGGACCAAAATCAAACCATCCCATATTTAAAGGACCAAAACCAAATCAACTCCGTATTTAAATGACCAAAATCAAACCTCCGCAAAATATGAGGGGCCAAATTCAAACATTTTAAAGGACCAAAATTAAACTTATGCCAAATTTCAAGAACCAAAAGTAAATTTTATCCTTAAAAAAAGAGGAGGGGGGTGGGGGGGAGGGAGGGGTGGAAGCAATAGCGGCAATTAACCAAACTACTGCAAAACAAATGACCCCATGGGAAGTTTGACAACCATATCTTGGATAAGCATTTATCATGAACCAAATACAGCCAAAATGATGGAAAGACCCCCTATTATGCAGAGAATGTACAGCACTTAAGTTGTAACAATAAATTTTACATGTATGGAACCTATATTCAAGGTTAAAGATCATACCTTGCAACCTAAAACATTCTCACATTATATTAACTTGACTTGTGATGGTAAAGGCCCGTAGCAGATCTCTAAAAATGTTTACATATAAATGTATTTGCCATCTTTTATAATGAGTGATGATTCCTTAACATGAGAGACCCAGTACTGGGTTAGGAATTTAGTAAAGCACTCCTCATGCTCAGCATAAGTCCACTGTTTGTATAATTTATTTAAGCAAGCAAATTACTAACATAGTACTTACTAAAAGAAAATGATCGTCTCTGACTTCGGATGATCAACTTGAGATTAACAAGTAGCACCTTCCCTTAAATGATTTTAACTATACGGTGAAATTACCACAACCAACCACTACCAATCACACAAGCACAGTAAAATTTAGGTAAGAAATCACATACTGCATCAAATATAGGTATATTACTATAACAGAAAACCAACCATCAACATCAAAATAACTGGATGATCATCCCAGCTACCCATAATGGAAGCACAAAATATTAAAATTCTGCACATACCAAAAGTTAAACAATAAAACTTATAAGAATTAAAGGTGAACAAATAAGTGAGGAGCTACTAACAAGTAACAACAGCTCAGACAAACCCCAAATCCACAATAGAAAAATTACAAAGTAGGGAACTTTGAGTAGCATCAACAACCATACAGCAACAAAGAAACCAAAGGCAAAAGAAATTTACAATCAGGACCAAAATATCTAGATGGTGGGGGGGTGGTAAGAGTTGCTCACAGTAATTTACAATCAGTCTCACAGTACCTTAAAATTGCAGACTGGGCTTCAGTGATATGCTTAACTTTTAGTGTAGGCTACTGGGTTTTTCTAGTTTTTACTACTTACGGAGTGGGTAGATAAGAGAATAAATATGGAGAGGGAGAGAGAGATATGAATGATGATGGTTGGAAGTCAGTAAAGTCAGAGAGAAGAAAGGTAGAGAACAGTAGAACACAGCTACTAGCTAGATAGAGAAAAAGAACACAGTTTAAACCTCTATCTTGTTGAATTTTGGGTCTGCCCTTGTCTTCATGAGTAGTAGCTTGCTAGCTACTAATAATAATCAATGAGAGAGAAAGAGAGGAGACAGGGAAAGCCAAGAGTACTTTAACCTTAAGTACCACATAAAAAAAGAGTCACAGTAGCCGGTGTAGTGTGAAGTGTCTATTTGTTGTTTGCTCTCAGTGCTCATCTTCTTTTCTTTTCTTTTCTTTCCACCACTTGAAAAAAGAATGGTCAGATTCCTTTACATATATTTTTATATAACATTATAACTTACTCGGGGCCAATACTGATTTTGTCAGATGGACTCCATCTCCTCCTTGTGCTGTGCAAATTATATGCAATGCACATTCAATAAAATATACCAAAGTTTCATTATAATTCTATTTGACAATATGTATAATAAGTCTAAATGTGTAGATTTTTTTAATTAAAAAAAAGGGCAGAAAAAAGTTATTAGAGTTATTTTTCAAAGTGAACATCATTAACCAGCGAATCATAGTTGTTATTTCAGTCCTATTAATAAATATTGAATCAAAATTTGAATTTTTTTCTAGGCACTTTCCATTGCGGATACATTCATATATATATATATATATATATATATATATATATGACATTGAATAGGAATTTTAAAATTTTTTTCCAAGTACTTCTCATTACGAGTATGACATTGAAATGGAATTTGCAATTTTTTCCAAGCACTCCCATAAAATATTGTCTTGCCATACACTACCCTTTTTAATTTTGTATTTCTTTTTTAATATTATATATATATAGATTCTCAAAAAAAAAAAAAGGACATTTTTTTTTTCTAATTAAGGGACCTCATCTTTTTGGAGAGGCATATTATTGTTGGTCATGTACAACTGATGCTTGATGTCGTCACTGGGCACTAACAGCTGGGATAGGACAAAAAAGGCCAAGAGTCTGAGGTAACCTTATGTGGGCCCACGCAATTTCTCGGAAAATCTCATCTTGTAGTGCGACATAACCTAGGAAAGCTTGAGAAACCAAGGCATACTTGTTTTCTATTTTATGATCTCCATGAAAAGAAGGATTGGATGTACTTATTCCAGATTTTTTTCTCCATCTCCCGTTTGGCCTTTTGGGGGCTGATAATAATGCTCCAAAATATTTTCAATTCTGTTTGTTGTTCTGTTTTATTTATTCAAATATTCAAATGAAGGACACTTAAAATCATATTTTTACATTTTAAACAATATTATATATATTTTTATACAATTTTTTACTCACAAGTATTTTAAAAAATTATAAAAATCTTATCTCAAACTATTCTACTAAACGCCCCCTAAATATTTCAGTATAGATGTATTTTTGGTTACCATTTCAAAATTATTGCTAATTTTTTTTATAATAATATAAATATACTAAATACTACAATTATTCTGCAAATAATTATTTATTTAACATTTTTGGCAAAACTCACACAAACAATATACAATGAACTTTAACAATTTCACATAATTCTCAAAATAAAATTTAGAAATCCATTTTTTTTTTTAAAAGCACATATTAGAATATAACTAGATTTAAGCTTTTTAAAAAACCCCAAAGAAAAATCCGTAACAACTTTATTAATTGAATCAAGCTCAAAATCTAATTCTGAACCAATCAAATAGCACATAGCTCATTGTCAACACTTAGAGTCTGTTTAGGATCCGCTTATTTTGTTGAAACTAAAAATTTTTTGTTGAAAGTACTGTAAATAAAGGCAAAATTTAGCTGAAATAGTACAGTGAGACCTATGAATAATATCAAAAAGTGCAATGGGGCCCATGAGTAGTAGTAAAAATAAGCTGAATAATAAAATAAGTTGCTAAAAAATAAGCTAGCCAAATACACACTTAGTAGCTCAATCAAAAAACAAGAAAATGAAATTACCTTTGAAATTCATAAAAATCAAGTGGGTCCTGTTCTTGAAAGTTGAAGCTTTTCATCTTAACAGCAAAATGGACTGATTGCCCCTCAAGGTGGCAGTTAGGAGATGAGGTGATGATTAGGGTGTCAATTCTAGTGAGTGTGTCGTGTCCAGATAGGGTATTTAATTAAATGCTTCAATCCGAACCCGACTCATTTAATAAGTATGTCATGATCTTTAACCGACATGTTAATGAAATGGGTTAAAATAACCTAACCCATTTGACACGCTTAAAAAACAGGTCGTATTAGGTTGACATGAATATGACACAGCCCATTTCAACCCACTTAATATTAAATATAACATCTATATAGAAATAGATTTTTTTTTACATCCTAAAAGTAGTGCATATACTTTAAGTTTTCAACCCACATTCAAAATTATTTAGTTCAACAAATTATAAAAAGGTTTACAGATTTAGGATCTGTAGGGTTTAGAGATCTAGAGTTTATAACATTTCAATTACAATTATATCGCTTATAAGTTTTTGTAATTACTTTTTTTTTTTAAGTGTAAACTATAGGTTGGATATAAAAGGTATTTAACAAATCTAAAATAAAATTAATATTTATTTGTTATATGAGTTAAATTGGCATGTCAAAAATGCCTATTGCGAGTTACACAAGTTAACTCACTTATGACACTTTTTTTATTGTGTCGCTTTCGGATCAACCCATTTATGACTGAAACCCGCTAAGGCATAACCCTAACTTGCAAAATCTAGTGCCGTGTCAAACATTGAAACCCTATGGCTGATGACACAAAATAGGTCTTCCTTCCTCACGACACCTAAGGAAATGCTCTAGTCTTATTTTTTAACAAGGGTGCAGCAGTCCTCCGAACACTTCTTACTCAACCTAGGTACTAACCATGATCCTCATTGGCTCGGTGGTCCAATGGCCAACAAATTTTTAAGGATAGTATGAGTAGTAGCAGGAGTTGGAACATCCCTAGAAGTCCTAAAGGTGCACGCATTAAGTCCTTAGGATATAAGCAAAAAAGAAAGGACAACTCTAGCTCATCTTTATATCCTTCAAGCATTATGACCTCAATAGGTGCAGGAAAGTGACTGGGATATAAGGGATGACTATCTTGCTTACATTGGGGCTTTTTTCACTCTAGCATAGCAAGTCGCCTCTCCTTCTTCTCTTTTCTAGTTTGGGCACAGTCAGACCTCAAGGGTTTGAACCCTAAACCAAAATCATCCTTGTTTTATCGCATGCTTATCAAAATGCTTCTTTCTTGACCAAGGGCTCTAAGACCTTCTCCTGGCTAATACAAGAATTTCAACATTTTTTTAGCTACCATGATGACTGCTTCGGTGAGTCTAAGGATCACGACCGTAACTTGGTGAATCCCTAACACAATTTCAAAAAATGAAAAGAAGCATCAAGAATGACATTGTCTTCCACATAGGGCACAAACACTTCTTGAAAGATTAGCATTGCTTCCATGACCATAACAATTTCCATTTGGTTCCTTCCTATAAACTTCAATTTTTGGTGGATGGTGGATGAAAGGGCATAGACCATGTGCAACCAAGGTCGTCCTTGCAACATATTGTAGGATGAATCAATATCAAGGACTTTGAAACTGATGCTGAATACTTGAGGCCCAATCTCAACTTTGAGGTCCATCTAGCTAAAGACCTCTCTTCTAATATCATCAAAAGCTTGAACAATCACATTACTTGGTTGGATAATGGATTGATATCTCAAAAAGGCTCACAATGGACATGGGGCAAACATTGAGCACAAACCCATTGTCATTTAAGACCCTAACAACCACCATGTCTTTGCTTTTCACAAAAATTTGGAGGGGTTGATGTGACCTGTGCCTTTGGGTGGCAACATGTCATTAGAAAAAGTAATTTGATTAGAGGCAAGCAAGCTTAAAAGATGAATCAATCATGTTGGACAGTACATAAGCTTCCTTAAGCACCTTCAAGAGGGTATTACGGTGGGCTTTGGATGAAAACAACAAGGACAAAACCAAAATCTAGGTTAGTTGCTTCTTCCATTGATGAACCACTTCAAAGTCATTTCGGCGAATCACTTTAAAAAGTCCTCTGCTTCTTTTTCTATCACTTTTTTTCTTACGAACTCTCAGTCCTCTTCTTAGCTTTTTTCTTTCTCTTCTCCACTTCTTTGAATACAAAATATTTTCCACTTTGGGTAGATCCCCTAAATCAGTTGACAATTGTGTTTTCCACTTCAAAGTTGCGGCTCGAGATCATCTTGACTTCATAGTTCCATAGGGCACGACAATTGTTTGTGTATGGGAAGGGTTGTGGAGCTTGAATAATTTCAAATTGAATATCGATGCTTTGGACAAAGTTGGACTTTTTTGAGGAATTTTGTGTGGGATGGGATATCACCAATGGGGTGAACACCTCTAGTGCTTTCTTTTGGGATGGGTATTTTAGATAAGGGATTTATCATTATGATTGGGGTGGATTATATGATGAGTTAGTGACTTCCTTTTAGGTAGGTTCGAGGATAATTTATTCTATCTTCTTAGGCTTGGCACCAAGAGACAAAACAAGAAAGTATTACGATCTCAAGTTGTTCTTCCACTATCATTTTCACATTGTTCTCACCATGTGGTGACAAAGGATCCTTTGTAATGTTGGGAGCTAATTCCTTTAGGAATTGCAAGGTATCTTGGCCAATTAAACCTTGGATCTTTTTCTTAAGCATCCAACAATCTTCCAAGTTATGTCTAGGACTCCCAAAATGATAGTCATACTTCTTGGAGAGATCACAATAATTGGCTAAAGGATGGGCTTGGGCACAATTGGAGATACCAAGTGCTTCTCTAGGAAAATTGGATACAACTAAGAAAAAAAGTGTACTTTCTGAATTTCTTCCTTGGGAAATTTGCTTGGGTGGTACCACAATTGACATTGGTGTTACTTTGGGGTGTTGGCTGAACTAGCTGAACAATGAAAGATGGCATAGGAGCTTGCACTTTGGCGAAAGCCTTAGATATCATTTACACGTCATTCTTCTTGGTTTGTTGTTCATAGATATAGAGTCAGTGAAAAATTGAGCTTGGGTGCCAATCATCCTCTCAAAGCATGGCAAATTAAGTATCTACAAAAGTTTTGATCATCTCTCATTCAAGCATTGGAGGTTGGACTTGGGCCACTTTTTTCCTTTACCTTTGAGCATACTCCTTGAAAGTCTCCCTACTCCATTCTTTGAAGATCAAACCAATTGGGATCCAACTCCTTGTTGTGGTGGTATTGATCTAGAAGTAATTCACTCATATACTTGGTCTATATAAAAATTGCCCCTTGCACCATTTTACACATTGTGCAATGCATAGACTTCTAGTCTTTTCAACATCAAAGTCTAAGTATGATATGTGTAAATGATACTTAAAGAAATGATCTGTTTTTGCCTTTTCTAATTGATCAATTCAACACCTTAAGAGTATTAGCATTGGTGGTGCCAAATTGCCAAATTGCTGTTTTTGACAACCAATATAACAAAAATAAGGTTGTAATAGTGGTGCTATTGCTAAAATTTTTACAACTTGAGCTATAGGAAATTGCCATCTATGACAGTCCACTATAGCTCAAAACTATACTAAAATATCAATATTTTATTTCATCCTCTAATTAAATAATATTTTCTCTTTCCTTTTATCTTTTTTCTATTTCCTCTTCAGCTCTTCTCTTCTCTTCTCTTCTCCCTCTATTTTTTTTCTCTCTCTTCCTTTAGCTCCTCACCGACCCATCTCCCTATGCCTAGTTGCCCAGCCACTACTGACCCAAGCCCCACGCCACCGCCCTCACTATTCTCATCAAACCTCGCAACCCATCACACCTTTCGTTCCTTGTTGTTGCCCTTGAGTCCATTTATCTTCTCTCCTTATTATGATGATTGGGATTGAGATCGAAATTTGGGCATGTTGATTGTGATTGGATTTTTTTGTGCATGTTCATATGGGTTTGGTGGCTATGTTGGAGGTGGTGGTTGATTTTGGCAGTGAGCTTCTTAGATTTTGGTTGTGGTGGTGATGGATGATTTTGGCTTTGTTAGTGGGTTTCGTGGATTTTGGCTATGGGATTCGTGGTTTGTGGTTGTGGTTGTGGTGGTGGGTTGTCGTGTTTGGTAGTGACGGTGGGTTTTGTGGATTTTGGTTGTGGCTGTGGTAATGGTAGTGGATTGTGGTTGTAGTTGTGATGGTGAGTTGTCATGGCTGGTGGTGATGAGTTGTGGTTTTGTTTTTTGTTTTTTTTTTTCCTACGTTGTGTTGTGGTTGCCACAGTAGTGGTTATGGCCGATGGTGGAGGTGGCTATGGCTGGTTGCTATAGTTTTTTGTAGTGTTTTTTATTATTATTTTAATGAATTGTTTATATTATTATAATGAGATGAATGTAAAAATAGAGTCATTGATGTTGTAAGTATTGTAAAATGAGGTGGTAAAATAGATAAAGTAGTTTTTTAAGGTGTTAAAAGCTAAAAATTGTAGCTACACCAATGTTGATACTCTAAAACCACCAAACACATTAGTCCAGATGATATCTCTCCTTGCACTAAATGCATGTGAACATGGGGGGTAGGGGAATTTAGTTTGAGCCATAAGAGGGATTGGGATGGGATATATTTAGTTAGCATATATTTCTAAACCAATTTTAAAAAATTCAACACGTCATGTTTAACCAAGGTTTTGAAACCCGGACCGTTCATTGAACCATAAAAAGGAGAGGTTCAAGGTTTTTGAGTTCGAACCGAGGTTGAACTGGGGTCGAACCATGATGATGATATAATTAATTAAAGCCAAAATATAGATATTAAATTTATAAAACTAGCAAAATTGAATAATATATCTATATATGTGAGAGAAATTTAATGATTTTCAAGCATATATTTAATAATTAAATAAGTAAGTTAATAAAATAAAATAATAACCATAAAAACATTAAAATTTATGATTAATTTTTGAAGTAAAGTTGAATATCTTTGAAGGATTTTACTTATAATTTTTTTTATTCCTTATAAGAGATGGATAATTTAATTAAGTAGAATAAAATTGTGTTAAGTTGTTTTTATATAAAAAAAAAAATTGCTAAGGGGTTGGACCACATGGTTCTTGACACCGGTTCGTGCGGTCTAACCCCGGTTTTAGGGGTTCACAGAATTAACTAAAAATACGGTTCTTTATGCTTAAAAATTCGATTTTTATCCCGATTCCCAATTTTCACGGTCCAACCTCCCAGTTCGGTCTGGTTCTAAAAATAGTGTGTTTAACCTCTTAATTAACATTATTTTGTATATGGGTTCCATTTCGGCAAAAGTTTGTAGGTTCATTTCATGATCCAATTATATTTGGCTTTGACTTAGGAATTAGGAATGTCCTATCCACTTTTAAGTACCATTGATTTGAGTTGGAATTAATTAAAATTTAGAATTCAAGCTCATAAATTCCTATACTCGATAATAAAATCACTAATTTAAGCCAATTGAATCACTTAAGACACTAATGCCCAAATTGATTATTACAATGACTAGAAATAGAATTTCTACAATATATAAAGACATTAGTAAATAGAATTTTTTTTGTTTGTTTTTTTAGAGTTTCAACCTATGGTGGCGTCTGCGTATTATTGAACTAAGATACTAGTCGGTTTTTTGTATAGATGAAGATTGGATCTCAAATTTCTTAATCAACCATCATAAACTAACCAATTAAACTAACTGATACTCACTAACAAATAAAATGTTCATTGTTACCTTTACATTATTCTTCTTTACTTAATTATATGCTTATGAATTGATTAGACATTTGCCCGTACGTTTTTTTTTTTTAAGTGAAGAGATGGGATTCGAATCTAGTTTTCCTTAGGAGCCTGGACAGTGTCACTTTTGCAACACTTGCCCCTCTGTCACAAACTATGATATTATTGTGGAACACAAACACAGTGCCAAAAGTTGTTTAAATGCTTTGAATATAGGCTTGTCAAATGTTGAGTGGTTTATTTATGGTGTGCTGAGCAATACCACAGAGTTTAGTCATCGCACCGATTCCTATGCATTTAGTTGGTATTTAGTTTTAGTTTTAGTTTATTTATTTATTTATTTATTGTAGTTGGGATTTTGTTGGGTTAAAAGAGAGACTACGAGGTTGTTTGGATCAATTTTTTTATCACTTAATTTTTGTCACTTTTCACTTATTACTTATCACTTATTATCTATCACTTTAAAATACTACACTCGTTTGACACCATCACTCAACATTTTTCACACTATTTGTGAGTCTCATACCTATCACTCGGTGCAGTTTTTTTTTTTTTTTTTTCTCTAGTACCCAGATCACCCGAACCTAGTGAAAAAAAAAAAAAAAAAAAAAAAAGTTAGTTGGTCAAAAGTTGAGTTATGGGTCCCTCATATGTGTTTAATTACAAAAATGTCATTGAATTATGAGTTATGGAAACAGAGTTATGATACTCTCAAACAAACTTCTCGCTATTGGTTCCACTATTTTTGAGTTATAAGTTATGAAAACAGAGTTATGAGTTATGGAAATTGATGATTCAAACAGCCCCTAATAGTGTCGGTAATTCCCTCATTAAGTTTGGTTTTGCAAATACTCTTAAATCTTTTGTTTATTGTAATAAGTTTTTCTTCCCTCCTTAATTGAAATCGTGCATAATAATAATAACTAATCGTTAATCCGTGCTATGCACGGGAACCTACATATTTATGAGGTAGACAAAAATAATTTTAATGAAAAAATTTCTAAAAAGTAAAGTTTGTAGGTCCCGTGAACAGTGCACGAGAGCACAGTTCACGAGAGAAAAGTCAATAACTGATGCTAAAAAAAAAAAAGTTGAAACGTGAAAGCAAAACGCAAAACGCCAGATCCAAACAAATTCAAAATCATAAATTGATTAAGAAACTGTACCATTGCATGATTTGCTCTTGTATAACTTTAATTTGTATTACAATTTGATGAAAAAGTCATTGTTTGAATGTGCAATGGCTTATAAAAAATTTATCAGACTATTTCAAATATTACAACAAAAATAACTTAAAAATTCAAATATTAAAACTTCTAAAAGACCAAAAAATATTAAAGAATCAAATGATTCACTGCTTAGAAATTATTGAAACAAAACAAAATATATACAACTAAACAATGGAGAAATATAAAAGAAAGATGGGTTACATTCAAAAGAATAATTTCAATTATTGCAAACTTTTTTATCTTGTAAAAAACAGCTAAAAAGAGTTTGGTGGTTTATGTATGAAAATTACTTTTTAAAGAAGTTGCAATAGAATTCTTTTATTATCCAAAGAAGTTGAACTTTATCAATAGTTGATGATTTTTATTTATATCCAAATAAAGCCATGCTTCGGATAATCTTAATATAGGATTTATTTAATTTATTTATTTATTTATAAATGTTTGAGTTTGAGTTTAAGTTAGACTTGTTAAAGAGATAGAATTTCAATCCTTGTTAAGTTTGAACAAAACAAAATTAATTTTGATTAAAAAAATGATAATGATGAGTTTGAGTTTAAGTTAGACTTGTTAGAGATATAGATTTTCATTCCTCGTTAAATTTGGAATAAACAAAAATAATTTTATTTTAAAAAATAATAAAAAAATTATGTGTTTGAACTTAAATTGGACTTGTTAGAGAGATAGAGTTTCACTCCTTATTAAGTTTAAACTAAACAAAAATAATTTTATTTAAGTAAAATATAATTTATTTAAATATTGTGCTGAAGTGAAAAATTATAAGAGTTTTAGAGGTTTCAGTTATAACAATAACTAGTCACTAACTGATGCTATGCACGAGAACTTACCTATTTATGAGGTAGATTAAAATAATTTTATAAAATTTTAAATTGATAGAGAAACTACATCATTACATGATTTACTCTTATATAATTTTAATTTGCAATTTTAGATACTACAAAAAAATAACTCAAAAATTCAAATATTAAAATTTCTGAAAAACCAAAAAATATTAAAGAAAATTTATCAACGTTTGAGTTTAATTTTAAGTTGGACTTGTTAGAGAGATAAAGCTTCACTTTTTGTTAAGTTTGGATAAAAAAAAAAATTTGTTTTAAAAAAATGATAAGTTTGAGATTAAGTTGGACTTGTCAGAGAGATAGGGCTTCACTCCTTGTTAAGTTTGGACTAAACAAAAATAATTTTGTTTTAAAAAAAAATGATGAGTTTGAGTTTAAGTTTGACTTGTCAGAGAGATAGAGTTTCACTCTTTGTTAAGTTTGGACTAAACAAAAATAATTTTGTTTAAAAAAATGATGAGTTTGAGTTTAAGTTAGACTTGTTAAATAAATAGAGTTTCAGTCCTTGTTAAGTTTAGACTAAATAAAAATAATTTTATTTAAATAAAATAATAATTTTATTTAAATATTGTGCTGACATGAAAAATTGTGAAAGTTTTAGAGGTTTCGGTTTTATAATAATAGTAATAATAATAATAATAACATACTTATAATTCAATATAATTGATTAGTCTCTTTTATGAGAAAAATGAAAGTTTAAATACTTCATAAACTTTGTAGCTTAACACCTTTCGGTATTTTTAATTAAAAAATCCAAGTTAAAATCCCCCGACCATCAAATCATAAATGAAAAATAAATTGGACTTTAAATTCTTCAAAGTTATGATATCTACAGATCTTGCTCTCCCCAATCCTATTACTGGGATAGCTTTCGCACTATCAACCCATAAAGGTTGAGAAGACCGAGGCAACAAATTGCAACCACATATGCCTATCAAAATAAATTAAAAAAAAAAATTGCAACCACATAGGCGTGCTTCCATATATTATTGGACTAGCCTGAACTATAAAACTGAGCCCACGCTCAATACATGGTTATGCTTTCAGATTTTACATGGGCTCTAAAATAAGAATTCAGACCAACTTGATGCAATAATAGGCCGAGATTAACAAATGGGTAGTCTGGGATATACACACAAAAATGATACTACTCCGAAAAAAAACCCAAAAAAAAAAGTTTTTTTTTTATTATTTTTTTTAACTGCTCATTCAATTTAAATTCAGCCAATTCCTCTTGAAGAAGAAAATGAGAAATTAAAAGAAAAAAAAAAAAAAAAAGCTGGCATTGTAGAGATTAATTGGAGGAAATGATTTTTTTTTTTTTGAGAAGGATTTTTTTTTTCAGGTTAAAAGGTGAATCCAGTAATACTGCTTTTTAAAAATTAAAAAAAAAAAAAATAGCTCGCAGCAACTAACTATCTAATCATAATACTATGAGTTTTATTTATTTGTTTTTATTTTTGTGCCAAGTAATTCTTACAATCATTCAATGTTATCTTTGGACACATTGCCGGACCATGCGGAAAGTCAATCAAGTGTGCGGCAACTGGATAACGAGGCACATGCATGTCGATATAAATGACAAAATTTCAAGACGAAACATGAGGCGAAGGGGTTAATCAAGCACTTTTTTTGCAGTAATTTTATTAGTGTTGAGTAAACCTCTTGGAATTTAGCAACAACAGTCGCTGCCACACTAGACTACTAGAGTCCAGCCGCAATCAAAGAAGGTAATGCTTTTTTTTTCTTTTTTTCTTTTTTTTTAGAAACAATCATGTACCCAGAGAAAGATGCTATAATATAAAGTCATGTTATAACTCGACTAAAAAATTATGGTAATTTTTAAGAGAGGAGAGCAAATTATATTACACATAACACTATCTCTTAAGAGATGTGAGAAAATTACCTATCTCTATTTTAAAAAAAACAAACACACACGAAAGAGAGGAAAAGAGAAAAAAGATAATCCTTAAAGTGTTACTCCAGCAAAAGTCAAGCCTATAATTAGAAAAGAGATTAATTATGTTCTTCAATTGATTTTTTCTTATTTATTTTTCTCATTAGTCTTTTAGTTGACTTATGAGCCTATTTGTTTTTTGAATTAGGATTTAGATTTATTTTCTTTCCTAATTTGATAAAAATTCCTTCACAGAAGTATGTGTTGGAAAACAGGAAAGTGTTTGGTAGGGATATTTAAACAACAGTTTTTGTTGTTTAAACAATACAATATGTATTCCCACAACCCTCACAAGTATTTTTAAAAAACTTAAATAATGTTAGTAGAACAACATTACCAAACGAGCCAAGGTTTACATCATACAAATCCAATATAGAGAAAGACAAAATCATCTACTTTTATTATAAAGGATAACTTGTCAACTTTAAATCGAAGAAAAACATTATATGAAGTATATACCTTTGCTGCAATGAAATTCAAAAACAAAGTGATGATTTAATCTTGAAAACACCTCAGATCTTCACCTCAATTCCACAAGAACTCTAGAGTGTGGGCAATAGTATTTTTTCATTTTAAAATAAAATAACCATTTGCTTAATTGTTATTGACAAATTAAATAATGAATGGATTAGTTTATTGGACTGAAGTATGTGACTTACGATAGGACTAAAGAATCTATTAAAACCTAAGTCTAGGGTACTAGTCCTAACAGTATGGTGGTGTTTTATTATAAAAAAGGTCTAAGGGGATTATGATAGATATTAATCGTTTATATTATCTTTTTATTATTATAATCAAACATTTGGGTTTTTCTTAGGAGTTACTCTTGCATTATTTCACTGTCTTTTTTTCATCTTGATTATGAGTTGACAAAGCATAGATCAGGGTAGGCTTATTTGTAAGAAAATCTAGACTAACCGAAGAAAACAAACATACTTTTAGTCATTATTGCTCTAGTGTTTTAGAGAGAACTGATTATTTAAGATAATGTATAGATAAAAGAGTTCTTCTAGTCTATGGCATTTTTTAAATGACAAAACTTAGGTACAGTGTCTTAAGTGTTGTTTTTTCGGCCTCTTAAGATTCAGCCATGTGACTACTTAACTAAAAAATACACTTCCATCCTATGAGAAATAATTCACATGGTAGAATTTTAAAAGGAGAACCTAAAAAACAACACTTAAGTACTGTACTTAAGTCTTGTTCTTTTCCAAAAATATATCTTTTTGGTGGAGACACGGGCTATATGGGCTAGACGAAGGACCTTTTTGATTTGAGAGTTGTTCCTTAACTCCTTCCATCAAGGAGTTTAATTAATTTTAACTCCATGTTTGTTTACTAACTATAGGGGTTATTCCAAGATGTCTTCAAAGCATAATCACCAATTGAGACTTATACTGGCGGTTTTAGAAAGCACTGGTGTAGGTCAGGCGACCCTATTGCCATAGTCATTGCACAGCGGTAGAAAGCACAGGAAAAAAAAAAAGCGCTAGGATAGACGTTTTTGGCATATACTGGCGCTTTGTGTGACTATCCCAACGATTTAAAAACGCTGGGATAGCCCTAGTTTTTATTAGTGGTTACAAAATGTTACACCATAAAGAGTTACTTTTACAAATAGAAATTTAAGATGAAGTTTTCATACATCATTTAAACATGGACCACATAAAATCTCCTAATGGAGATATAATCTTACATTCTCCTACTTGGCCCACGTAGCATTTAAACAACTTGATAAGTGATATTCACTACAATATGGTATATATATATATATATTACCCATGTCATATAGTTAGGTGAGTTCTAGTTAGCTCAACTGGTAAAGTTTTTGATAATTGAATAAGAGATTTGAGGTTCAATCTCCACCAACACTAAAATCGATTGGTGTCTTGATTTGATAATAGAGATATATCACTAGAAGCAAGTGCTATAGGTTGAAACTCTCTTAACATGTCATATAGTTGTAAATGCTCCCACTCAAATAAAGAATCCAAAACATGAATCATGGCGGTAATAACTTTAATTATAATGAGTGATTCCTTTTATGTGTTACAATGTATTGTAATCCTTACATAAGAACTTTATGAGCCATTAATTCTTTATGAATGAACTACCTATTAGCCATTCGGGTCCTCTTTTATATATTCTCGTAGATATATCCTCCGCAATTTAATCTAACTTCATACATATACTTTATGTGCACAAAATAAAAATAATAAACTTTCTTCTCAAAAAATAAACAAATATGTGTCCAAAACATAGATTAATTAAAGAGAAATTAAACACCAAATGAACTAGTAAGTTCCAAATGTCTAAAAGACTTTTAGTTACAAAATTAACTTATATTAGCTCAATAATTTTAACTCAACGGACACGTTAAGTTTCTTCAAATTCTCCCTAATACTAAATTACTTCATGTCGATATTCTTATTTCAACTTTCACTATCATTATCTAGAGAATAGAATATTACAACCAAGTTATCTTTAAAAAAATCTTTAAATGTCCCATCATAAAATTGACAACCTTAAGACTTATCCATAATGCATGTGTTATAGTTAGAAAATTATCAAGTTAATAAGAAATTAACTTCAATGTGTCCACTTGAAAGTAGTTTTAAAGGGGTGAAAATCCTTGAGTCTCACATAGGAAAAAAAAAGAGATAATATATGGGTATATATACTCATAGGCTAGACATTGAGTTGGGCTTAGGCACGTGTGGACTAGGATTATTTTATTATTTTATTTTTTGAGTCAATAAGTCTGTATGCATCAATTTTTCTTGAACAGTGTGTTTGTTTACTAACATACTTATTTAGTCTCTTATTTATAAAAACAACTTTTATTAAGAAATTTTCTCCTAGAGAAAAATATTTTTTGTGCATAAATATAGAGTCAAAGAGAGAGAAAGAGACATAGTTCAATTCGCTGAGCGCAGATTTTGTAGTGCTTCTTCTCTGAGTTGTTTTTGATCATTTTATCCTAGTAGATAAACGTTTAATAGTCTCTAAGCACCAGTAACTGTGTGAGGCTCCAAATTTGCATTAAGGAGATTGTGTCAAACAAAAGACTTGATCAATTTTGCATAATTCATTTTTCACGTGTTTGGTCTCTAAGTAATTTAATTATTGTACATATTTCTTTTTATATATTGAATCTAATTGTGTTATTGTTTATGATTAGATTTGTATGTTGTTCTTGTTTACATATTCACAAAAGTAAATTATATTTGAAATATTTCCAACAATATCATATAGAATGTCTTACATGGCAAAACCAAATCACTACTTCTAAGTAGTATGTCATTCATATTTAGGCCTTAAAAAATACATATACTGATATTGAACTTAAGGTACATATGTTGGTCAAAAATGTGCTTAGAAAACCAAATGAGACAACGTTGGTGAACCTTTATATACCAGTAGTCGGATACTTGTATAACTAATTTTTCCAGTGTAAAACTTTTATTACAAGCCAAACTTTAATGGATCTTGTTAATTGATATTAATAGATTTCACTGAACCTTTAATTTTATGTGAATAAATTCCCATACTCTTACTCTTGAGCAATTAGATTACTCTAACCCTCGTATTTAGTTTCTCATTTGGTATGTTTTATTCAATGAGATAAGTGGTTCATTCACATTGTAATTTAATAGATTTTTGTGTTGAAAGATTACCTCTTATTATGTGTTCAGAGTTTTCTTGGTATGTGAGCTCATAAATTTATGTTGCTTTATGAAAATATAAACTATGAATTTTTTGCTCATCAAAAAAAAAAAAAAAAAACTATGAATTTTTTAAATAAAGTTATTTTTTTTATATATTTAAATTGTGAAAAGATACATTGATATATACTGATTCCAAAATAAACTCAAAATATTGATTTAAATCATTGTATACTTTATTAATGGAAAAAAAAAAATCATTGTGTACGTGCTGATTCACGTGAACTTCGATAGAAATAGTTTCCCTTAAGCAACAATGGTTCCCGTTACACATGACGCAGAGCGAGTTGGTGGAATGAGTCAAAGCCTCAAAGGAGTCTAGGTCCAAGTTAGCCTAACACTTTTTGCAGTAATAACTATTAAAAAAACAGAATGAGAAAAGGCAAAGAGACACACAAGATCTTTTATACTATAAAAAATAAAATACATTTGTTCCGTATCTTTGCTTCACAAGGTTTGAGATATCGTGTTGGCTTCCACCAAAAAAAAAAAAGAGATATCGTGTTGGCAAGGCCTTGAATATAGGGGTTGAAAGCACCAAATGCAGTCTATTTGAACCTCTCGAAATTTTCCCCCCATCTTTTTAGGCAATGGCTCAATTGAATTTGGAAGGTCACATTTGTTCATTGTTTAGATGAGTAGGACACATAAAGTTGCTCATTTGCCCATTATGCTAAGCTATGCGTCTAATCTTATGACTATATTTGTTCCTTACAACCAAAGAAATCAAATACAACCTAAAAAAGTAGTGAAATGCTAGGGGGCAAATGCAACTGGAATGTGCACTTCTTTAGTTGTTAGTCGTTTTTTTATTTAAAAAAAAAAAATTAGATAGTTACCAAAGGAAATGGGGATTTAAAAATCGTTAGGAATACAGACAAAATTATTATTTAACGAATGACCTTATGACAATTGTTACTATATTATTTTAGAAAATTTTGACACAAATTTCATAAAAAATATAAAAAGTTGTCAAAATAATTAATTCATTTTTTTTTCATAAAAAATTTCTAATAATATTTCCTAAATCAACATGTTTATGGCATCTCTTAACTTTTTCCTAACTTTTAAGGCTCTTGACAATTGTTAATCACTTTGGTAACTTGCCTTGTACATATCTTAACTTAGCATGCCAAGAGTATTAATAATTATGTAACTTGGATAGCTAAAAATCTTAGTCTACTTTGACTCAAGATATAATATTTTTATCTTCTTTTTAATAAAGTTAATTTTTTTTAGTAAGAAAAATTTGATAGAAGAGAGAATACAGCAACGATTTTTTTCATTATTTAATGGAGATTACATTGAAGATTTTAATATTTTATTAGAATTGTAGTATTGAAACTTAGAGACCAGACCTACTTAAGAATTTTGTGCACGACACGGTTTCACGGGACTGAAAAAAAAAAAAGAAAAAAAAAAGTTGCTTTTGATATAACAGGACTTGTAATCCACGCCACGTTCATATGATTTCACTACAAGAGAATTTTGAATAGATTTTTACAAGCTAAATTAACAATATCATTGGACAGTTTCGTGGGAAAATGATAAAGAAGAAATGCAAAGCAGACGTAACATCAAAATGAAGATATGATTTGGTTCCAGGTTCTTGGTACGACGTCAACGAACTTTATCATATAAGTCAATTGGCAATTTGGCACAAGGATATTTTCTAGATACCTCTGCCTTAAATCAAATCCAAATCTGCGATAATACTAATTTATTTATGCATTTTTCTGGTGGAATTACTAATATGGTCATTAAACTATTTGCTAGAATCCTAATTTCATTTCACAACTATTGATTATTTCACAATTTCTAAATTTTCAAAAAATAGTTCAGTGCTACATCTTCCTCACTTCCTTTTAGAAATGTAGTATTTTCTAATAAACTGTTGCAAACCGAATTATTTGACCCTTACTCGACCAAAAGAACTAAAATAAATTTTGCACCCTTAAGTTTGAAATTATTTTGACTTTGAAACCAAGTATTAGTAAAAACAAGCATAAAACCAAGTATTACTAAATAAACTTTGAAATCAATATGCAAATGGAATCAAACATTCAAGATTAAAATAAAAATGTTGATATGTAAATGGGCAAAATATAAACAATCTCAAACTTCAGGGACAAAAATATAATTAGTCTAACATTTATTTTTCTAATAATTCAATAATTACAATAGAGAAATGAGATTTGAATTCTAAATGTTATGGGAAATTTACACAAATTCCCAAATTTATAAGATGCAAAAATAAGAAAGAAAAATTGTAAGAAAGAAAACAATCACACATAACACAATAAATTACTCGGTTTATCTATTTGCCTACATTTATAGAGCTGCAGTGATTTCATTATTATAGGAAAATTTTGCAAGATGCAGTAGTACAAATTTATTTTCTCTTAATAACACAACAAAACTTAACCTAAAGCAACAATATTTTTATATCCCACACAGTGGATCCACAATTGGGCTAAAACGGGTTGAAAATGTTTTCCAGGGTAGGCCTATCACCCAAACCTTCACTCCATAAATTAAGCCTCATAAAATCAGCCATTTTAAACCATAACACTTCTAATTTAGACCGGGTCATAATCTGAATCGAATACAAATTAGGCTGTACATAACTCAACAAATATCTCTACTGGAAATACCAAAATGTGTTAATCAATTGAGCTATAAGGCTTTTTTGATAAATCAATAGTTGTAATAACAGAGAGAGGATTTGAACTCCAAATGTCATAGACATACTAAAAGCATTAGTATTGGCGGTGCTAAAAAGTCATATTGCTATTTTTAGCACCTTTAGCACCACCAATCACAAAAAATAGCGCTATAATGGTGGAGGTATAGCCAAAAGATTTGGCTTCTTAGCTATAGTGCACAACCAAAAATGGTTGCTCACTGTAGCTCAAAGGTAAAAAAAAAAAAAAAAAAATTTTATTGTAGTGTTCACACTGGTCTAAATATTTTATTCATTTCCTTTTTAGTTCATCCTGTGCCCTCTCTTTCCTTAGTCCTTCATTTTCTTTTCCACTCTTTCCTCACACGCCTTCGACAATCTCGACCACAAACACAAAGATAGCCCAATCTCAACCCAAACCCACTATTTGATCTCAACCTAAACCCACAATCGGAAACCCCAACGACTCACCACCACCAGTAGCAACAAAATGACCCACACCACCACATAACCACCAAAATACCTAGCAACGATCAGAATTGATTCTGAGGAAGGAACTGTGTGGTGGGTGTATGAGTACCATGGAGGCAATGGTGAGGGCTTCGGCCACCACCATGGAGGTATTGTCAGTGAAGGCCGAGAGAGAGAGAGAGAGAGAGAGACCTGGAATAGGTAAATGAAAGAGAGACATAATAAAATAATAGTGGATATATTATGAGAGAAGGTAAAATAGATGAGGTAGCTTTTGGTGAAGCTAAATAACTAAAATTATGGCTCTACTAATGTGGATGCTTTAAGGATTCGTTTGTCATTGGATTATAAGCTAGTTTTTTTGCTTTTAATTTTTATACACAATTTTTTAAAACCTCTTCTTTCTTTTTTTTTCCGTCACTTTTTTTTTTCGAACTACAAATATACTTTACTACACTTTTTCAAAAAGTTTTCGACAAAAATTTAAATAAGTTATTTTCAAATTGATATCAAGTGAAGCCAAGCAGTTGAGCAACAAGGGTTGGCCTTGCAATATACTTTTTTAGTTTTTTAGGAACAACCTTGCAATATACTTAATGTCTATTTGGGAACAACTCATTTAGCATTTTGTTAAAAAATTTTTAGTATGCTAAGAGCATCAGCAGTGGGTTTGCAATATGCCAAATGCAAGGTACATTTGGCCTTCAAGCCTAAAACACACCTAGCAATAGGAAGTCTAAAACTGAGAATGGCCAAATTTTTTCGGCATAGCGCTACAGTACCATCTCACACCATCTCAAAGGTGAGATGGTACTGTAGAGCTATACCAAAACACAATAGTCTATTTTAATCCATTCAAGCCTCTCTCGCTCTCTCTCTTTCTCTCTCTCTTCGCTACAGTACCGAGTTTTTGCTCTCTCATCCCTTTTCTCTCTCGCCATTGTCAAGATTCTCTCTTTCTCTCTGAATCACCAAGCCCCTGTCACCAAGCCTCTGCCGAATGCCGATTCACCCTCACCATCTCCAAATCCTTTTACCAATTCACTCATCCCATAAACCCAAAATGCTAGAGAAGCTGAATGGTATAAGCAAATAATATTTTGGATTCATGGGCATCGGCGTGGAGATCGGATTTGTGGGCATTAGAGGTGAGATCGGATTCGTGGGCTTTGGGTTGCCGCTTTTATGATTTGTGAGGTGAGATCGGATTGTCAGTTTTGTGATTTGTGGCTTGCTGGGTTTTGGTATGGTGGGTGGGTCTCAGTTGGTGTGGCCGTGGGTTTTGTGGGTTGCAGATGGGTCTCATCACTCATGTGAGGTTTCGAGGGTTGCAGATGGGTGTGGTAGAGACTCTTCTTTGTCGGGGTTTGGTTATAGGTTGTCGGGGCTGGTTGTTGCCCACTGGATGTGGTTTTTTTTGGTTGGTGGTTTTGATTTGTAGGATGTGATTTTTGGTGGTTCTGATTGGCAGGATGTTGGAAAGAAATAATAAAGAAAGATTAAAAAAAATAATATTTTAATAAAATGGTAAAATAATAAAATTTTAAAATAAATATATTATAAAATAATATTATATAATTAATAAAATAACTTTTTAAAATGATAAAATAAAATACACCCATCTCATTTTTTAAAGGTAACTTTTCTGTTGTGAATGCACTCAGATATGGTGGTACCTTAAAAAAAATTGGAAAAGTAAGAAAAAACAGAAAAAGTAGAATGCATCACATGGTCCAATAAAAGCTAAAGAAATGGGACCACAGGAGAGCCATTTTGGGCATGCAAGTGCAGAACCTTTAGGAGAATCAGCGCAGTGCAGGAGCAACGCTGAGGCAAGCACCTGGCCATGTGAGGGGAGCATGGCAGAAGGACATGATTATCATTTATTGAACAATAGAAACATAGAAACATAGACTTTTGTTTGGGACAGTGATGGCTGGCCTTGACTAGCTTAGCTTAGCTTACCACATGGCCGACACTACCCCTACATTTTAACACACTTTGAGTGGTACAAAAAATAGATAGGCTTCAAAACCATTGCAAGAGGACAAACCAAACACTCTCCTTTTAGTCATTTCCTCTGCCCGACTTGTTTAAAATATGGTCCCCATGCAATCCCCATATTCCATCAAGAGATATTCCCTTTAAACAAATCCAACATCATCTACTGTTTAAATCTCATTTCAAAGATACATCCATTGCATCACACACCAACTAATATTTTTAAAGGATGAATGTTAATAAAAAAAATCTTGTATTTTTGTTGTATTATCTTGTCTCATTTATAAGAAGAATTAAGATTTAAATTCCATGTCCTCAATTTCTTATAACAATTGAGTTATCAAAAAAGGAGAGGGTTGCTACTTGCTAGGTTGCTCAAATAATTTTTGTGACATAATTTTACTTAATGGCCTCCCTTATTTCTTTGAGAAGATTGATTTTCTTTTTTTGGGGGGCCAATTTTGACAAGATTAGTTACTGGCCCCTTGTATATTTTAAATGAATTAACAAATGCCCATTTAAAGTATTAAGGCCTCATTTTTTTTTCTTCTTTTAATATTCAATTTCGTTGCCACATATAGCTCATTAACTTTAGGAGCATTACAAAATATGTTTCCAATAATATGTAAGTACATATAACTCATTAGTAAAACTATATTTTTTTTTTCCAAAAACAAAGCCTTCTTCATTTTGCATTTAGAGAGTTAATGATATAGTTCCCCCCCCCCCCCCCTTTTTTCCATTAGAAGAAAAGATGCAATGATTTTTTTGATTAAGAGTGTGGGAATTAGGATGGCAATTTTTTCCCGCCTCGCTTCGCCCCGGGCGGGTTTTCCCCGCCCCGCAAAGGCGGTGGAGCGGGGATGGGGCAAGATTTTAGCTCTGCACCATGGGGCGAGGTGGAGATGGGTTTAGACTTTTTAGACCCACCCTGCCCCGCGTTATTAAAGGTTATAATTGTAAATTTTTCATATCCTAAAACCCTACTATTTAAATAAACATATTAATATTAGCATATTTTATTCTACCTAATGTGATTCTCTGCCTTTATTTTGTTATGTATGCAATTTTTATTTTTATTTTATTTGTTTATGATTGTCTTGTTAAACACTTGGATATATTATTCAATTTTATCTAAAAATTGATTTGATTTGATGGGATAAATTTCGTTGTAATTTCAAATATATTTTTATTAATGAAATAGGTTTCATTAAAAATATTTTACTAGTTGTAGGACAAATTAACAAAAAGTAAAGTTTTACGGGATGGGATGGGGCTTCGTGCGGCTCCAAAGGGCGGGGATGGAGTGACAAAGTATTCCCCATCATGCAGGGCGGGGTGGGGACGAGACCCCATCCTTCGGCCCTGCCCCACCCCATTACCATCCCTATGTGGGACACGTACTTTGTCATCCATAAACAAAATAAAATATTTTAATTTACTATTATTTTTATTATATTTCTCTTATTTTATAATGTATATGTTAAGTCATATAGAAGTGACATTTACAATTCAATTTAGTTGAAATTAATAAATTTTTTTATAGAAAAAAAATAATTGATTTTTATAATTTTTTTTTTCTAAAACTATTAGTAACTCTAAGGTGTAATCTTTAAATTATTAAACATAAATCTTAATTTCGAATGTTTAAAAACTATTAATTGTCATTGTAAGCGGGCCAAAATCAATTATTAACTTAAGCTGGATGGAGAGTAAATATGTGATGACCTAGTACAATTAATTTGTAGAGAAGGGCTTTTGAGTTCCACCTTTGTAAGCCTTTATGGTTTCGTTTAAAGTTAGTAGGAATACAACGAATCACTAGTAAGAAAGAAAGAGACTCTTGTATTAATTCTTCCTCGGGTTAGTCTAAGAATCACTAATTCATATAGTATTCAAGTCTCGGTTACAAAGCTTATCATCACACAATGTATGCTTTTCCTCCAATTCTTCGTCCTTGCATTCTAGAGGAGTTCCCTTTCCTTATATAACTATTTGAAGTACATCCCATCCCTCCACTTGTATAGTCACTGATCTTTATTTGAATGCTTATCCCATTAGGGTTTTGCTAGAGATGGTAGAATATGCTGCAAGTTGTGAGGGTATTGTTCTGGGGTCATTCTGCCATTAATGCAGCCGGCTAAGTTGGTGCAGTGCATTGAATGCAGAGGTGATATGTACTTTACCTGGATATTTCTCTTCTTTACTTGTATGTCTCTACTTCCTTCCTTAGTATTTTGTCTTTTGGTCCAAGTGGCTTACCTAAAGCCTTTCGAGAAATGTTTACTCTTCAGGCTCCTTTGGTGGTCGGCTTCTTTGAATTTAATACTTGGGTTCTTATCAATATATTAGGCCAAAACTGATGAAAAGATGGACCTTCCCTCTCCTTGGGTTAGACCCATTTGACACTATTCTGTGTTCAAATCTTACCCCTCCCACAATGATTAATACAATTTAAAATATAATTACACATGAATTAATGAAAGAAAATAAATACCTTAAATTGTATAAGTCTGAGTTGATGAAATCTTATTATATGCGTGTGTGTGAGTGTGAGAAAGTGAGTGTGTATGCACAATATTTTACGAAAATCAAAATTATTGATATATTTAGGTTGGCCCCTAAAATAAAATTTATGGCTCTGACATTAGGAGTTGGGTTCAAGATGGCAAAATTTTCAAGCTAAATAACCTGACTCAACCTATGCCATTAATAGCTTGTGTGTGTGTGTGTGAGAGAGAGAGAGAGAGAGAGAGAGAGAGAGAGAGAGAGAGAGAGAGAGAGAGAGAGAGAGAGAGAGAGAGAGAGAGAGAGAGAGAGAGAGATTAGACTTAATTCTAATAAAATTGAAAAGTATGATCAACCCGTAGAATTGACCCACCTGACCAAATCGACTAGACCTAAATCGTCTGCCACCCAATCCTTTACTACCCTAGTGGTTGGCAACGGGTCCTCACTTTCCAAAACTGATTCCAACAGATCGAGAGTGAGTCTCCTCCTCCAAAACCCAAGCCACTAAACCTGATTGTGATATAAATGGGTTAAAATTTATTTTTTCATAAGCGAGACTCGTAGTTCTTTTACTCTTAGTCTCTCCTCACACAATCTCTTTGCTCTTCGCCAATCTCTTTGCTTTTTGCTATCGATCTCTCTACTCATCAACTGCAATCTTTCTAGCTCGTCTCCACCTCCATCTCTCTTAGGTTTCATCTCTCTATTCCTTCTCTTAGGTTCAATCTTTCTGTTCTGTCTCTTAAGTTCGATTTTCTATGGAATTGGTGTTTATTGTTGGTTTTGTTCTTTGGATTTGTGTATCTATTCATTGGGTTTGTAGATTTGTTCTTTGGGTTTGTAGATCTGTTCCTTGGGTTTGTAGATCTGTTCATTTTTTTCTTTAGGAATCAAATTTCAATGTTTTATTTTTGTATTTCAGTCGAAATCAAAGTCAACCGTTGTCCACCGGAGTCCAATTTGACTTGACTCATGGTTATTCGTGGGTCTAGAACAAACTTGGACGTGTAATTTACTAATATTTTACATTATCAATTGGCACAATCTCGAGAAAAGCATTTTAGTCTCACTTTTGGAATCAAGTCACTAATCCTAGTGGAAGTAACATTAATTGTACAAATTTTGGATGAGTCATTATTATGGAGACAAAAATTTGGATGAGCTTCACTTGCACCAAGGTCTCTTGTACGAAGTAAAGGAACTTGTAGCACAAAAAACGACATATTATTCGTAGAAGGAAATGACCTACATGTTTGTAGAAACCCTTAAGAACCATTCCTTTCAAAGAATGATAGGGGTTCAACAGCAGTTCTTGTTAACCTCGTACCAATTAGGGAGAGAATAGAGGATGCCCTAAAAAGCAAAAGGATATTAGATACCTCAACCTTGTCAAAGTTGGTGGAGTAATGCAAGAAGGCCTTGCTAATTAAAAAGAAAGAGAGTGATTTCCAAATGATAGCCAAGAATGCTAGCAAGCAGAAAGAATCCCTTCCATCTTCACTATCCAGCCTGTCCAAAACCAACCTAAACTAACCCAAATAGTGCAAGCATCCACAAAAGCAACTGAAACCACCCCAAAAAACCGCCAATTTTCTAGTACAAAGTAAGGATAATCACAAAAGTCTCACCCATTACCCATGCTGGTATATCAATTATACCCTATCTTGGTTAATTAAGAAGAATTTGATCACCCCTATATTACCTAGCTAAACCATACCTGTTCCTAAAGACCACGACCCTAAATTACCTTGTAATTTTCATTATGGATAATTATGAGACTATGGATAATTGATGTCATCGATGATGAGGAAGATGGTTTGTATCTATTGCACATCTCCCATAATTTGTGAAGGCTTGGTTGAGTTTTCTGACCTTTAGTTGTTGGAAAGCTATATTTTCTCGCAATTTGTCAATTACACACACTCACTATTTCATGATCCTTTAGCCACCATTTCATTAGTCTTAGGGTTCTCCACCAAAACACCCAAAATCTCACGTTTGTTTGAGTTGTTGATTTACACACACAGCTATGATAAACCGATTTCAATCTAGGGACCGCTTATCTACATCCCTGTAAGGTGCTAAAGGGGTGGGGTATAGATTTTTATCGTAACTCGATCATATTCTCCTCCTTAAATCTTTTATTGCTTTATACTATTTTTCCATTTTTTTTAATTTTCTATTATTAATATAATGTATGGCGAAGGATGATTTGAGTGATAACATATTGTTTACCTATGTTTTAATTTCATTTTCTGGAAATCTCGTCAATTTGAAAATCTACCTCGGAGTGTATACACCACATAATGAACATGTATGCGTCTCCATCCTAGCGAACACTACTTTTGGGCAGAACAATGTTCTTTTTTTCTATTCTTTTTTTCAGATTTGTTTTTTTAGAAATTGTTTAATCTTATAATTGAAACTATTTTTCTAAAATATTCTTCAAAGTTGCTTTTGAGATATGTTTTTCAAAATAATATTCTAAATCTATTTTCAATCTTTTTTTTTTTTTTTTTCAAATATCTGGTCTTAAATTTCATATTTATTTTCATATCTAAAAGATCACTTTAATCTCAAAAACTGTTTTCAATCTCAATGATTGTCTAAATATAGTACTATATTTACGATTATCTAAATATAGTACTGTTTTCAATCTCAATCTCAACCTCAATGATCAAATATATGAATATATTTTCATATAGCCCACATGAATATTACTGTTAGTGAATGCTTATACCATATTTACTTAGTCATGTTAAACTCTAAAAAACTCAATGGAGTAAAATAGAACCATAAATGTCATAGCACTTGTATGAAAGGTGGTCCCTAACCTATGAATGCTGAGCCTTCTAGTTAGGCCACCTTGACACCGTCTCCTTATATGCGATAGCAACTGGAGTTGCAAAGTCATATAAAGAGCTCCTGAGGTATTGTGACCTTTATGGTCCTGCATATGAATCAATAAAAGAGGAGAAATATTTAGGGAAATACATCCATGGCTTGAAAAACACTCCAAAAAATTGAAAAATTAAAAAAAAATATAAGTCACCATTTAACGGACCACAATGTGATCTTTTTTTTAAGAGAGTTTCAACTTATGATGTTTGCTCTTGATAATAGCTCTTTCTCATTAGACTCAAATACCAATTGGTATTTGGTATAAACGGAAATTGAATTGCAAATCTCTTATTCAACCATCAAAGACTTTACTAGTTGAGCTAACTGGAACTCACAATGAGATATAGAATATGACAAAAAAAAAAAACCCTCCAATTCTAACTGGCAATGTTGGAATTTCTATTGCATTCCACCATTAACCCTCTAGAAATTAGAAACCCTTAAACATACCAAGATAATAAAAATATGAAATCTAATGCGTGAAATTTGTTTCCAATAGAATCATATATATATATATATATATATATATATATATGTATGTATGTATATATATCATTCTTGATACATGTATGACAATATTGGGACATTCACCCTTGTTTCAAATGTTAACAAGCCCGACTTTTTAAATAAAATGAAAGATAATAAAAGAAATGTAAGTGTCATAAGATGGATATTGTGGTGTGCTTAACTTCTTTTTTATGCATAATTAAACTCCACGAATCTAGCTCTTAGTTTGAAGACCTGATTATATTAAATAAAAATAAATCAATTAGACAGGCTACCAATTATAGTTCAAAATCCCAATGGTTGGTGGCTTACTCAAAATTTTAAATTAAAATCTCTAGAGCATCCACATCAGACTGTGGAAAATCTTCTATAATACACAATTTTCTTCATTTTACATATTTTGACAAAAAAAACACCCACATCAGTAGGTGTAAAGTTGTCTAAAATTGTGCAAAAATATGAAAATGCTATAGTGACCATGCATATATACACGGTCACTGTAGCTCGTGTATAGTATATTTAAATAATTTCTTCTCTCTCCTACTACGCTTGACTCTCTCATCTCAGCTCTCTCTTTCCCATTCATCACAGCTCTCTCTTTCCCATTCATCTCAGTTTCTCTCGATCAGCTTCTCTTTCTTCTTTAAAATCTCAGGCTGATCTCGGCGGAGATCTCGTGCGCCACAGATGGAGTCTGGCGGAGATCTCGCGCGCAATAGACTGGGTTCGGCGGAGCTCTTGCGCGCCTTCTCCGGTGCCATGGGGTTTTTGTGTGGGGCCGACGTCTCGAACTCCAGTGTCGCCCAAGATCGAGATGATGAGTCGTTGATGATGGGTTTAGGGATCTCAATTTTCTGTGGGGTTTGGGTTTACTGTTTGGATTTTTTGTGGAGTTTGGAATTTCTGTAGGGGTGATGGTGGTTGATGATTGTAGGTTGATAGTGGTGGCTGGGTGGGTTTGATGGTGGTGGCTGGGTGGCTGGGTTTGTGTTGGGTCTGTGAGAGGGTTCAGAGAGGAGGAGAGGAAAGGAAATAATAAAAAATGTAAAAAGAATGAATATTTTATTGAATAAATGTGTAGAATAGATAAACTGATGTGGGTGATTTGTAAAAGTGAATGTATAAAATAAAAAAAGTAGGTTTTTTTGTGTAAAATAGACAAATAATTTAAACGAGCTGATGTGGTTGTTCTAATCTACTCAAAGAGCGTGTAAAGAACACCTTCAAGCGCACACATCATATTCACGTTGCTAGGCGAATAGGGTCAAACAATAGAAGTAAAAATTTGAAATTTCTTTTTTTTTTTGGAAAACTTAAAATTTGGAATTTTTCTCTCCCACAGGAGACTAAAGTTCAATGCCAATACCTACCAAGATAAGCATTTAATGTAATATGATAAGACCTCCCCCTATAATCATGGGGAAGGTGCCCTCAGCCAATGCCCCTTAGCAATCATGGGCGGGGGGGGATAATGTGATGTTAGGTTCACTTCATGCTTGCGTAGAACCCTACCAACCACCATCGAGAACACACTATATAAACCCATCTCAACTAGAGACAATAATGTGCATACTATTACCTCCTTTTATCATTTTCCTTAAACTCATTCTATAGTTTTCTTTACTAGCTTAATCATTGAAGTGTCTTTGACGAACCCAATTTGTTGGTTTCCGACCTAATAAACAAGTCATTCTCATCCTTCATACTTCCTACCCATAATTCTTATGGCCAATTTCAATGAAGGGGGAGCCAATAAGGAGCTGTTTGGTACATGTGTTTAAACATATGTTTTTAATTTTTAAACAATATTATACATATTTTTACACATATTTTTATCTACATGTATTTTCAAAAAATACAAACAATGTTACTAAAATAACGTTATCAAATGACCTCTAAGGCGTTCAACTTCCAACTCTATTCTCATTGGAATCTTTTTAATGGTTCATTTCTTCATTTTTCCCAATTCTCACCTACACAATTGTTTGAAAAAAATGTTACTTAATCCTTAGAAAAAAAAGAGTAGAAGTTTAAAAAGAAATGATTAAAATCAAGATTTTAGACCCATTGGAAACTGGCGCAAACTATAATACAAAATAAGCTGCTTCTTCTTCTCTCTCCATTTATTTATTTTCTGAATACAAATAAGCTTCTATCTTCCTTTAATTTTCTTGACAAGTAAAAAAATAAAAAACCCAAAATCTGTAAACTAATGATTTTAATGCTAGTAAAATTTTATAATTTCTAGGCTGAAACCATGATAATGATTAAACTAGAGGCTGTACAATCAAAAAAAAAAGAGAGAAGAAGATTGAAAGTCTTAATTTATAATCATAAGCCCTATTAAACAATTCCATGAGAGGGTGAAATTTGAGATTTGAGCAAAGAAAGAAGGGGCAAAGATGTAATTGAGACTGGAGTGAGATCTGGGCTGTGTGGCCATGTCATTATCGCAAAGATTTGTGATTGCGATTTCTACCCATTCCCCACATACTTAATTAAATCGCATTCCAAACACACCCTCCATCTCTCTCTCTCTCTCTCTCTCTCTCTCTTACTTTTTTTTTTTTTCTTTTTTCTGGTGTGATAATTTTCTCTCTCTAACTTAAATTTGGTTAAAAAAAGAAGAAGAAAGGAGAACCCAGTAGTGGGACAAAATGTGGGGTTTTACTATACACTGTTACATAAGGAAAACAACATGTGTACAATTTCTATTAACTGACCAAACAAAATTGCATTATGGGTTTTGTTATTATTACCCATCTTGAAGCTTTTATTGATTTCTTCATATTAAAATAGATAAAGGACTTTTGGGGTCAGCCAGACCCAATTTTAGCTTCAAACCTATCAAAGATGTTCAATATGGCTATAGTTGTTCAATTTGGAAAAAAATTCAGCTATCAGTGTCAATGGGTTTAGCTCCGGAAATCCAAAAGAAGAGAGAGAGAGGAGACAGGGCGTGGTGTGAAAAACATTATTATAAAGAAGAGGCCAGAGAGACACAGAGGGAGGACTTTAGAGAGAGAGACAGAGAGAGAGAGAGAGAGAGAGAGGACCAAGTGACCAAGGAGACAAGAGCGTATCTTGAAAAATCCTAAAAATTCGATTCAGTGTTATATATTTTTTTCTCTGTTACTTTAAAAAGCATAGGACAAACAGTTAAAGAACTCCCTCACATGAAAATAAAATCAAAGTATTATTATACAAAAACAAAAACGCTTTTCCCATTGTGTTTCATTCATTGTACCTCTCTCTCTCTCCTCCTAGCTTAAGCTAGTTCTACAGGTAAACATTGTTTCATACAGCACCAACTACGACCACATCTCTGTCTCTTTTTAGAGTTGTTACTCTCTTTCTCTCTCTCTCATCTGCTTCTGGGCTGTGTTTTTGCTTCGCTGTTTTGTCTGTTTTTATTTAAGGGTGGTCAATCTGAGGCATTTGGTTGATTATAATATAAGGAATAAAAGCATTGAACGTGTTCTTCTTTGTCTGGTTGTTTCTAACCAAAACTTCACGCCTTCGATTGCAGTTGGAGAAGAAAACATTATTTGAGATTACACTCTGTACTTTTCTAATCTTTTTTTTAATCATTCAAAGGCCTAAGACAGAGAGGTACAGACCCTTTTGACACACAGTGTGAGAGAGAGGTTGTTCTTTGGAAAATGAGCTTTTTTAAAATTTTAAGTTTTTCCATCTTTTGAGAACCATGCTTGTCTCTCAGAATTGAGTATTCCTCTTTTCAAATTCTGGGTCCTTCTTATACCTCTTCTCTTTCTAGTCTCTACCGTATAAATTTTGCTTGGTTTTTTGGTTGTGGCCTTGTGGGTGTACTTATGCTCTTTATGAGCTTTGAATCAAGCAAAATAATGCTGTAATGAAAAAATTACTTGCAGTTCACCAGTAGTACCTTTTTTTTTTTTTTTTTTTTTTTTCCTATATCAGGAAAAGGTGTGTCTGTAAAAATTGCCAGTACTTTATCAAAAGTTGGTTTATATATGCGTATGCATGACTTGGATGGTTTTTCTAGCTTAGATATGAAGTGGGTCTTAGAGAAACAAGAAGAAGAAAAAGAAGAAAAAGCGAAAGAGTCGTCAGAGAGAGATTTGTGGTGATGGGTTTGAAGACGCAGCAGAGTCAGTCTCAACAGCACCACTCTGTGGCTGTGAGGTTGAACGAGCAAATGGGGAGCAAAAGAGGGTTCATTCAAGCCATCAGGGACTGGCTCCTAACGTTGCTTCTGATTTGGATCATGGTGATGGTTTTCTTGAGCATGATAGTGTACAGTCGCATAGATGCTGATAACAGAGTAAGGAGGAAGGATTTACTGGTAAGCATGTGTGATCAGAGAGCTAGGATGTTACAAGATCAGTTTAATGTTAGTGTTAATCATGTGCACGCCCTTGCCATCCTCGTTTCCACTTTCCATTACTACAAGAACCCTTCAGCAATTGATCAGGTTTGTGCTTGAATTTTAAGCTAAACTTGTTAAGGTTATGTATTTGTTGCCAGTTTGTTGAGGAAATTTTTGGGATTTTTTTTTGACATTTCCTGGTGTCACTGAGTCATTGTTGGTATATAAATCAAAATATTAGTTAAATCTTAGTCAACTAAGTGTAGAGGAATAGTGGAGTTAACTTTTTCATTTTCTGAAGAGAGCAAGACAGGAAAATAAATGGAATTTTGATTCACTCTGATTACTATAAAATGTAGTTGATTTTGTATGGTTAATTGCGAAAAATGCAGGAAACATTTGCGGAGTACACAGCTAGAACCGCTTTTGAGCGGCCATTACTGAGTGGTGTGGCCTATGCACAGAGAGTAATGGATTCAGATAGGGAAAATTTTGAGAGACAACATGGTTGGACAATAAAGACAATGGAGGAGAAGGAGCCTTCCCCGGTGCGAGATGAGTACGCACCTGTGATATTCTCTCAGGAAAGCGTTTCTTACCTTCAATCACTTGACATGATGTCAGGAGAGGTATACTTCAGAAATTGTGACTTTCACTTTGCTTAACTTGTTTGGATTTCATGATATCAAGTAATATGTAAACTTGGTGCTTCATATGGCCTGCAATTTTTCCTTTGGATGATGTAGGAAGACCGAGAAAACATCTTGAGGGCGAGGGCTACTGGTAAAGCTGTTTTGACTAGCCCCTTCAGGCTTCTAGGATCTCATAATCTTGGTGTTGTGCTTACATTCCCTGTTTACAAATCCAAGCTCTCTGTGAGTGCAACAGTGGAAGAGCGCACTGAATCAACTGCAGGGTCAGTCCTCTAAGCTTGCCTTCCTGATTGGAATACTAAGCTAATTATTAATGGTTGATTTAATTTTTTTCAGTGTCTGTATATGACAGTTCATGAACAGATTGAATTTAGATCAGATATAAACAATAGACTAAAAGACTGATCTAAATTGGTTTTGGGAATGATAGGAACAAGAATTTGGCATTCTATTATTGCTGGAGCTTTAGTGACACGTTTATTAACTTTGAAGTTTATCTTTTTTCTCCATATGCTTTGTGCATATGAAATTGCTTGAATGGTGGCAGTAATTTGACAAGATTTCATATTGGAGATATAACATTAGCTGCTGTTGGAAGACTTTCATTATTACTTTCAGTTTTCACTTTTCAAGAGTAGGGTGTTATTTTCTTGTTTGTGGTTGTTTTTATAGGTATTTTAGTCAAAATTAAGTCTTTATGTGGTAATTTTAACTATATTTAATTTAGGAAATTCCCTTGTAGAGTAGGTATGCCTTATATGAAGCCTTTAAAATGCTTGCCAAGTTGTAAAATTAAAGTTCAAGTCACTTATCAATAAAATTTTAGTCAGCTTGTTTTCTCTCATCTAGCCTTATGAATCAGAGTGTTGTTAGGGTCTAGTAATGCAATAGCCCTTTTTGTCATAATCATGCTGTGAGAGTTGATATCAGAGCCTTAGATTTACTTGCTAGGTCTAGTAGCCAAATGATGAAGCTGACAAGAACCACTATGTTGACAACGATTAAGGGGTGTATGCCATCTAGACTACAATTCAAGTTCAAAAGGTGGTGTTATGGACTTATGAATACCTATAAATAATAACTTCAAGTTGTATTGGAGATCTCGCTTGTGATAAGCGTGAATGTAAATGAATACCTATAAATAATAAAATTCTTTTTTTAGATGGAATAGTGCATAAAGAAGATTGCACAGATTGGTGGAGTAATTTAGAAGACTATTTTGATTACTAGGAGATTGTGAAGAAGAAAAGGTAAGAATTGTATTAAATAAGCTAGACAGTAATTTGGGTGATTGTTGGGATGATTTACAAGAGTATAAAGCGCTTCAAGTTAAGGATGAAGTATATTCTTTTTTGATAAAGAGTGAAATAAACATTGGCCTATTTCTTTTTCTTTTCCACCTATGATTATTATTATATATTGAGTTATTCGTGTTATGATTATGACTTGTGAATTCATATAAATAAAATGATGATGGTAGTGAAAATTTTCATTATCCAACCACCAAGTCAAGATTATTGCCAATGAAACTGTTTCAGTAAGTTTCATATTCAAGCTCCAAGAGAAAACATTGATTTGGGTTGACAATTTGAGGCCAAATTTCAAAGAAAGTATTGATGATGCTGAACAAGATCAAGTCTTACCAATGCAAGTTGAAAATTACTACATCAAAGAGTAAAAGATAAGGTTGTTGAGAAAATTCATGAACAACTTGATATAGAAAAGAATCATGAGAAAATTATGGAAGATCTCATTACAATCAAAATCAAAATCAAAGGTGAACCTATTACCCATGTGACCATGTGCCCAAGTATCCGGTTGATTTTGTTAACAATTGTGCATCAACTGGCTTTATTGGAGTTGAGATTTTCAAGCTGGTTATCAACTATTGCTTGATTTATATCATAAAGCAATTAGGCATTGAAGATTGAACTGAAGAATTTTTGTTTTGTGTTATTTGTAGAGAATAAACCTAAGAAGAGTTTGAAGATCACAAAATGTTGAAAATATCTTTCTTATGGAGTGGACGATTTCAATTTGAATTTGGAGTTGAGGATGAGTTTGTAACTTATCTGTGTAATTTTCTGAATTTTCGTGAGTAGGGTACTATCTCCTTGTTTGTGAGTGTTTTTAGAAGTATTTTAGCCAAAGTTGAGGCTTATACCATAGGACATTAATTATAATTAATTTTGTTATTGTTTCCCTGCAGAATAGGTATTTTGAGCCTTGGGTTGATCCCAAGCTATAAAACAAAAATTCAAGTAAATCATCAATAAATATCAGTTAGATTACTTTCTGTCAACTGGTGTTCCAGAATTTTAGCATTGTGGATTCAAGATGTTTTAGAGTCTAGTTGTACAATAACCCTTCCTCCGCTATCATTATGTGCCGATATATTACATTATGATTCTTATATTTTAGTTGGTTTTTGCTTTTCCTTTTTTCTCCTATATTTATGAGTTTATCCAAATTTAACTTTTTAGCACCTACTGCCAACTACAATCATCCCCGCTGATGAAACTTTCTCCACTGCTGTATATACCCCAACCACAACTGCTGTTTTTAACTTTTAGCTTTTAAATACAGCTTTTTAAAATTTCACTTTTTCAGAGTAAAAGTGTACTTTAGCACACTTTGAACAAAAAACAATTAGCAAAAAGTTAAATAAGCTGATGCCAAAAGCACACTTAGAGCCTGTTTGACATCATTTTTAGCTTTTAACTTTTAGTTTTTATGTAGAACTTTTTAAAACCTTCCCTTTTCCCACCTTTTTTCACTTTTTCAAATTTTTTCAAGGTACAAGTATACTTTAGCACACTTTTAGCAAAAACCTAAATAAGTTGTTCCTAAACGGACACTTAAAGTGTTGTAAATTCAGGATATTAGTCGAGCATGATTTAATCCAGGTTAATTTCTTTTGCAGTTTGTTTCCCTTAAAGTATGTTCTGATGGTCTTATATTGGACAAGAGCTTAGAATTGTTGGCTTTCAGTTTTTCAACTTAATTTTGGACGTGTTAATGTGGAAGTTTTGGCTAGATGCCTTTTTGTTAATGAAATTTTGATACAAAGCAGATATGTTGGTGGAGCCTTTGATGTTGAGTCCCTTGTGGAGAATTTACTTGGGCAACTGGCTGCAAATCAGGCGATATTAGTGAATGTGTATGATATCACCAACTCCTCTGATCCCCTTGCCATGTACGGTCACCAATGTCAAGATGTTGACATGTCTCATTTCCATGAGAGCAAGCTTGATTTTGGAGATCCTTTCAGGAAGCATCAAATGATATGTAGGTAAGTGCACCCAGTCATTGATCATTATTTTAGAAGGTAGATGAAGAGTTCCAGGATTTTTGACTCATGTATGCTCATTTTGGATGTTGAGCAGATATCATGAGAAGGCACCCATGTCTTGGGCAGCACTAACCACTGCATTCTTTACGTTTGTGATTGGTTTACTGGTGGGCTATATCTTATATACTGCAGCAAGTCACATTGCTAAAGTTGAGGATGATTTCCACGCAATGCAAGAACTGAAAAGTCGTGCAGAAGCCGCTGATGTTGCAAAATCTCAGGTACCATTCCCAACATTTTTGTAAAGCAGACTTCAACTCAGTTTACAAGCTTCAACCTTTTAATATGAGCAATTCTTGTGATCTTGTTGCCAGTTTCTAGCTACTGTTTCTCATGAAATCAGAACACCCATGAATGGCATCCTCGGTATGTTTCAAGTCTTTTTATGTATTTTTCTCATATGATGGTGTCATGTTTTATTTACTTGAACACTTTGTATTGAATGATGAATTGTTATTATGTGTATTTTGAAGGGATGCTTGCTCTGCTTCTAGATACAGAGTTAAGTTCAACGCAGAGAGATTATGCCCAAACTGCTCAAGCCTGTGGGAAGGCACTGATAGCATTAATTAATGAGGTGCTTGACCGGGCAAAAATTGAAGCTCGCAAGTTAGAGCTGGAAGCAGTCCCATTTGACCTCAGATCCATACTAGATGATGTTCTCTCTTTATTTTCTGAGAAGTCTAGAAACAAGGGCATTGAGGTAAGTCTACTAGCAAGTTAGAGTATTAATTATCTTTTTGGTGGCTGGTATGGTTGCTTGACCTTCTGGGAGGGCAAAAAATTCCCTCATTTCACATAATTTTTTTTGCATTATTACATTTCACTCCTGTAGTTTTTGAATATGAAGTTCCGTTTGTTTTGTTCTTCTCATGTCTAAACTGACTCTCTCTCTCTCTCTCTCTCTCTTTCTCTCTCTCTCTCGGTGGGGGTTTTGATACCAATGAATGGTGCTTATGATGCTTCTTCACATTTGACAATTCTTTCATCTTGGATATGTAACCAATTGGGGAAGTGAAGCTGGCAGCGTTTGTTTCTGATAAAGTTCCTGAAATTGTTATGGGGGATCCGGGGAGGTTCAGACAAATTATTACAAATCTTGTGGGAAACTCTGTTAAAGTAAGTGGATCATTCAAGCTTTAATATACTATTATGACTAGTTGATTACTCATATTGTTAATTTTACTTTGATTTATGATCTACTGTACTGGTGGTTTTATGGTTTCTGCCAGACCCAAATAAAACTTCAGTGTAAACTTTGCATTATTTGATTTTTTTTCCACAACTGAATTCCTTCTCCCCCACCCCCCCCACCCCCTTTTTGCAAATCTACTTGATATTAATTATATTGAGCATGTGGCAGTTCACTGAACGAGGACATATATTTGTTGAAGTCCATCTAGCTGAACAAGAAAAAGCCACTGTAAATGCAAAAGCTGATACTTGTTTGAACGGAGGATCGGGTGGAGGTGTATTTAAAGCTGAAAATTGTTTGAATGGGGGATCAGGTGGAGGTGTATTTAAAGCTGAAACTTGTTTGAATGGAGGATCAGGTGGAGGTGTATTTAAAACTGAAACTTGTTTGAATGGAGGATCAGATGGAGGTGTATTTAAAGCTGAATGTTTGAATGGAGGATCAGATGGAGGTGTATTTTTATGTTGTGGACATCAGTTTAAAACCTTAAGTGGTTGTGAAGTTGCTGATGAGCGGAACAGTTGGGACACCTTTAAGCATCTGATTGCTGATGAAGAATTTCGTTCTGATGCTTCGCATAATATGTTGAATACTAATGAAGCATCTGAAGATGTCACTTTGATGGTATCTGTAGAGGATACAGGGATTGGTATTCCCTTATCTGCTCAGGATCGAGTTTTCATGCCCTTTATGCAGGCAGATAGCTCAACCTCTAGAAATTATGGAGGAACTGGTATAGGTTTGAGCATTAGTAAGTGTCTGGTTGAGCTTATGGGTGGTCAGATAAGTTTCATAAGCCGACCTCAGGTTGGCAGCACATTTTCATTTACTGCCATTTTTGGGAGGTGTAAGAAAAATGCATACAATGATAAGAAAAAGGCTAATTCTGAAGATTTGCCTTCTGGTTTTAGAGGATTGAAAGCAATAGTAGTTGATGAGAAACCAGTTAGAGCTGCTGTAACCAAATACCATTTAAATAGACTTGGTATCCTGGTCAAAGTCGCTGGTAGCATCAAGATTGCTGTTGCTATGTGTGGGAAAAATGGTTCTCTGACATCTCGGTAAGTTCTTTTATTTTTTTTCCTTTCTTGTCTTCTTCCTTGTTTTGAATGTAAAATGCATCTCAGTCTTTAGGCAAAGCCACATCAATGATATCTCAGGTTTACATTCATGGACTAAGAAAACTAGATTTTAGTAAAAGGATTTACTAAATTTCTGAGAGTGCATTTCAATAAATAACTTGATGGGACAGCTTAGCAACCAAAAAAAGAAAAAATGATTGAATCAAGGAATACTCAATTGCGTTCATATAACAACTGTTGAAATTATGTGACAAATCTGTGACAAATTTTGCATAAAACCACACCCCTTAAATTAGAATTTTGTGACAAATCTGTTGAAATTATAAGATTCAGTTTGTTGAGTAAAGCTACATTATTTACTATGACAGAAACTTCCAGCCAGATTTAGTTCTAGTTGAAAAGGATATATGGGTCTCTGGTGAGGAAGGTGGTCTAAATTTTCAGCTATTGGACTGGAAACAGAATGGGCATGTGTTTAGTTTGCCTAAGATGATTCTTCTTGCAACGAATATCAGTAATGCTGAATTTGATAGAGCAAAGGCGGCAGGATTTTCAGATACTGTCATCATGAAACCTTTGAGGGCAAGTATGGTTGCTGCATGTCTTCAGCAGGTGCTAGGGATAAGGAAGAAGAGGCAACAGGGGAAAGACATGCCTAATGGAACTCCTTACCTGCAGAGCCTACTTAGTGGCAAGAAAATTTTAGTGGTTGATGACAATATGGTTAACCGCAGAGTTGCTGCAGGTGCGCTAAAGAAGTTTGGAGCTGATGTAGACTGTGCTGAGAGTGGCAAAGCTGCACTGGCGTTGCTTCAACTACCGCATAATTTTGATGCCTGCTTCATGGATATTCAGATGCCAGAAATGGATGGGTATGTATTGAAATTCTCGAATGCAATCTATAGATTTGGCTATTTATTGTTGACTTGGCCTTCTTTGATCCATTTAGGTAAATATATGTTCTATCCCAAAACTTTTAAAAGTCAAAAATAAAATAACATAATTGAAAGCATTGTGATGAGCATTTCAACTGACTTGAATTAAACTGTTGCTACATATCCTAACTTTATAATTTGTTTGGTAGTTGTTTCATTAGCTTCAATTTGACTGATAATGATATTTTGGAGAAAAATACTGATCTTCTGTTGAAGAGAAAGATAGAACAGAGAATGTAAGATCAGGATTGAAGAGGGTGTTGTTTATGAAGGAAGCTAGTTGGTGGCAAAAATCACAGGATTTGTGGTTAATGGAGACTAATGCATGTATTTTTCGCCATTTGCAGACAGAAATATGTTTACTGAATTTTAGCTTTAGTTGGTTCAATGTGTAACCAAATTTCTGCATGATAATGATATTTAAAACTTCTTTCTGAAAAACTGTCTATAATTTTTAGCACCAAACTCATTATTTACAACCCAAGCTTTGATCATAAGACTTAAAAAATGCTGGTGAGCTATTAACACTGTTCAAGAAATTTCTCAACAATATGTTAATTGACCAAAGTCTTAATTATTCAGTTCAGGCTGTGTGATGCTTATGCTTAGTTGGCTACTTGGCTTTAACAACTCAAGTTGTAATAAGTTGTAGCATTTTTTTTTTTCTATTATGTGATTAGTCTCTTACTAGATTAAGTGATTAAATTCACAATTTTCTTATAGTTTAAGCTTTTGAAATAATCATTAATTTGTCATGGTAATAGAGCAGGAGGTCCTGGGTTCTGACCTTGTTTCCACCTTACCTCCCATTTTAAAAGGTAATTCAGGGCTCACAAGTGAAGGGAGAGTGTTAGATTAAGTAATTAAATTCACAATTTACTAATAGTTTGTGAGAATCGGTAATTTTTCGTCTCCAAATAAACATTTTGAGCTATTTGGTAGTAAGCCCCTTTCTAGATGAAATCTGTTCATGCAAGGACTTGAAATGTTCTGGGTGGCTAAAATCAGGAGTTCGTGTATCTTTATCTTATGTATAAATAAAATATTATGGGCATTGGAATGAAGGAAAATGTGGAACCATTTAAAGGATATTAGTCTACTTGAAGTACAATTTATTGGTACACTGACCTCAACAAAGCTGTATATGTGTCCTATAATTGCAGGTTTGAGGCAACCCGTCGGATACGCCTAATGGAGTGCAAAGCAAATGAGCAAATGAATGGTGGAGCCACAGATGAAGGGGCTAATCGAAAGAGAGAGTGGCATGTGCCAATATTAGCCATGACAGCCGATGTGATTCATGCCACATATGAGGAGTGCTTGAAATGTGGGATGGATGGATATGTCTCGAAGCCCTTTGAGGAAGAGAATCTTTACCAGGCAGTTGCCAAGTTCTTCAAATCCAAACCCATGTCAGCCTCATGACAAGATCTTCCACTCATGTAAACCAGGCAAACCTAAAGTGGCAACACTTGAAGGGCTGAATAGTACCAGCAATTTTAATACTGCTGGTGTACTTCTCCCTCAGATGAAAGGCAACAGCTGGCGTCCTTGAATTTGAAGATTCTTATCCGACATTGTTTACAGGTTCAGCCAATCAATTCTAACCAACTTCAGTTTAACATGATTAGAATTCGAGTACATACTGCTATAAAATTCTCCATCCCCAGTTGTATGTATAGAGCCTTAGACGGGGAAGGAGCCAAATTGTGTAAATCATATATATATATATTTTTGTATGCTTTCCCTGGAACTTCCTTTTGAGAAAGGGTCTCAATATCTTGATTCGTATAAACTGTTTGTTGTACAAGACTTTGGTCGATGAACATTTTGTATGCTGAGAATGAAATTTTTTCTTATTATTGAACCTAGATCTTAATATATATTGTTGAAAGTGAAAGAACAACTCTCTCGCCATGGAACGCTCTCTATCTTGCGAAGGACAAGAACTTGTACGCAGTAAGAACAAAGTAAAGGTCGTTAGCCATGCTGGCTTTCGTGAAGGCCAAAGCTCAGGTTCGTCATCTCCAAGTCACGCTGGGGAGTCTAGGAAACAAAATGTCTCTTTTAAGGATAAAAGCTCCTGGGTGAAATACTAGGTGCTTACACCCAGGCTTTTAGTTTTGATGATATCATGGATGATGACGATGATTCAGATGAGGAAGTAGAAACACTCTGGCAAGGTATTGTCACCATGAAGTTTGATAGGGACTTCAAGCAGAGGATTCGTAGACCATGGGTGAGAAAATTGATTGTCAAGGTGTATGGTAGAGCTGTTGGTTTAAATTTCCTTAAAGCCAAACTCTTGTCTCGGTGGAAGCCAGCAGGGTGGTTGGATTGTGTAGATTTAGGGCATGGGTTTTTCATTACGAGGCTGTCCATGAGAGAAAATTTTGAGAATGTCCTGAAAAAAGGTCCATGGTTCAATTGGAGAGCACTTTCTATCACTTAGACCATGGGAGCCACATTTCAAGCCTGCTTTGGCCAATGTATCCTCCATTGCAGTTTGCATTAGGCTGATCGAACTACCTATTGAATACTATAATGTAGAGGCGCTGTAGCATATTGGTGAGGCCATAGGTAATGTCCTAAGAGTGGACACGTCTAAAACAAGAGGAAGATTTGCAAGATTGTGTATTCAAATTTATGTGAAGAAGCCTTTGATCACCACTATTATGATAAGGAAGCTAGACCACTCGGTTACGTATGAAGGCATTCGTAGATTGTGCTTTGGATGTGGCAGAGTAGGGCATAGACAAGAGAACTACGTATGAAGGCATTCGTAGATTGTGCTTTGGATGTGGCAGAGTAGGGCATAGACAAGAGAACTACCTGTATGTTATTGGGCAGGAGCAGTCGTGTAAGGCGGCGACCAAGGATGGCTCAGGTGATGTGGGATTAAGCTCACATGATGTGTGTGCTGCTAACAACCCAAGGACTGAGGTGGGGACTAGTAGCTTGGTGCATGACTCTGAGCAAAAGGTAGTCCATGAAGGGTGTCAATGCCGGGGCCGCAAACGGCTGGAAAACCGCTGGGCCTTTGTTCAACCACCCACCGTGGCGATGCTCCTACACGTGCGGGGCCGGTTTGAGGCCCCTCTCGATAATTGTGTGGTTCACGCGGTACTTCGGGTGCTCTCTCTTTCGGTGGAGGAAGATATTTGTCTACCTTTGGAGGTACGGCAGGAATCTTGGCCAAATTTTAAGGGAATTACCAAAGGTAAGCGAAGTCTCCACTAATCATTGAGTTTTTCTAAGGTGTGATTGGTCACTCGTTTCTAATTGATTTTATTACAGATCCTTGGCTAAGAAAAAGGTCTTTTTTCCTAATCTAATGTGGATGGTAAACAATCTTGATTCTTGAGTCCAGAAGTTTGGTTATGTGTGGGGAAGGTGTTAGGCATTCCACAAATCCTGTCTAAAGATAGTTATTTGTTTTGATAAAATCTTAATTTTTAGACATTGGCAATAAAAATGTGATTTTGACATTGGCTTTGGGGGCTTTGCATACATGTGAGGGCTTTGAGGTTTGGCTTTTGAATGATTGTGGTCCCAATCTATGCTTTCCTAAGGTGTTAGGGCAAATACCAGATTCCCATGGCAAAAATCTGGTGACATGTCACCTTACTTTTGCAGATAAAATTAGGCATTACTTTACCTTAGGTGACATGGATTGTGACAATCACACCGAGAGGGGCGAACAAGTATATATATATATATATATATATATATATATATACATCATGCACAATGCTAGCACACAGAGCAGAAAAGTAAATGCTTACATGTTTAGAGCATGACCCAAAATATAGAGTAGGAAAGTATAGGGGTTGCCATACCCTAGAGATGAGGACGAATGGTACACAGCATGATATACATAATACAACCCATATAAGAAAGAAAGGAGGAAGGAAGGAAAATTGTTTAAAGAGTACATAACCAAATGGGAGAAGTTAGACCCCTAAATCTATTGAACATTGCCGCTTGGCTTATATCTACATACTTGCATCCTTGCCCTTTTTGCTTGCTCTTGGGAGACCGTGCCTTAGCTCCATGCGTCATTGCTTGCTCACTCCCAAGTGCAGGAGATCGTAGCAATATAATTCTCGGAGTACCGAGGTCGAACCACAAGGAGCAGGGTAAATTCAAAGACAATATAATTAAATGACAATTTACGTGGAGAAAAAAAATACTTTTGCTTGGTGATTGTTAACAAGAATAATAATAAAAACTGATTCAAATCAATAATGTATATACTAGAGCATCGGGGAGTTTCCCTATATCGATATGAGGTTCTTTGTGATCTAAGAAAATATCTATTTCATAATTGATTGTTCTTATACAATTAAAAACTTATGATTCAGTTGAACTGAGACAATTCAAGAACGCATTATAACCTCGATTAATAATGCGGTTAGAAAAGTTTTTCAGAAAACCCATTCATTTTAAAATCTGATTTCTATTTGAAACTATTAGAAATTCATCTAAACAATAAGAAAAACATGATTGAACTTATTGAAAGCATGGAAGAACTAATACATCAATAGAAATCTAATTAAACAATCAAATATGTCGTTGATAAAATCTTAGAAAAAATCACATTGAATATTCATACCGTATAGAAGAAACATAACCCCTAGCCCTAGCAAAAGGTTTAGGCTGCCATTAGAGAAGGAAAAATACAAGTTTTCTCTGCCCAAAATTCGTTCTCACAGCCTCCTCTCCAAAAACCTAATGTCAAAAAGTCTAAAGAAAATAAAACTTTTTCTATTTTAATTTCCGTCCAAGTTTACAGCGGTAACTTGTGAGTTAATTTCGGCCTTCAAAACTTGCGAATTTGGAAAAACTCAAAACTGGAAAGTTGTAGATAATGAAATCACGGTTCCAACCCATCTGGCCTTGTATCAATTGGATTTTTGATGAGTGAGATACGCCCAAAATACTGATCAGTGCTCAAATCAGATTTTTCCTTTTCAGATTTTGCCTCTTTGATTTCTTTCCTTATTTGAAGCTTCCAATCATGGTAGATGATCCAAGTACTCCAGCTGCTCCTTAGACATTTGAGCATGGTTCTTTAGCTCCACTTTAATTATAGTTTGGCCTCCATTCTCTCACAAATTCCTGTAAACTCATCTTTCTCACATAATTTCCTGAAAGTAGAAAATTACACACAATGAATAGCATCTTATTCAAGAAATTATGTAAAGCTATATAATAGGGACTAATGCAAATAATGGTTTAATTATACAAATTAAGCATAGTAATAAGGAGATAACGCCCACGTAAACATATAACAAGTATACATTTTAAGGCGTTATCAGTCATCGCTCCATGTGTGTACATACAAAGACAAAGACAAGAAATTAGCAAACAAGAAATGGAAGGAAAAAAAAGATGCAAGGAGCATGTGAAAGAGGTATAAAGCAGATAAGCATGATAGACATGACAAGCATAGCATATGGTAGGAGACATGATGAGCCACAAGATAAACAAACAAACAAGAAAGTAAGAAGGCAAGCAAGCAAACAAGAAAGAAGACAAACAAGCAAAAAGGCAAACAATAGGTAGTGCCCATGGGGGACAAATGTAGGTTTGGATTGGATGTCCATAGCTTCATTGTGTTAAAGTATGGACGACACACTAGCAAGCAAGACTTATGCATGGACATGTAAGCAAACGTGTAAAGATGCATAAAAAGCCAATGGGTGGCACAAACAAGCATGACAAACCTAACATCGCACAAAGCGGAAAGGGAAAGGGCATGTGTGGACCAATCGGCATCATAGAGATGCGTCCCAAGCGGTTATATCCAAACAAGGCCTCATGAGCGTTAGATGTAACCAAACAAAATTAAGCTCATAAGGGCGCCAAGCATGGCAAAACCTAAAACTAGAGAGGCTAAAATAGAGCATAGAGCATAGAAGTAAGCAAGCATAGATATGCAAATAAGATGATCCAAACCCTTTAATGTGGGCCTTGCTTTATGGACGATGACAAAGACCATAGGGTCTAGATCGAGTCCTAACCATTAGGCCAAAACACAAGAGAATGTGATAAAAGGAACAAAAAGAGTTACAATAGCACATGGCATGACAAACAAGGTCTAAGCCTAAGCACATAAACATGGCGTGAAGCACGCAAGTGTTGAAAAAACTGGTTTTGCATCTCATGCAAAACACACAGCGAAAGTAACAAACATGGATGTATTTTATTTATGATTGATAACATATACTATGTAAATTTCAGAATTTAAGAACAAGATTGCATATCTTAGTGTGGTGAAATTCAAAACAAAAGATTAGAAGTACTTGGGAACACTTTTAATTTTCACTCCAATTTCACTTTACTCCTAAGAAGTGTGGTCTCTTAATCAGTTTTCAAGGAAAAATAATCGAGTGGCTTCACTCACACATACACACCATTTCACAATGATGTTTCTCTAATAAAAAATCCTGTATGTTTCTTCTTTTATATCTAACTGATTATCTAATTGGGCTGGCCTATTGGGTCTTTCTAATTGGGCTTTAGTGTGTGGCTTAGAGTGGGACCAAAAGGGACCAATAAGACACTAGCTCCAATGAGTCTTGGGTTTTTCTGTCAACTCTTGACAAGTCTAAAGTTACCATTAATTATATTTAATACCACTATATAAATATAATTATACTCTAAGTCTTATTAATAGAATTATATCCCAAGATTTTGTTATACATGCAACCCCTTCATAAAATATTGGTAGTAATATAAAGTCATGAATGTAGATTGCAACTTTGAAGATTACTACATCTTAATCCTTGAGTACCTGGTTTAATTCTTTAAGTTATTTATCATATATTTATGAAATCCAATTTCATAAATTTATACTTTAGTATCTCCTTATTAAAGTGGTTAGGTCTAACACTCTGAATAACTAAATTCATTAAACTTATCTCAAGGAAATATTTTATATATCCATTAGGAGATCATGAATTCTATCTTGAGAATATATGTTCCATCAACACTAAATGTGGTTGCCCAATATACTGAGGTTTTGATCGTGACTTTAGATCTCACTCCTGATATATCAAAACAACCTACACTTCATGATTAGGTCTATTATTCTCTCAAGATTAAGAGTTCATGTAAATAAAAGTCGTGGGATTTATTATTCATTTGACAGTAGTTAGGAGAATAATAAATCTCACAGCGGTCCAGTTCAATCAGGGGCGGCGCTAAAGCATATTCAGGGGGTTCAAATGAACCCCTTGACTTCAAAAAAAAAACTATATGTATAAAAAATATATATTTTTTATTAGCTTAATTCTTTAATTTATTTTTAAAAATATTTTTTTGCACACCCTGACTTAAATTTTGCACATCTTTATTATAAGTATTTTCGACTTTAAGAATAAAGAGTATTTTTTTTTGAATTGTAAGTATAATTCTTTTTTATAAATTTATATTATATGTGTGTGAGTGTGTTTAATATTGATTATGTATATTACTTTTTGTTATAATGTTACGTATTTGTGTAAATTATGATGTGTGTGGATGTTTGTATGTACAATATAAATATAATATAACTTTATATAATTTAATAATTAAGAAAAAGAGAGGTTTTTTTTTTTTTTTTTTTTTTTTTTTTTTTTTTTTTTTTTTTTTTTTTTTTTTTTTACATGTGTGTGTATTGTTATCATATTATAATAAATTTTTGTAATAAAGTTAGTAAAATTCAAGAAAACAATCATAAAGTTAGTGATTGTTCAAGCATTTAATTATTTAAGTAGACACGTAGTGTATAATTTATGTATGAATAAGTGTGATTGTATGCATCAATAATTAATATAGAGCCAATGGGTTCAGATTAGTCATTTAGTCTAAAATATTTTATAAAAACAAGGTCAAATAAATAATAATTGTATAAAGATAAAAATGTTAGACAGATTTAACAAAATAAAATGATCATAGACTCATAGCTACCCACATTGGCAATAGATATATTCATAATGAACTATTATGTAATATTCAAAATTTGAAAACTTCATATAATAAAATTGTAAAACTTTACGTAATTTTTTTTTTTTTTCATTCAAGTTCTCTTTTTATTAAAATTTTGTAGTGACCATCCTAAACAAAATTCCTAGAGCTGTCACTGAGTTCAATATGTCTTAATATTATTTTAACATATAGATACAATATTATTTTTAATACCACAATACTAATTTTGCTACTCTTACAATGCAAAAAAATATGTCAAAACTTATATAATTTGTAATCCTCTTACCAAAGAACATTTTGTTTTTCCTCACCGTAGTAAACAATATGATATTGTTTGGTATGCATTGCTCGCCAATACCACCAATCTTGATTGCTTAGAATATAAGGTTTTTTGTGTGTAAACTGAAAGGGGGGGAAAAAAAAAAAAACCTTGTTCTATTTTGTCTATTTTTTCACAAAAGATGTGCGAGTTGGAGAAATTTGATAATAGAGTTTTACCATTATCTGACTATGTGAAAGTCTGGTTGACTGAACAGATGTCAAACAGAAGAGAAAGACAGATACAAAGAAGATAGGTGCAAGCACTTCAAGTTAATGGCTCAGGAAGAGAGACAGAGTAGCAAAACAGAGTATTGGAAGACTTTATTTTAAACATGAGCTAAACGACTGTGATGTTCCATACGACCTGTAGCTTAGACTTAAGTCAATTAGAGACTTAAATCAAGTGGCGACGCCACTCATAAGCCAGGGTGTTCCTAGGAACACCCTGGCTTGAATTTTTTTTTTTTTTATATATAATAATTTAATTTTTTTAATTTGTTTACCCTTAAAAAAAAAATAGGAACACCCTCAAGCAATATCAAGAACACCCTCAAAAATTTTATGTCAAACAAATTTTGAACTAAAAGGCATGCAGAGGCAGGGGTGTGTGCTAACGCACAGTGGAGTGTGTGCCAGACTCTTAATAGTTAGTAAAAAAAATGAATGAAGCAACTGAACACCAATAATTAATAATTTAATTAACTAATACATTATAAAAGACAAAAAAATTTATGAAACAACTAAACAACAATAATTAATAATTTTATTAATATTTCAAATAAACTTATAGTTTATTGTACCGATACATTTATTCATTAATTTCTTTTCTTTTTATTTTTTTTTAATTTTTTTCCTTTTGAGGTTTTTCGGTGTACAGAATGCAAATTTGTTTCGGTTTTAAGATTTTTTTTTTTAAGTATAAACTTCATGTTTGTCAAATTTTGAATTTCGGCCGGTATTTACCAAAATGTCTCGAAACACCTGAAATAGACCGAAATGACCCAAAATTTTTTCAAAGTGGAATAGGAACACCCTGAACAAAATTTCTGGAGTCGCCACTGCTTAAATCAATTGGAAGTTGTGTGTATGAACACGTGTATAGCAGTGATAGGTTGTAGAGACTAAGCCCCGTATAGTTTGGAGTTAGTTAGAGGTTAGTTAGTTTCAATTTGGGATTAGGCCAGATATATATATATATATATACACCTCTTATACATTCAGTTTTATTTAATGAATACAATTCCAGAAATTTCTATTCTGATCTTTTCTCTCTAGCTTGTGATCTTCTTCATTCTCTAGCTCTTTGTTTTCTTATATGGTATCAGAGCTCTGTGCCTTTGTCAATGGCAAATCAAGATCAAGCTTTAGCATCTTCTGCTTCTCAATCTACTGCTCATTGTGAGCTTTCTCCAATGGAGGATCCGAGGAGCCCTTTCTTTTTACACCATGGAGAATCACCAGGTGCAATTCTTGTCACTCATCTCTTGACAGAAGACAATTACCCTAATTGGGTTAGGGCTATGCTTATGGAATTAGATGCAAAAAGCAAGCTAGGTTTTGTAGATGGTTATATCACAGCTTCCATGGCTGTTACCCCTTTGGAGAAGATTGCTTGGTCGAAGAACAACTCCATGATTTGTTCATGGATCTTGAATTCCGTCTCACCTCACATCACTACAAGTGTGACTTACAGAAACACTGCAATGGAGGTTTGGAATTCACTTAGAAACCATTTCTCACAAGCCAATGGTCCATGAATTTCACAGCTTCAGAAGTTTATCTCAACAATTATGCAAGGAGATGCAGCAATGACTACTTACTTCACAAATCTTCAAGCTTTTGGGATCAACTACTTAATCTCAGGCCTTTACCATCTTGTTCTTGTGGTAAATGTGTCTATGGAGTGAATGATAAAATCACATTCTTCAATCATCAAGATACATTGTTGCAATTCCTCAATGGCTTGAATGAAGCTTTTTCACAGGTCAGGACTCAGATTCTTATGATGGAGCCAAGTCCTTCAATTGACAAGGCCTTTTCTTTGGTGATACAAGAAGAAAGGCAAAGGGCTTTAGGTTTCAATGGAGGTGTATCAGTTGACTTAATAGCTTTTGCAGTAAGGACTTAAGGGCTCAACCAAGGTGGGATGAACAAAGGCAAGGGCAGGCCTGTATACAGCCATTGTGGCAAAATTGGCCATTTCATGGAAAAGTTTTACAAATTAGTGGGATTTCCACTAGGGTATAAGCAAAAGGGTAGAGTTTCTGTGGCAAATCAAGTGACTTTTGACGGTGAAAATTGTCAATCCAAGGCTGCATCACAGTTAAGCTCTTTTCCCTTTATAGCAGAACAATGCCAGCAGTTATTGTCAATGCTGAGCTCCCATGCATCTTCTTCTAACACCCAAGATGTTGTTCATGCAGCCAGTTCAACTCTCTCAGGTATTTCTTGTGCCTCTTTCTAGGATTCTGTTTGTCTTAGTTTGAAGAATTCAATCTTTGCTAAAAATCCTTCAAACAAAATAGCTCATAATGCAAAATCTTGGGTTCTTGAGACAGGAGCCACTAATCATATCATTCATTCTATCTCTTTATTTACCAAAATCACTAGTTCAATATATTCTTTTGTGCATTTGCCTAATGGTGAAAAAGTTCTTGTCACACACATAGGCACAGTTCAACTCACTTCAACTTTGATTCTTGAAGATGTGATTTATGTCCCAGCATTTTCCTTTAATCTGATTCCCGTAAGCAAATTAACCAAATCCTTGTCATGTTGCTTGGTTTTTCTGTCAAACTATTGTTTTATACAGGACCTTACTTGTTGGAAAGTGATTGGATTGGGTAAGCTTTAAGACAATTTGTATCTGCTGCAAATAACAGAGAATTACAAGTCTGACACAAAAGCCACTACTGTCTTAGAGTCAGTTTTCAAGTATTTTGCTCACTCTGTCTCCAATGTTTCTAATGTTAATAAGCTTTACTTGTGGCATCTTAGGTTAGGACATGTATCTGATGAAAAACTTCACTATTGTATTTCAGATGTATCCTCATTTCATTCAAATAAAGATTGTGTTGTTTGTCCAATTGCAAAGCTTAGAAAATTGCCCTTCCCTAATTCTAATTATCTATCTGAGCATGCTTTTGATTTAATACATTGTGATGTATGGGGACCATTTGCCAAAGCAACTCATGATGGTTTTAGATACTTTCTTACAATTGTAGATGATGTTACAAGGTCCACATGGGTTTATCTCATGAAGTCTAAAACATATACTAAACCTTTGTTAATTTCATTTTACAAGATGATTTTTACTCAATTTCAAACCAACATCAAAGTAATTAGAACTGACAATGGTCAAGAATTTTTCCTTAAAGACTTTTATGCTCAACATGGGATTATCCATCAACAGTCATGTGTTGCCACTCCAGAACAGAATTCTGTTGTGGAGAGAAAGTATCAACATATTTTAAATATTGCTAGGGCATTGAAATTTCAGTCTAATATACCACTTTGTTATTGGGGAGATTGTGTTTTAACAGCTGTCTATATCATTAACAGGCTGCCTAGTACTGTTTTGGACAATAAAACTCCCTTTGAAAAACTTTATTGCAAAATTCCTTCTTATCATCACTTAAAGGTGTTTGGTTGTATTTGCTTTGCATCCACACTAGCTCACAATAGATATAAGTTTGCTCCTAGATCTATTCCTTGTGTCTTTCTTGGTTACCCCTTTGGTGTTAAGGGTTACAAGCTATTAAATTTGGTCACAAGGTAGATTTTCATCTCAAGGGATGTTTTATTTCATGAAAATGTTTTTCCTTTCATTTCTTCTGTCACTTCACCACAGTCATCTATCTCTTTTCCTCATATTTGTCCTAATGTGGCAATCCCAGTTGATGCTATGTTTCTAGATCCTATTGTTTCCTCTCCAAGCACTCCTTCTTCTACTTGTAGTCCTACTCAGGTTTCTTCCCAAGTCTTGGATCATGTCCATCCTAGTATTTCAGATTCTACAGCACCAGAATCTGTCATATCAGATTCTACTTATATTAATTCCGCATAACCTAATTCTTTGTCTCTTGAGCATAGTCATTTAGTTTTTCCACCTGCTTCCACTCCTTCTTTAAGAAGATCCTCTAGACCTTCCAAAACTCCTGCCTACTTTAAGATTATAAGTGCAACACTATCACTTCAACTGAGCTTACACAGTCCATTCCACTCAACAGCAAGTAAGGTGCTTCCTTCATTATTCCAGGTACTAAATATCCCCTTTCTGATTACATTGTCTCTTCCCTCTTGTCTACTTCCTATGCCAATTTTTGCTCTCTTATCACCTCAATTCCTAAACCAAGATTTTATCATGAGGCTGTTAAGGATCCGAAATGGAGAGAGGCCATGGATGCTGAGATTGTAGCTTTGGTTTCCAATCATACTTGGACTCTTACTCCTTTGCCTTCCAACAAAAAGGCTATTGGATGCAAATGGGTCTATAGCGTCAAATACAAGGCAAATGGAACTGTGGAGAGATATAAAACAAGATTAGTTGCTAAGGGGTTTACTCAGCAAGAGGGATTGAATTTTACTGATACATTCTCACTAGTTGCCAAGTTGACTACTGTTAAGACTCTTCTTGCCATTTCTGCTGTGAAAGGGTAGCATTTGGTCCAATTAGATGTCAACAATGCATTCTTAAATGGGGATTTACATGAGGAGGTGTATATGTAACTCCCTCAAGGCTTTCACAACAAAGTGGGGAATGTTGTTTACAAATTAAATAAGTGTTTGTATGGGCTCAAACAGGCATCAAGGCAATGGAATGCAAAATTTTGTTATGTTCTTAAGCAACTTGGTTTTAAGAAATCAAAAGCTGACTACTCATTATTTACAAGGAAGTTTAATAATTCTTTCATAGCATTGGTGGTTTATGTTGATGACATTCTCATAGCTAGCAACAATGTTCAAGAAGTTGAAGCACTTAAAGTTTCTCTAGATCAACACTTCAAACAATGTTCAAGAAGTATTTTCTTGGTCTTGAGATAGCCAGATTAGATAAAGGGATTACCTTGTGTCAACGAAAATATTAATTAGAGATTTTAAAAGATACAGGAATGCCAGCTTGCAAGCCTAGCAAAGTGCCCATGGAGCAGAATTTGAAGTTGAGCAAATTTTAAGGCAAGTTGCTGTCTGACCCTGGGGTATACAGAAGGTTAGTAGGTAGATTGTTGTATCTAACAATCACTAGACCTGATATTGCCTATCCTGTTCATAAACTAAGCCAATTCATGTCCAAACCCAAAAAACCCCATCTGGATACTGCTTATAAGGTGTTGTAGTACATAAAAAGTAGTCCTTGTCAAGGCATTTTCCTATCAGCTACTTCAGATTTCCATTTGAAAGCTTATACAGATGTTGATTGGGCATCTTGCATAGATACCAGACGGTTAACTACATGGTATTGTATATTTTTGGGGGAATCTCTTATATCAGCCTGCCTTATTGTTTTGTGATAATTAGGTTGCCATTTACATTGGCGAAAATCCAGTATTTCACGAAAGAACCAAGCACATTGAGGTGGACTGTCATGTAGTCAGAGAAAAGGTGCACGACAATGTGGTTAGCTTGTTCTTTACTCCTACAAATTCACAATTGGCTGACTTACTTACCAAAGCTCTCAACAATCAACAATTAAGATACTTATTGGGCAAGATGAACATTTTGAATATCCATAGTTTAGCTTCTCATCTTGAGGGGGAATGTGAAAGTCTGGTTAACTGTATAGATGGCAAACAAAAGAGAAAGAAAGATACAAAGAAGATAGGTGCAAGCAATTCAAGTTAATGGCTCAGGCAGAGAGGCAGAGTAGCAGAACAGAGTATTGGAAGACTTAGTTTTAAACATGAGCTAAATGACTGTGATGTTCCATACGACCTGCAGCTTAGACTTAAGTCAATTAGAGACTTAAATCAATTGGAAGTTGTGTGTATGAACACGTGTATAGCAGTGATAGGTTGTAGAGACTAAGCCCGTATAGTTTGGAGTTAGTTAGAGGTTAGTTAGTTTCAATTTGGGATTAGGTCAAATATATACCTCTTGTACATTCAGTTTTATGTAATGAATACAATTCCGCCACTGGGCCTTGTAGCCTAGTGGCACCCGGTGTCCCTGTATACCTAGAGCGAGGTGGTTCGATCCCTCTCATTTACCTAGCAAAAAAAAAAAAAAAAAAAAAAAAAAAGAATACAATTCTAGAAATTTCTACTTCGATCTTTTCTCTCTAGCTTGTGATCTTCTTCATCCTCTAGCTCTCTTTTTTCTTATAGACTAATATAAAATGGTTTCAAAGGTGGTGTTCAACAAAAATACTTTTTGGGATTGTCTTGTGGGAGCACTGGGGGCACATTCTTATATGCCACTTGAATAAAAAAGGTCAACATTGCTATGAGCTTATTGAATCTCCTCGGGTTGGGCTTGGAAGATATCTTTGGAGATCAAATGATAAGATTTTATGTTTTTGCTTTGGGGATAAGTTATCTTAGATTGGGGTGGAGTGGAGTGGGGATAAGTTGCCTAAGAATGAATTTTTTTTTTTTCTTTTTAAAGAATTTTAACCTATGATGTCTGCTCTGATGAACGCTCTTTATCATTAGAATGAAAAGTTTATAGTTCATTACTTCATTGTCTTTATGTCTATGGACAAAAAGTGGAGTGAACGGTCAGAAATGATGACACCAATTAAATATACATTTTAATAATGTAATTTCACGTCTACATCTTTAACATTACATAACAGTAATGGGCAAAAAGAAAAGAAAAAACGCAGCCTAGAAATATTCTTTGTTTCTACACTCTTGTCATGGTAGAAAAATATTCAGGAATCAAGATACCTGATTTAAGTTGATTTGTCTTATTGAAAAATATATTTTCATTACGTCACCCCGCAAAAAATCAAATAATCCTTGACACATTCTTGCTTCATGGGGCGGGCTTCTTTCGAATGTCAATTTCAGGATTTCCTTGGGTGACACCATTTGGAAGATTTATTTATTTTTAATTTGTTATTCATGTTGTCGAGGTTAGGGGAATATACTTGAAGATGATCAATTTGTATCAACAAATTGGTAAATTATCTTCATATATTACACCGCTCAATATTTTTTAATTGGATGTGAATTTTGACAAATCTACCGTTAGATTAAATTTTCTTCATATATTCTCCATATTTGCATAATTTCAAGGTGATCAAAGATTAATAATCATGTCATCAATCAATTGTTTAAATTTAAGTTTTTGTAATTTAAAATAATATATAAAAAATGAGTTTATGGAATTAATGGTAAATAACATTTAATTGACATAAAAATTGGCATGAATGTTAAGAACATATAAAACATGTAATTTAACGGTGAGATTTTCAAAATATGAATTTTATAACAAGTTATTGCTGATAATGGGTGAATATAGTGGAAAATTTTAATTACCGATAAATTTTATAAGAGCAATGTTACATAAAAAAAAATCACAATATTTTTCAAAATAATTGAGTCAGTAAGCTTTTATTGATTTTTATCTAGCCTCACTACTAATAAAATTACTTTTTTTGATCTATTATTTATAATCTGCCATGTTAGCAGTTGTCAAATTTTGTGGGGGAAATTCCACCCTAAATTATATACCACATTTTACACTTTAATCTTTGAACTATCAAAATGCTCAATTAATCTCCCCAAAGTTATAACATTGTAACATATAATCCCCTGCCGTCTATTTTAGGTTAAGTCTGACGGAATTTAGTATTAAAATACCAGTTTACTCTTCCTCCAAAAAAGACGGGACATGATAAATCAGTCTTTTGCTAAAACTTAACATCAAAACAGATGGTAAGGGGTTAAGTATTACAAAATTACAACTTTATGGGTTGATTATGAATTTTGATAGTTTAAGGGGCAAAGTGTAAAATAAGATATAGTTTAGGGTAAAAAAAGTGTAATTGCCCCAATATTTTGTGTGTTTGTACTCTATTGACTTTCTCATTTAGTAATGAGTCCTAATTTCAGATCGTCCTGCACCAGTCCGAGTGTTTTATATCTTTTTGATCCTTTGAAGATTGGTTTTTGCTGAATAATTTGCCTGCCATTGCAGATTGGTTATAGTCTTACGGGTTGTTCAATAGGATACAGTTCTCTTCTTTGGTCCACATCATGTTTTCCTTACTTATTTGGCGTTAGGGTAAATCTAAAGATTGTAGACGTTGTCAACATATGCATCAGGGTGCCAAATATTCAAATTGAAGTGACAAGAGGTTACCGTTAGAGTTACTCGATCGGACTACAAGCATATATAGTTAGGTATCAAATCCTTACAAAAACAATTATTTTCTATGTGTCAATATCAATTAATCAAAATCGCCAGTAAATTTATTTTTATTTTTTATCTGTAGTCTCATTCACCTCTTAACTGTGAGGTGGGAAATTCAAAATTGATTCTCATAAAAGAGACTAATAAATAATAGCATCACTTAGTTACACTACCCCTCGATAGAATCTAGCATAATTTAATAGATTAAAGGTAATCATAATGCACCAGGCTTCAGTCAGACTTGTTAATGGTCATAATGAGTTAAATGGCAATAAATCTTATCCAACCAAAATGCCAAAGGATATCAATGAGATATGATAGAACAACGTATCTTCTTAATTTCTTATTATGTGTATAATCTTTCTCAAAGGTAATTGAGTGAATATGGTGATTTCCCCCTCAACTTTTTCTGATTTGAATACTGTAGTTTTTGAAGTGTAACTGTGGCGTCAGACGAGAATATTAATTTATTGTATAGTTAATGAAACTATAATTACATAAAAGAAAGCTTTCACGGTCAAAATTAATAGAAAAAGTATCATTATCGTTGTTAAATATAGTATGATTGAAGCGGTTCAAATTAGTTGTAGGTTCATGTACTTATAAAACAGACAAATTTACCTTAGGTTAGTATATAATTAGCCTAGATTCAGTTAAAGTTCTCCAGTATATAAACCTTATATTGGATTTCTTGTAATACAAGAGTTTTATAGTAAATATGTAACTTTCGAGTGTTTTCCATCATGAACATAGGCTTTTATTATCTTTATTGTGGGGACCCAAAGGCCAAAAGACTTCTTAAGTGGAAGTGAGGTGAGGGGAAACCAAATCCTAACCAAGTCTCACATTGCCTATAAAAGGGAGGTCTTATGCCTTATAGGGCCTTCGACTCTAATTAGTATAATGTGTTTTAAAATTGCAAGGGACAATCTAAAGCAGATAATATTAAGTGAATAATATATGTTGGACCAAAATGGACATTTTCCCCTTTCGCCCAAAACAAGTAGCAAAATGTCCCTGTTCTGAAACTATCTAGCAAAATGCCCACATTTTGAAACTCGATTTAATAAAAATCGAGTTACTTGTAAAATGTTAAATGAAACTCAAGTTCCAAGAATTCGAGTTCCTTGAATGGAACTTGAGTTTCAGAATAGTGGCATTTTGCTATTTGTTTTGGGCGAAAGGGACAAATGACCATTTTAGCCTAATATGTTGGGGTCATAGAATGTATCAAAGTGGACCTTATGCAATGAGTTAGTGGGTGGGTCCCACATGAGGACGTGTAGCCCTTTAAAAGGGTTGGATTGTGGGGACCCAAAAGGTCAATCATTTAAGTGAAATGAGGTGAGGGAGAACCAAATTCTAATTAAGTCCTACATTGCCTAGGTAAAAGGAGGTCCTGTGTCTTATATAGAGGGTTTTAAAGCATGATGGGCAACCCAAATAGGATAATATTAAGCTAATGATAATATTAGGTATGACAAAATGGTATCAAAATGGACCCTACACCACATGATGGAAGGTAGGTCCCACAAGAGGACTTGTGGCCTTTCAAAGGAGGTGGATTGTGGGGACCCAAAGAGCAAAAGGCTCCTTAAGTGCCTTAGACTCTATGTGGTATGACGTGTAACCTTGACAATCGTAAAGTTAAAATTGCTAAAAGTTAGTATTAATGCACAGAACTCTTATTTTTTTATTAAGGTCTATAAGAGGTGATTGTTAGACACCCTTACACGAATTTTATTTTATTTTTAAGGCCAATTTTCATACTCAATTGCAACCTATATTTTTTTGTTGAAGGCACATACTATAAGATGGAGGAAATTTTTTCCAAAACATTTAATGGCCTTGCATATATCCACATGAACCTTGTGGTACTTTAATCTTCTTCCGTCTTGTATTAATGATTCTTATAGTACTTGTCAGAATTACAACATTTTGAAGGTTTTTAAATGAGAATTCGATTGACATGTTAGCATATCACCTTAATCCAAAAACTTAAGCAGGTGACTATATTCAATTATTTTATTTAAACTTCTCAGCTAGCTTTATCCCTCCTTGTATGATTTTCAATCATATGTGAAATCCAACGTGCTACCAAGCTGGATTAAGATTAACTCTCTCTTACGTTCAAAATTATCAACAGGTAGAATATCATCAATTCTATTAATGGGACTAAGTGGTAAAATCATAATCAATAATACAGCTTGATTTTATAATTCTTCTGACAAGGAGACCAACTACAAGACAAGGAGTTTATGTCAAATAATATTGAACAGCATGTTCCTGTCCACGTTAAACGCATACATGAAAATCTCCGCTACGTAGTGTTCAAAGAGTTCATATATATATATATATATAGCTGTTCTTAGGCAAATGAATTGCATCATTGCTAATCACTAGCTAGTATAGCAGTAATTAAGATCTACATAGCGCAAACTAGCTAGTGATGGCAACGCTGCACCACCCTTTAATTGTCTCAGCATTCTTATTATTTTGCTGCTTTTCAGTTACAGTTGTTTGAAGAACCGGGACTGCAACCTTCTACACTCCTCCATACACTCGTAAGCTTCCATATGCTAATTATATTCCAGGGTTGTTTTGTGTTTTGAGAAGCAATCAAACAACCTCAGACTTGGGGATGGTGCTTGGATGACTGAAGTTTGATTTCAGTTAAAACCTTTTAGATAGAAAGATGGCTACTTTTGTTTCTTTGTATACCCAATGATGGTTCAGGTGGGGTGTGTGTGTCTATCTATATATATATATATATATATATATATATATATTACACTAATTAATAACTTATTTTTGAATTAATATTTTGAAAATCTTATTATTGGATTATATGTTTTTTATGTTCTTAATATACACACTAATTTTCATGCTAATAAGATATTATTTACTATTCGATCTATAAACTCATCTTTTATGCATTATTTTAAATTATAAAAACTTGAATTTAAATAATTGATTAATTACATGGCTATTGATTTTTGATCACCTTGAAATTTTGAAAGCATGGAGAATAAACAAAAATAATGTAATTAATCTAACGATAGATTTGTCAAAATTCGCATTTAATAAAAAAAAATATGAATGGTATAACATTATTTAAAGTTATACCAGATGTAATTGAAGTCAACTTTTAGAAACAATTTTGGAAATTTTGCTCATTCCATCGATCCTATGTTGCTTATCCATCTAATATTTATTCAACAAATTTAGTGAAGTTCAGAAAGTTGAATAAGGAGAAAGTTTGTGCACATAACTTGTGTGACACAATTTTTGTCACAATTTTGATGTGATCAACTATAATTCATAGAAACAAAAAAGGGTAGAATCCATGTAAAAGTGTTTTTCTACCCCCAAAAATCCATCACATAAAAGTATAAATAAAGTTGTGGTCTACAAATTGTGGTTTGAAAGTCAACTTAAAAGATAGACTTCCATATGTTCCATGGTTTGGAAGCATAGGCAATAAGAAACTTTACCCTTTCTTTATTTAAAATAAATGACAGCTAAGATTTGATGACTAATAGACATAATACTTATCTCTTTCTACTCTTTTTCTTTTTCTTTTTTTCCTTGATAAAAAAGGTAAGGCTGCGACCCTACTTATTGTAACTATTGTATATAGTATACAGTTTTACTAATTCACTCCATAAACAAAAATATTGCCGCGGCCTTGAACACCCCGAAAGGTTGCCATGGTACTTGTCTTGCAAACTAATAGAATGTTATATAATATGACATGCATGGTGCCTTTTGACCATGACACATGTGACATACAACCTTACTTCCATATTAGCATTCAAAATACACCCTAACAACTTTTCCAAGAACTTTAATTATGTAATATTTTTATTGCATGTATATGTATAGCATATTTTATTCGGACAGATTAACTTGGCCAGGAAATAATATGATCATGAATTGACTTTCCATATTTGCCAAATCAGGCCCTAGTGCTAAACATATTGCTAGGTTATTTGACAACTATTTACTAGCTTCATAACCATTTGGAGACCACACCAACAGTCTGTCTGATTCCACGATCCATCATCGAATAATATACTGAATATTGTTTGATATCTCTTGGTTTACACAGCTTTTGCTTGTAATGGGTTTAAAAGCGACGGCGTGATGATTGCGGCAGCAAGCAATGAACTTTGGGGCAATGGAGCTGCTTGTGGAAACAAGTACAAGGTTAAGTGCCTGAGTGGAACCAACGCAGGAGTACCTCACCCTTGCAAACATAACACAGATGTAGTTGTGACCATTGTCGATTTTTGCCCACCTGGCTGTCAAGGCACCCTTGATTTGTCACAAGAAGCCTTTGCAAAAATTGCTGATGGCAATGAAGGAAAGACAAACATTGATTTTCAACAGGTGTATGGGATCAAGCCCTACGGTTTGTTCAATTCACTATAATTAAGTGGATATGGATGCGGCAGTTGAAAAGTGACTGCTAAAATATGTGTAAAAATAACAATTACGTCTCTTTTGCGCGTTAAAATAAATTGAATGTCTTTGTTATCCAGTCTTGCTGATAAATCTTAACGCAAGTTGGTTTTTCTAATGTCTTCATTTGGTCTTTGATGGTGACTTGAACTCAGTGTGATCAATACATATCTTTACTACCCTAAGTGAAAATTAGATGAAATGAATTAACATTTAACATTGACTTGGCCATATTGGGGTCTTCAATTCCCTCCTCTTTTTTTGGAAAAAAGAAGGGGCCCAATACAGGACTGGATCACCCCGTATTCACTACAACTGGGTGAACAACGAAGAGGATAGGAATGGATCCTGGCCCACTAAAAGGTTACAAGTGATCCGCCGAAAAAAAAATGTGAGCCATAGTATTTTGCTGATTTGAGAACATGATAAGCACACCAATGCAAGAAGAAAAATTAGGCAAAAAAGCTTTATACCATATTACCATCAATGATGCCAGCAATAAGCCTAGAGGGTTAAAAAAAAAAAAAAAGATGAAGATTCTAGGCGAGGAACATTAACGTTGAAGGCATCCCCTTCTAATTCATAACAGAACAATCCCATGGTCTTTGCTTTCAAAACTATCAGAAGTGTTGCCTTAGCTTTTGCCTATTTAGACCAAAAGGCAATGTTTTTACTTTATCAAGGGTGGATGAGTCAACTTTTGATAAAATTGCCAAAGCTAAGTGAAGTAGAGAAAGCATGGAAGACCCGAACTTTCTTCAAGGGAGTTGATTACGTGAAAAGAGCTCATTTACAAACTCTATGAGTTGAGATTAAAGCTGCTCACATGAAAGAAGGCAAGGAAATTCTCATTATTTTTCACAAATACTTCTAATTGTTAATTGATTGAAGAGTTACGGAAAGAGTGTTCAAGATGTTCGTGTAATGGAGAAAATATTAAAATCCATTTTAACTATTGAAGTTTCAAAAGATTTGGAGACTCTTAATTGAGGAATAAATGGGATCTCTTTAGGTGCATGAGTAGTGTATGTAAAAAAACACTAGCTCTATTGAACAACATTAGAGTCAAAATTGACTCAAAGAAAGCAGAAGCCTAGTTGCTCCCAACGTGGAAGTCGTACCAATGGCAACCATGGTAGGGGCCATGGCAGAGGAACATTCAAAGGCAGATCCAGTCGTTTTAACTACTTGATTTTTCTATTTGCTTGGAGACTATCTCATCTCTTGTGGTAGCAAAAGACAAATTGTGGTCGCTTATCTTAGTACAAAACCATTAGAACTCTTGTGGCTATATATGATGACTTCTACAAAATTTAGGTGTCTCCTCCCTGTGGTAATGCCTATCTACTGTGACAATAGGAGTGCAATCCAAATTGTACATAATCACATCTTTCATGAACATACCAAGCACAATTGATTATCAATTCATACATCACCATTAATTTGTTACAGGGTACCTTACAGTTACACTCCTTCTCCCAATCGGTTGGCCAATATCTTCACCAATTCCCCTCCACCATGATGCTTTCATGATCATGTATATATACGAACTCTAGTTGATCTCACACATCCCCAATATGAATTCCAAGGGGCTATTACAATTTAGGCTCAAGAGCTCAAGGCCAAGTCATATGTACTAGATTGTACTATCACTATATTGTAATCCTGTCAGTGTGCTATCTCTGTAGTATTGTATTACTAAACCTATTTTGCACGCCTACTTAGAAGTCTTTTTATCTTCAATTCAATAGACACAATAGACAGAGGCCGCACCGGGGGAAAAGAATACAAAGTCTTTTATCTTCAATTCACTGACTCGGGGGAAAAAAATTACAAATAAAATATCTTTGTTTTGACTACCTTAAAATAAAAATTTGAACTCCTTAAAAAGAAACCTGACAACAAACCATTTCAATAACAACCTTTATCTTGGCATTTTTAAACAGAAAGAAAGAAAAAAAAAAAAAAACCAACAACAAACCAATTTGATCTAAATATGGAGAAAAAAAAAGGAATCTCAATGGCAAAAATTAGTAATTAGTTGATATATCTTAAATCTCATAAAAAATAATAATTAGGTAGGCAATAAAGTGTGAACACTAAAAACAATTAAGTATGAGGTAGTAGAAGTGAGACGTGAGACAATGGAGAGTGAAGACAAATTTTATTTTTTTTATAATGATTGTATTGTTGTGTTGAATTCTTAATATAGAGTAATGTAAAAGATACAACAAAAATTCTTCTTAATAAGTAACAAAGACCAACAACTCGTCAAAGTTGAGTTGAATTGTTAATTAAAAGAATTGAAAAGAGTAAAGAAAAAAATTAATAAATAATAAATTAATGTATTTTAAGCAATAATAATGGTTGCTGTAATACTACAACAATAATTAACGTTCACTTAACAATAATAATTAATAACTTTATTATAGTAAAGAAAATGATGATTTCCAAGTTTTAATATTAGCAGCAACAATTAATATCTTCATTATACTAAGAAGCAATATGTCTAATAAACTTATAGTTTATATATCTTTTATTCTTGTACTAGTAATATGGATAAATTTCTGATAAGGAAATAATGTGTATTGCAAAATTCATCTCTTACCTATTATTCATTTTCTAAGAGAAACTCGTGTTGATTTCAAAAAATCTTCATTCGCATCATGAGTTACAAGAAAAAAAATCTTATCTTATCATCTTAATGATAAAAAAGAACTAAGAAAATATTATTTACAATCATTATTTAACCTTTTCAGCACAAATTTAAATGATCCCCTAAAAAATACTGGTAGAGTTGCCACTAATAATATAATAAAGAGATCTAGGGTTCAATCCAAAAAATTGATTGGTGTCTTGGTTTAATGTTATAGACTTATTATCAGAGCAGATATCATAGGTTGAAAACTTTCTAAAAAATAAAAGGTAATCATTATTATTTTTCAGTATCAAAGTTACAAAAACCGATTATCATTGTAAGTTGAGCTGAATTCATTGTAATGCTAAATGAATTGTAATCCTTGCTGACTACCTGAAAAAACGATTATCAATGTTAAATAAAGATATCCATGCTTACCAAATAAGTTGAGCTGAATTCATTGTAATGCTTGCTGACTACCTAAACACCCAACTTAACTCAACGTTTAACCACGATAAAGAATGTGTAAGTTGGACAATTCCATGAATTCATTAGTATCAAAATTCAAATGTCTCTATTTATTTTTTTTGAATCACATGTCATAAAATAAATAAATAAATATTACAATTGCTAAAATAAATATTTAGCTTCTTTAGTGATGCTCTCCATTCTACAACATTTTTAAAAACTATTACTAAGTGGCACGGATAATGTACGTAGTAATATTTTATATAGGGAAATGTTATTTTTTTTTTTTTGAAAGTGGACTTCCATTCATATTACTGCGAAAATGGAGTACAAGTACAACAGAGGGAAAAACACAGGTACATACAGGAACAAAAAAAAGGATAGACAAAAAAACTAGGGAGGCTCCTCTTGGTGGAGAAGGTATTGTAACACCGGAGGGGTGACTCCTTTCCAGACCTGTGTAGATCCTGTAGTTCGGGAAAGCTGAGCAAGGTCATGGGCAGCTTTGTTGTGATTCCTTTTCAAGTGCCGAAGGGTCCAGCTTGTGAAAGAGGAGAGGAGGCCAAGAATTCCATGGAGGATGTGTCCCAGGGGGCCACCCGTTTCCTTTGCATTCAATGATTCCACAATGGTGAGGGCATCGGATTCAAAGGCAGCCCGTGAGATATTCATCTCTAGAGCAAAGAGAATACCTTGTTCAAGAGCAATGGCTTCCACTGATTCAGCTTGGTAGCAGCCAAGGAGGACTTTGCTCATAGCAGCAAAAACATGACCAGAAGAGTCTCGGATGGTAATGCCAATGCTTGAGGGGCTGCTGTCATGGGAGGTTGCTCCATCCACATTTATTTTGAAGGTGCTAGGAGGGGGGGCAGTCCAGCACATGGATGGGGTGGTTTTTTGTTGGTGAACAGAAGACAAGGCACCTTTGTAGTCAGAGAGAGTTCTCTGTGTAGACTCCCACATTTGGTTAGGGGTTGCTGAGGTTGAAACATGGACTATTTGGTTCCTGTTGTACCAAATGGACCAGGCCGTGACAAAGAAGGCTTCTAAGTCTTGATTGGTGCCGCTAGTAGTGAACTGAAGTGCTAGATCAGTGAAATCCCCATAAAAAGCATCCAGATTCACAGGAAAATTTTTCCAATTACACCAAACCACTTTAGGAATGTCACATTTCAAGAAACAGTGCATAGTACTTTCGGGGCAGAGGTCACATATGGGGCAGGTACCATCCGTACTCACACCTCTAGCTTTTAGGCCATGCAAGGTGGGGAGGGCATTCATGCATGCACGCCAGGCGAAGATTTTGATCTTGGCATGGATATTGAGATGCCACATTTTTATCCAGAGAGGGGAGTAGGGGTGAGCTCTTGGGCTTTCACCCCCATTAGATGGATGGATAATAGGGATAGCTACGTAGTAGGCACTTTTAACGGTGAATTCACCCTTCTTGTTCCCAATCCAGATAATTTGATCATTTGGGAAGAGTGTAGCTGAGGGGAATGTTTAGCTGTGCCCAACTCTCCCTTGGTAGGAGCCTCTCCCTCTCGACCCCAAGCGAGCCTTCCCTCGCCATAGTGTCCCTATAGGGCGCTCCCTTGCTATGCCTTAGATCATCTAAGTGCAATAGCAAACACCCCCCCCCCCCCCAAACCATGGAAGAAACAATCTTACATGAACTCCAAAAACTACACCTTTGCTTGACAACACAAAACCGTTTGGAACTTCTTGAGGAATGCTCCCTAAGTTTATTTGGGAGATTGCTCTCAGATCACAAACAAAACCAACGAGCTCTCAAAAACACCCTACGAGCTGCCTGGAAGTTGGGATCAGATCTCAGAATAGTGGATGTGGGTAATGACATCATGCAATTCAAATTTAGCTTTAAATGCCATATGGAATGGGTAGAAAAATTTGGCCCGTGGAACTTTGAGAATAACCTTCTGCTCCAGAGTAGGTGGAAAAAAGGACTCTCCACAGCCAACATAACTTTTACGCACACTCCCTTTTGGGTTCAAATCTGGGGTCTCCCCTTCGAGCATATGTCTGAGGGAGTTGGCAAAGACATCGGGGGAAAAATTGGAGAATACCTTGAAATTGACAAACGGTCATGGCAATCTGACCAAGCAAAGTTCATGAGAGTCAGAGTTAATGTTTAGATTGATAAACCCCTCAGAAGAGGAGGCTATGTAAAAAACACTAAGGGTGAACGATTCTGGACTACCTTCAAATACGAGAGGCTTCCCACCTTTTGTTTCATCTGTGGAAGAATGGGTCATGATGACAAGCATTGTGAAGTGGTCACCAACAAACAAGCAGCTGACAGACAATACTTCGATTGGCTCAGGGTAGGCTGGAATCAAAACGGGAATAAAAAAAGAGCAAAAACCACCACCGACAGCGGTGGCAAGACAACAGCGGACAAAGGCTCCGTTAGTGCGTGTCCCCACCAAACCCCTGACAAATTTGACTTCCCAACGTCTGATGACATCGGGGGAAGCGATCTTTCTAAAGGAAAACTGACATTGGGGAATGGTTCGCACATGCTACACGAAAACAGATTTAGTTTCTCTGTGCTCCAGGCGGCGAAAGATCTAAATGGATGGGACAGGGCAGCAAAGGAAAAGCAAAATTTCAGGATTGAGGCAGACGCATGTGATCAGCAAAAAAAGGACCACTCAAGTCATCAAAAATATCTAGCTTCAGGAAATGAAGATGACATCTCATTAGTGGGCCAACAAAAAACACAAAACCATGAGGCCCAAGAGGCTACTAGCCCAATGAAACCAAAGGCCGGGGGAAAGTCCAATACAGAAAAACCAAACAAAGGATCAAGCCCGAAAGGAAACAAGCAACCAAGAGAAAAAGTAAGTTGGAAGAAGATAGCTAGAGAAAAAGGCAAAGCCCAAGCCGAAGACACTGAAATGTTGCCTCTTAATATTGCATTCGATACAAAATGCCTAGGTATGTTTGATGCTCTTGAAAAAGAAGAAAGCAGAATAAAAAAACGATCATGTGTTGCCTCCAACCCTCCTAATACAACCCCCCCTAACATAGCGGCGGTAGTTGCTAAGCAGCACCGCTAGGAGCAATGATTGCCCTTGGATGGAACTGCCGGGGACTTGGGAACCCCTAGATAGTTAAAGTGTTGCATGAATTCATGCAATGTTGGAGTCCCAAAATTGTCTTCCTTGTAGAGACTAAGCAAAATAAATGGAAAATGGAGAAGAGAAGGAGATCCATGAGTCACCTCAACTGCCTCTTTGTGGCTAGTGATGGTCAAAGTGGAGGACTAACAATGATATGGACAAAAGACACAACTTTGGATATCATGACCTACGACCCAAATCACATTGATGCTATTGTCATTGAATCTGACTCTGGGTTTAAATGGAGGATTACAGGTTTTTATGGGCACCCTGATGCAAATCAAAGAAACGAATCGTGGAAGCTATTTGACAGGCTTAACAACAAGTACCATCTCCCATGGCTTTGTCTTGGATATTTTAATGAAATCCTATCTATGAATGAGAAGCAAGGAGGGGTCTTAAGGACACAACAACAAATGGATGGTTTTAGGCATGTAATAAACACTTGCAATTTCAAAGACCTGGGTTATAATGGCTCAAACTTCACATGGTGCAACATGAGGGCAGGCAATGACAGAATTTACATGAGGCTGGACAAAGGCCTTGCCACGGCTGATTAGAGTATCCATTTCAAAAACACCACAGTTCACTATCTCATAGACTCCACCTCAGACCATTGTGCCCTTTTAATCTCAAATGTTCTCTCTGCCCAACCTCCAAGAAAGCGTCGTTTTCATTTCGAGGCAATGTGGACACAGAGGGTGGAATGTAAGGAGCTCATTGAAAGTGTCTGGGACTCATGTCTTGACACAAACACACCTGAAGGCCTTTCACAAGGCCTAAAGTTATGTGCTGTGGAGCTGTTAAGATGGAATCACTCTGTTTTTGGTCACATCCCTAAGAAGATCCAGGAAAAAAGGAAAGCTCTTAACTCTCTAGTTTTAAGAGATTCGGATGGCATGCTAGGAGCCGAAATAAACTCCCTAAGAAAGGAAATTAATGACCACTTTGACAGTGAAGAAATTTACTGGAATCAAAGGTTTAGAGTGTAGTGGCTAAGAGAGGGCGACCACAATACAAAGTTTTTCCATTTTCGAGCTTCTGAGAGAAAAAAGAAAAACACAATTCTGGGAATATGAAATGAGGAAAGGGTCTGGTGTGACACAAATGACACAATTGCACATGCTACCTGTTCATATTTCAAGAATATATACACTTCCACCCAACCCAATAATTTTGCTGAGGTCACTAGTGCTATTCCTACTCGTGTGACTAGGGAAATGAACATGATGCTCATCCAGAAGCTCACTAGAGATGAAGTAAAATCTGCCCTCAATCAAATGCACCCCACAAAGGCCCCCGGTCCTCATAGTATGTCCGTAATCTTTTTCCAAAAATACTGGTCTATTGTTGGTAATAATGTTACAAACATGATTCTCAATGTTCTTAATTTAAACATGTCAATTGCTGAGATAAACAAAACCAACATAACTCTTGTCCCCAAAACAAAACTCCCCACCAAAATGACAGAGTTCAGGCCTATCACTTTAAGCAACGTGGTTTACAAGCTCATTGCAAAAGTGCTTGCAAATCGGCTTAAGGCCATCCTTCCCAAAGTTGTCACAGAGAACCAAAGCGCGTTTTTTTCAGAATGGTTGATCACAGACAATGTTCTTGCTGCTTTTGAAATAATGCATTATCTCAAAAACAAAAGGGATGGAAGTGGCAGATATATGGCAATCAAGCTCAACATGAGCAAGGCTTTAGACCGAGTAGAATGGGGCTTCATTGAGGCTATCATGGAAAAGCTCGGTTTCCATGAAAAATGGATTAGCGTAATTATGCACTGCATCACCACTGTATCATATTTAGTTCTCATCAATGGCTCGGCTTATGGCTGCATTACACCCACAAGAGGGCTCAGACAGGGCGATCCCCTCTCGCCCTACCTCTTCATCCTCTATGTCGAGGGCTTGTCCTCTCTCTTTAATGAGGCAGCCAGAAACAGAGAATTGAATGGCATATCCATCTGCAGAGCTTGCCCTCAAGTCACCCACCTTTTCTTCGCTGATGGTAGCCTTTTCTTCTGCAAAGCAAATAGCCAGGAAAGCACCAAACTCACTGAAATACTTAAAAAATATGAAGCAGCATCTGGGCAGAAAATAAACACGGACAAGTCATCTGTTTTCTTCAACAACAACACTCTTTGGGAAACAAAGAATTAGATTTTTGAAATCTTAGGACCCATGCAAGATACCAGGCACATGAAGTACCTTGGCCTTCCCTCCATAATAGGGAAATCCAAAAATGAGGTGTTTTTCCTTTTATGGGTTTTACTTTAAAAAAGTGAAAAAAGTTATTAAAAATATTACTAAAAAAAAAAAAAAATCGTCAAAGGTTGCAAAAAGCTGCCAAAAAGTTGAAAAAAATTGTTATTAACAAGCACTATCCAGTGCCCGTTAACATTACCCTTTTATATAAGATAGTTTTGAAGAATGTTGTACATATATTATAACATAATTATTATAGAATTTTGTTAGTAATGAGTTGATCATAAGAAGAAACAATTATAGATTACACACACATATTCGTTATGATTATCCAGTTCAAGTAACATGAAATAAAAAAATAATTTTGAAGAAATATTGTAAAATAAAAATTAATATAAAGTGTGTATTTCTCTTTCTCCTTAATTCTAAAATAAATGCATTTCAAAAAACCAAAATCAATCACTTCTTTTATAAAACTCACAAATCTACAACATTTGGCCTTAATATCAAAATTGTAATTGCCACTATTGTCACTCGATATAAAATGCAAACCACCCCCTTCCTTGGTTGTAGCCAACTCATACAAGTTAAGATTAGATGGGATAATGCTATTAGAGCTAAGTGTTGTTGAAAAATTGAAGATAAATGAAATCATTTTTGGACTATTGTATTTGACATGAGATGACGTGAACGGCTATACGGAGGTATATATAAAGGAGTAGAAGTGCAAGATGTGAAAATGATGAAGTAAAATGTAAAAAATTTTGTGTATATGTGTGAAAGAGGAAAAGTCTTGAAATATTGAACTAAATGATATAAAGAAATTTACTTTTTAATTAGAAATTTCATGAAACATTGAACCAAAAAAAACAAAATTTTAATATTTAATTTGATTTTATTTTTGATGTGGCAATTGAAAATATTTTAATTCTCATTGTTAAGAATGTACTACTTGATAGAACCTAATTCTTTTCCACATGAATTATTTACTTTTGTCTATATATATATATATATATATATATATATATTGATTGCTCTTGCGCCCACTCACTCTAGTAAGTTTTATCCTTTGTGTTAAATCCATTAAAAATAGAAGATGCTATTGCCTTTTTCACCTGTTCCTTGACATGACGAGTTTTCAATCAAAACTTTATACATACTTACACACAAAATATTTTTAAAGAGCCAATTTGACAACTTCCGTGTAGCATTAACCTTGCATTTTGTGAGCTGCGGGGTATACCCGTACACCTAAAGTCTTGCATGAGAACAAAAATCAAACCTTTAAACTTCATGAAATCCGCTACTTTAATGCCCATTTGACAAGTAACCTATATTTTTTTCAGGCCACCGTGCCAACTTTCCGTTGAATTTTTATCATTCTAAGTATTTTATTTGCAGCGAAATACGGCATACCTTTCACAGTGATTAGTAAAGAATTGCTAAACTTGGTATTATAATAATAGAGGTGGAGTTATAAGTATGGAGCAGAACCCACCAGCCATAGAAAATGCATGGGGGCTTTGACTGCTTTGTCTTGAAGTCTCAACAGTGCTAAAGTGTAGAGTGTGGACATGGCAGAATGAAACTGATAGAGACCAGGTACGTGTTTTCTGCAAAACTTTACAGCCTGCAGGGGCAGACAGAAAGCTTCGTATGTATTGTCTGTATAGCAAAAGCTACATGCCAAGACGGGCACGGAGGCCCAACTTGAAGGTGTGACATCAACCTATGTCCAATAGAACAGTAACTTGCTCACACAGACATCGTCATGTCTTTCTTGTTTGGTTCTTAGTTGTTTAGGTTAGTAAACCGTGAACAAAAATTAATTCTTGTGTGTCAAATAGCATCATTTCAAGATTAACACTAAATCCCACGATTAGCTAAAGATAAAGGAAGCCATTGAATTCTCAACAACTACTTGACACCTAATTGATCGATTGAGATGTGTCTTGACACTCTCGATCAAAAATTGTAAGACCTAATTTTTACTTAGGTTTGTTAAGTCGACTAATCACTTAGAATTGAGTCCTACTTACCAAATTTAGTATTAAAGGGATGATTTGAAGTTGACTAAATTGAAGAAGAGAGAGCCTTTCACATATAAAAAAAGGGATGATTCCATGCGACTAAAAATCAATATTACTGATGTTTAGTGATCTAGTTGAAGCCACAATACTTACACAATCAAGGTTGCTGTGAAATCTTCCAGGTGGTTCTTAAAGTAACAAATTGTTTATGTTGGTGAAATCCACAATAGTAGACTCCAATCGAGTTAGACTGCGTAGGGCACGTGAGTAAGCCACTATTGAAAGTAGAGATAAAAGTTAGGATTAATTTCTATTATAAGAACTTCAATTTTACATAGTGGATTCTTGCTTTCAGTCCGTGGCTAATCTCTCAATGTGTTTTATTCCTTTCATGTTTATCGTTGGTTTTTCACATTGTAAACAAATTATTGTCTCAGTTATATTTCCACACTTCATACTGTGATTAATTTGTTTGTCGTGGATGTTAACTAGACTTTGAACAAACTACGTATGTGATTAATTTGATTATCGTGAATGTTAATTGGACTTTGAACAAACTCCATAAACGGATAATTAATTTAACATAAATATTTTTATTTATCTCTTACTCATTCTCTATGTAAATTTCAAATTGAAGAGGACTACCTAAGAGCTATCTACATAACTACATTGAAATAAAACATGACAATCATTTTAACTTGATTTATCTCTGTTTGATGCTACATAGAGGAGTAGGGTACCTTAAAGCTTCGTTGATTGAAACCAAGACACTATTTTTTTTTTTAACTTCAATTCTCTCTCTCTCTCTCTCTCTCTCTCTCTCTCTCTCTCTCTCAAATTAGATTTTTTAATTTCATTTTTTTTCTAATATACAGTGTTTCAGAAAGGGTTTTAATTGTTTCATAACCAGTAATATCTGCACTGTTTCACATCATATCTACATTCTCTTACATAACGTGTGTGGACAATTAATTTGAAATTGTGAACATTAATTATGTGAAACATTTTACATCCAGGGTGTGAAACATTTTACATCCAGGTTGTAAAACAATAATTAGCCATTAGCTTATAAATAAACCAAGGATTTTAACTCCTCCAGTCCCCCTTCTCCATCTCCAATATCAGACAAAATTTTGTGCGATAAAATTTTTTTTTATAAAAAAAGTGAGGAAGTTAATGGATGATGATAATGTAACAAAACATAACACTTCAGCCACCTCATGACCTTCCTTAATTGGGCACTCCAATCAGCAGACAGGATTACAGACACCCATTATAAAAGGAAAAGCAACGCTTCTCTCATAACTTGGCATAATACAAAACCCCGCAGAAAACAACAAAACCTAGTCACCAACTAGGTGCTTAATTGCCTAATCATAATCTATATTACAACACGAAGCTTCTTTAATTCATTCCTTGTCTTTATTCTCACCACACATTTGTGTATTTGATAATATTCTTTATTCTCTATTCGGTACTAGATTTGCCAACGAAAGTTTTTTCACTTTTTTTTTTCCTCTAACTACTTTGAATTTCGGACCTTGCTAATCCCACTACACACTTCTTTAATTAACCTCACCAAACAGCATATTCTTTGTTTATATTTTCACTGGTTTATGGTTCTGACCTTGTATAAATCTAGGGTTTTGTTCAGTTGGTATGGTAGGAATAGGTAAAGAAAGCTCTCATAGTTTCTGAAGTAGTACCCATAAAACTATAAGCCATTTTCTGTTTAAGCCATGGACTTAAATGTTTTCTTAAAGGAAACAGTTTGTCTAAGGCCATCTGAACAGTCCCAAAGACTAACTATTGAACTTTCTGGTCTGGACAGGATATCCCCTGCAATTCTCTATGCTGTCTTCTTTTATAAATGTAATTTGAACTCAGAGGCAGAAAATAGTATTGAGAGAGCCAAGAGAGCTCTCCAAAGGGTTCTGGTTTCATGGTATCCAGCTGCTGGGAGATTTAGAATCAGTGATGCAACGGGGAAGCTAGAGATTGACTGCAACGATGAAGGTGTAACCATGATCACTGCAGTGTGTGACTCCAAGCTTGAAGAGCTTGGCAAACTGCATGAATACAAACCATGCTATGAAAAGCTTGTTCCGCGGCTTTCTGATGCTGATGATATATCAAAAAACCCACTTGTTCTTGTGCAGGTTTTGGTTTCATTTGCTTATGAACAATACATACCCTTCTTATTTTGCTAAGTAAATAGTACTGTAAAAGTGAGAAGTGGAGCTCAATTCCTGACATCAGGCATCATAAAGGGTGCCAGTAATACTGGGCTATCAGTCGAATCCCATCAAGAAAAACCCTACCTTTAACAATTTATTTCAGTAATTTTTTTAATTCTCTAACAGCTAGCTATAAAATTTCTTTCATATTGAAGTGTTTCTACAATCCTTGAAAATTATTTTTTGGAAACTTTATGAACCGGAGGTCATGCCAGTCAAGTTTTACACTCCAAAAAAAGAAACCCTAAATTTGTCTTTTTGACATTAAAGTTCAATAATGTATAGTTAATTTCTTTTGATCCCCACCCAAAAGAGAAAATAAAGGTTTACCATCCCAAGTCTATTAATAATTGTGTATATAAGCTTAATTTAGGTCATGAAAGTAATCATGTCTCTTCACTATCGTTCCCCACTTTCTGCTGCTGATTTATTTTTGTTTAGATTTATGTCTTCTATATTTTAAGTGAGAAGAAAAATAATCTAGGTCCGCTAATGATGTACGGAACCCTAACCCTAGATACTAATTTTCTTTATTTTTCTAGTTGTTGATTATAGAGCTATTACTTTTGAGGATAATATATTTACTGTTATAATCAGTTATCATTATCTAATCATTTCAATCTAGAAATTTTAATTCAGCTAGCTTCTTTGTCAAAACTTGAGAAGCTGTTTTCTTCTAGGGTTTGACTGAACAACAATTTACTTATATTTGCTTCAAGGAATGAAAAATTAAGTTACACCGGATAAGACTGAACAAAAAGAAAAAAGAATCCAAAAGCTCACCTTGGTTTTTATAGTTTTAGACATCATAAATATTCTATGAATCCACTAAAGCATTATAAATGTTGTGTGGCTAGTTTAATTGATGATTGTGGTTATACACCACTTAACCAAAGGTGGTCATGAAAAAAAAAATGGAGAAATTAATTCCACTTCACTTTTTCATTCAGAATGGATTAGATGGTAGATATAATATTAAGCTTTTTCTTTCCCCTGTATAGGCTCTGTGTTTGTGTGTGTTGTTTTTTTCTCGAGAATTTAACCCCAACATTTTTTATGTTAATATTCCCTATATATCTGCAGATTACAACGTTTGCTTGTGGAGGGCTTTCAGTTGGTGTTGGAGGCAGCCATGCTTTATTTGATGGCAGTGGAGCATTCACTTTTCTAGCATCATGGGCTCATATATCAAGTGGGAAAGATGAATCTGACCTTATTGTTCCCAACCATTCAAGAGATGCGATTTTGCATGCTATCTATTCTCTGCATTCAACCCCTTCAGCTGCTTCAATTTATGAACAAGACCACATAATAGCTATTGAAGATCTCTATGGGATACCAATGCAGGCCATGGCATCCGATGATAGATGTTGGGAAACTGCACTAGCAAAATTCAGCCAAGTTGATCCTCAAGGGGGGCTTGAACTTATTACATTGTGCATCAATAAGGAAACTGTTGAGACATTGAAGGCAATAGCAATCGAGAGGGGCAAGCTCTTGAAGTGTTCTACGTTCGACGTTTTATGTGCACACGTATGGAAGGTATGTTTTAGAAGCAGGAAAGGAAAAGATATTTCCATTCAATAAATCAAAAAGACATTTTTCAGGACCACCGGACCATGAGTGTATTGACTTCTTAAGGTTATGAAGCATTAGATTTTCTTTTTGAAAAGAATATATAATTGCGTATAATACTCAAAAGTATAATTGCGTATATTCCATAGCCATATACAGGTATAAACAAAGTTAATTTCCTCACCATGCATTAACTTTTAAGCTGTGTACTTGAGTTCATACTTTGCAAGCATCTGCACAAATTTCATAAAAGAACTATATATTTGTAGACATGCATGGTAAATTCTTTGTTAAATTAAATCAAGGATGAATGATACAATTTGTAGGAGTTTACCAGAAAAAATCACAAACAATGCATCAAAAAGGGATTATAACAAATAATATATAAGTTAAAAAAATATTAAGTTGTGATCTCTTTTATACATTTTATTAATATCAACAGATTCCTGAAAATTATTCCTCCATTATTGGAAATCTATTTTTATTTGAGAACTAGGTTGAGAGCAGCCCATGGAAAATCTATGATAATCTCATATAGGGATAATCAGTTTAGGGTTAGCAATAAGGTGTATTACGCTTTGTTTGTTTCAATTTGACATAAAATATTTTCAAATGTAAAATATTTTACATGTAAACATTTTTAGGAAAATATTTTCAACTATTTGGATTCACCTCAATGCTAGAAAATGCAAATACAAACCAACAACCACCGACCACCACAAACCCAATCACCATAGTCACCACTAGCAACCTAAATCACAAATCGGAGCGAAAAAATCAACAAAAGCTAGTCAGCCACCACAGCCCAGCCAGCTAGCCATTACCCATAAACCCACCCAGCCACCCACCACAACTCCCAAGCCATCCCAAAAACCTAGATCATAAAGAAAAAAAAAAAACCCCTACTCACTCTCAGCAATTCCATATCAGAAATCTTAGTGGCAACGTTTCTAGATTTGAAACTAGATTCGAGCAACGAGTGACGGAGCAATGGTGACAAGGCTCACCTCAGGCCTCTCACAACGACTTCTCCAACAACAAAATAGGCTGAGATCTAACGCTGGTGCCACCAGATTGGAGGCGGAGGGTGCTGATAGAGTGGAGGCAAAGAGCAGCAAAGGGTGCTGGCAGAGTGGAGGTGAAGAGTGGTGTCGTTGGTGGGTGTTGTCACTGGTTTGGGCAAGTGTGAGAAAGGATGAGTAAAGTATGGGAAAGGGGGAGAAAGAGTTGACTATGAGAGATAGTCGGCTGAGAGATTTTTGTAAAATGTTTTACACTTGTTATTTTGGGTAAAATAATTTTACAAGTTTTTACACACAAAGTTTTAGTCAAAGGAAAATATTTTACAACTTTAATTGTATTTTACATGCTATCAAACACTTGTAAATAGAAAAATATTTTATATCGAAACAAACATAAAATAAATCACCCAATGTAAATATGTACATTACTGAGTAAACATGTAGTCGTCTTGGGTTTTATTATAATATAAATCAACATGCATGGTATTAGAGCCACCACCTCAACAATCCACTAGCTAGTCACTTGCACTTCACCATCCACCACTAGACCTCAAAATTGCCTCAAAACGGCCCATTACTAGGTCATTTTTTAACAAAAAACATGCTATTTAGACTTAGTGTACCGCTCAGTCTTTTCATAATCACTGTAAAATGTCACATATGCTCTCACACGCTCCCCCAGCGTGCTTAGGGGCATGCTCACATCGCTATATATAGCTCTTGAGACATATTCTCACACTCATTTATGTGTTGGCTCCATCTTGACAGCACATTTCACATGCTCCAAGCATTGTACATGCGCGTCTCTCTATCACGTGTTGGGATGCCCTTAGTGGCTCACGTTTTCCCTGAAACTTAGTATTGGGGACTCACTTACGTATCAAATTTCTTTAAATGCTACACACACCTTACATAGTTTTTCTAACCATCAAACCACCTCTAACGAAATTCCGAAAACCGTTCGACCATCCCAACAAATTCCAATCACATGTAATGGTTCCACCTGCTTCATTTAATGCTTATTGAAGAATTTTCATCTAACGCTCCATTTGTTTCGAAGAAAAACTTTGTGTAAAGATAGTTTTCCATACTTTCTAGTGTTTGGTACATAGCATAAAAAAAGATGAGTTAAAGGAAAACTATCTTTGGTTAATAAAAAAGGTATGGCTTATTTTTAGAGATTGTTTTCCATGAAATGTTTTTGGAAGATAACTATATCTCGCAATAAGCTAAATAAGGGAAGTTAGGAGGTCGTTTTTCGACTCATTTAAAGTTGCTACCAAATATTAGAAAATGAGATCGTATTATAGAAAATACTTCTTGGAAAATGACTCGTTTTTTAGAAAACATCATTGCTGAAATAAACAGAGCGTAAATCTAAATTGCCATTAGACTTCCACTTTGAATTTGAATTTAAGGGGTGTTAGAGGAGAAATTATTAGGTCCACCAAGATGACTATTGACTTAGTCCTACTAACCTCCCAATTAATAAAATACTGTTATTTATACAAATGTGACACTATCTAATAATAGGGGTGTCAATGTTCGACCCAACCCATGAACACGACACGAACCTGATACGGGTTTTTCGAGTTAGGGTTAGGCCTTAATGGGTTTGGGTTATAAACGGGTCAACTAGAAAGCGACACGATAAGAAATGTGTCATAAGCGGGTCAACCTGCGTAACCCGCAATAGACACGTTTGACACGCCAATTTATTTATGTTAACCCAAAATGACCCACTTAACACAACCCGTTTAACTCGTATAACAAATAAATATTTATTTTATTTTAGATTTGTCAAATACCTTTTATATCCAACATATATTTTAAATTTAAAAAGAAAAGTGAGTAATTACAAACATTTTCAAAGGATATAATTGAAAATTGAAGCTTTACAAACCCTAGAACTACTAATATATATATTGGGCATAGAACTTGCACAAATGAAATTGAATGAGCTTGTGGAAGATGTTATAAATTTGGAAATCAACAAAGAATATAGGAATGATAATCGTGGTCATAGTCAGGATTAGTTTACTGCATGCTCAAATTCTTTCAATATTGATACTTAGCATTAGGCGAGTTCTAAGGATATTATATTTTTATTCAACTATGTTATTTTATTTTTGTTAAACTTTGTAATTTTGAATTTGGGTTGAAATGTATGCATTTCTTTTGGAGTGTAAAGAACTTATTTCTAGCTAGATGAATGTTATATTTTTGTTGAACTATATTCTTTTGAATGTGGGTTGAAAACTTGAAATGTATGCACTGTTTTTTGGGATGTAAAAAAATTATATCTAGATGGATGTTATATCTAATATTATGCAGGTTGATATGGGTTGTGTTACATTCGTGTCAATCCAACACGACTCGTTTAGTAAGCATGTCAAATGGATTGGGTCAGGTCAACCCACTTTATTAACAGGTTGGGTTAGGGTTGAAGGATCATGACATGATTATTAAATGGTCGGATTAAGGTTGAGCCATTTAGTCGAATACCCTTACCTTGACACGACACGAATCTAACACTTTAACCCGAATTGACACCCCTATCTAATAATTTTTATTTCTATTCCTTATGCTGATTATAAAACTCATACATACACTTACATAAATGACATTATCTCATTGGTCAGAGAGGATCACATCAGCAGTTTTCCTGATCTAAATAATAATTTCTCGTGCTATGAAATACATTTGTGTCCAGCTATTGTAAACTTAGGGAAACCTAAAGTTAGTCAATTTAGGGTGAACTACAGTTGAATTACTATATAACTCACTCATTGTAGATGCATATATCATTGAGCATAGATGTAGTTGTTTTTTGGGTCTTGTGCTAGTTATGGATGTAGACTGTGAGGCTTAATCACATTAATTTTCATGATGTTCTCTCTTCCTCTCACTCTCAATCCCATATAACAATTTCAACATGTTTTTTTGAAAATGAAAACTATATTGGTCGTGAATTTTACAATCGTGTGTGTTGTAAAATTATATTTGTTGGTAGCTGGTGATGACAAATTCTTTTTTGACGAAAAATAATTCCAGAAATCCATTGTCAGGACTAAGAATATTATCACCTCTCTAAAACTCATGATTTGGGCTGGATTATACATGTGTCTTGAACCTCTATTCATCTTTTCAGTTTTCTAAACCATTTTTTTTAATCTACCATTTTCAATGTTAAACTATACGCAGAACGTCAATAACATCTATGCGTTATCTATAAACAAATAAACTATGGTTGTAAAAAGCATATTATATATGTCTGACTAGTACACTAAAGTTCAACAAAACTGAATGCACCTTTAATTCCCATGGTCACAAACATGGATTACTGTATACATCCTTGCATTTGTGGTTGTGATTTTTCATACACCTCCACATATACACACACTAACTATACACATTATTACTCAACATATCTTTGTGCTTACAACTAAACAGTAATAATTGTGCTTGTGATTGATTTTCTATTTTCTAATCTTATAGGCAAGAGTAAAGGCTCTTCTTCTAGATCCCAACACAAATATATGTTTGCAGTTCCCAGTTGATTCCCGAAATAGGTTCCAACCTCCACTTGGTGAAAACTTTACTGCCAATGCCTTTGTTCTCGCCTCAGTTTCGTGTTTAGTGAAAGAACTATTAGAAGAACCTCTTCACAGCACAATTCATAAAATTCAAGCAGCAAAAGATATTATTACTGATGAGTACATCAAACTATACGCAAAAGCTCTCGAGTCCTCGAACAAGTTTTTACCTTCTATGCGAGAATTGACAATTATTACTGATTGGTTGAAGTTCCCCTTCAATGCACTAGATTTTGGTTGGGGAAAACTTTCTAGTGCTGTTCTTTTAGCAACTCCTGTGCAGGAAACTGCATTTCTGATGATGAATCTTGAAGAATCTGGAGGTTTCTTAGTTCGGATTGGAATTGGAGGTCAATACGTGCAGGATCTTATCAGCAACTTCAATAACTACAACTACTGCTGAAGTGGAAGAGCCCCTTTATTCAAGTATGTTTTTTTTTTTTTTTTTTTTGATGAAATGTATGTTTCGTACTATGTTAAGTTTTTGTAGGAAATTACTTTTCAGTCTGACTGGTGTTATAGTATAGACCTCAGTGGTTTTTTTTGGGAAGAAAGGCCTCAGTGTCTTATATTGTAGCATAAACTTTGTAAAAAAAAAAAACCTAGTCAGAAGAATGTAAAACAATGTTTGTGAGTTTGTGATCTTTTGATTAAGAAAACTATTGTGTACTATTATAAATAATGTACTTCTAATCTTTCATATATACATATGCGTTCACGACTCAACCTTCTTTAATATTCTGTTTTTGCCCTTGCACCATTATTCCTAATGGAATGGTTGAGTAACTCACTTTCTCCTAGCCTGATAATTCATGAGAAAATATCCTCTAATTCTTATTTACATCCACTATTTTTCATCAATATCCATAATTGATGCAAAAATGTTCAAATTTTAACACATGATAGTAGATGTTAAAAAAAAAAATCGAATATAAGAGTATAACTGCCCTAATTTATGTGTACCTTCCTAATCTTGTTTAGCATCAATTAAATGTCAAGACTACTTTCCTCAATGGGTATTCATGTTTAAGGACATGAAGGAAAGTTTACAATTTAAAAAGATCCTTGTATGGATTCAAGCAATCTTCCAAGCAATGGTATTTGAAGTTTCATAAAAAAATCTTAGAAGTTGGTTATGAAATGATTCCCATAGATCACTATGATTATGTATGGAGGTGCAATGAAAAGTTAATAATATTTTCAATATTGTTGTTATATGAGGATGACAAATTATTAGTAGGAAACTATCCAAATTTGATGTTAAAAACAAAGCCCTTCCAAGTATCAAAGTTTGAAATGAAGGATAGAGGTCCAACAACTTATGTGTTGCCTTGGGGGTAGGGTTGTCCAAACCACCTGCCTAGATCAACCAGGCCGACCCAAAAACCACCCGATTTGAGGTTTGTGATGGTCAGCAGTGGGTTCCAACTTCTAGAAACTAATTCCAGCGAGTCAGTTGGTGGTTCATTGCTTCAAAATTCGACTCCAACCAACCCGACCAATCTCCACCAACCAAAAGCCACCATTCTCTGCTATATGAAACATTATTTGGTCAGATCTCGTTGACATTTCATGTAGATCTGGTGAGATTTGTCTAGATCTAGAGGATTTTGACTAGATCAAGCCAAATTTTGACTTAATACGGCCTGATTTTGACCAAATTTGACTGAATATCAGCCAAATCCGGCGAGTTTTTTCCAAATTTCCTTCTCCTTGACCCGATCGAGACCAACAACCACCAACCGACAAGAACCTGACCAGTCCAGCCCGAGTTCTTCATCGGTCAGCAATAGGTCAGGAAATTTCACACTCGATTTGGTTGGGTCGGTTACAGGTTAGGCACAAATTTGATCCATGGACACCCTTACTTAGGGAATAAAACTTACAAGAAATAGAGATGCAAATCTCTTATATCTAAATTAGGAAAATTATTTGAAGAAGGTGCTCAAGAGATTCATTATAGCCAATTATAAACCTTTAAACACACTAATCAGTAAATGAACTATCTTGTGTCCTAGAGATGATGAAGAAATGAGAGCAATGGAAAATGTCCATTATACACAAGCAATGGGCAACCTCATGTACCCAATTTATGCTTAGGATTGGGAGGGTCTTAGGGTTTGATATGACTTGTGACTTGTAGTGCATGAAGGTGTTTATGAAGTTTTGTGTTTAGTTGAAAGATTTGTCTGCCCAATTTTGTGCAGTACGTTGTACTTTCTAATGTACCCATATTAATATACATATTTCTAAACTTTATGGGAAAAAAAAAATTCAAATACATAAAGTTCTTGAATTTCGATAATATTATAGGCTAGGAAAAAATAAAAACATTAGTTGCCAAAAGTAAAATATTAGATGAAAATTTTGCTGCTGCTGGAGCCATTAAAATACAATATAATTTTTTTTTGGGAGAAAAACACACACACACACACACACATATATATATATATATATATAAGGAAAGGGGATGAGATAAGGGAATACATTTACACGCCAACACCAAAACTGCATGCGGCAGTTAGTGTCACGGAGCAACTGATAAACCCCTTCTCAATATCACACCTTACCGATGTGGAACGACTAAACAACACTGATATTGAGAAGGGTTTATCACTTGCTCCGCGACACTAATTGCCGTATGCAGTTTTAGTATTGGCGTGTGAATGTATTCCCTTATCTCATCCTACTTCCCCCATATATATATGTGTGTGTGTGTATGTGTGTGTGTGTGTGTTTTTTTTTCTCAAAAAAAAAAAAAAAAGATACTCAGTGTTGTTGAGTTGTCCCACATAATAAGGTATGATATTGAGAAGGAGTTTATCACTTGCTCTGCGACACTAATTGCCGCATGCAGTTTTGGTGTTGGCGTCTAAATGTATTTTCTTATCTCATCCCCTTTCCGCTATATGTATGTGTGTGTGTGTGTGTGTGTGTGTGTTTTTTTTCAAAAAAAAAAAAAAAGATACTCAGTGTTGTTGAGTCATCCCACATCGGTAAGGTGTGATATTGAGAAGGGGTTTATCACTTACTCCGCGACACTAACTGCTGCATGCAGTTTTGGTGTTGACGTGTGAAAGTATTCTCTTATCTCATCCCTCTTTCCCTATGTGTGTGTGTGTGTGTGTGTGTGTGTGTGTGTGTGTGTGTGTGTTTTTCTCCCAAAAAAAAAAAAAATACAATATAATTAATATGTATTAATTGATTTTAAATTTTATTCTAGATTTAAAATCTTAATTAAAATCTTACCAAATAATATTTTATTTAAATAGTAGAGTTTATAATTTCAAATATAAACACAAACATAATAAATTTCTGCTAATAATTACTATAATTATTGAATTTCATAACTAGACAAAAAATTAGAGAGTGAAAAAAATTATACAATGTAAAACGTTTTCATGCAATGCACACATTAAATACTAGTGTCTTTATACTAGTAAAAACAAAGTACAATTACATAAATATAATTAATTAATTTCAAGTAAAGTTTAGAAAATTTAAACATTTTCTTCCAAAGGTTTTTTTCTTTTTTTTTGTTTTTTGTTTTTTTGGGTAAACTACATACATGTTTAGTCTCTAACCCTTACAGCTAATGTCAACTTAGTTCCTAACATTTTAATTGTGTCAATTTGATCCCTAACCTTTTAGTGATGGATTGAAGGTTGTGTCCTTTGCACTTGAATTGGGTTTTTGAAGTGCTATTCTTGAAGGGGATTCACTTGGACTGATTAAGGGTCTGTTCGGTTGGAGGAGTGGAAAAGTGGGAGTATGAAAAATTGTGGGAGGATAGAAAATATTTTAGTTTTCCCTCTTGTGTGTTCGGTTGGAGGGGTGGAAAAGTGGGAAGGTGGAAAACTCTGTTGTTCGGTTGGAGAGAAAAATGGAAGGATGAAAAATGTAATTTATATAAATTGACTATTATACCCTTGTTATATATTTATTTGTACTCATTATATAATATAAAATTTATCACATCATATATATAAATTTATATTATTATTTTTATTATTATAATGTAAAAATTAGATTAGGTGACATTGAAAAAAAAAACGTTCAGTAACGTTAAAAAAAAATGTCAGTAACGTTGAAGAAGGAAAAGAGAAAAAAAAAAAAAGAAGATCATCAGTAACGTTGAAGAAGGAAAAAAAAAAAAAAAAAAAAAGAACATCAATATCGTTGAAGAAGGAAAAGAAAAAGAAAAAAGAAAAAATCAGTGGGATGGGGGCTTTTTAGTAAAAGCCCCCATCCCAAACGTTTTCTCCCCACCATTTTCCTCTCAATTTGGGAGGAAAATATTTGTGGGTCTGGGAGGAAAATTTTCCTCCCGATTTTCCATCCTCCCTATTTTCATTCCACATGGATGGGGTCTAAAGCTCTAAAGTTAGCGGAGTATAGCCTATCTCCAACAAGTTTGCCGATAAAAGATGTGAAGAGGGTTGCTAATAGTTATGTAAGATTGTTGTTTTCTCATGTTAAGACAAACAGTAATAAGGTAGCTCATAGTTTGGGGAAAAAAGCACTGTGCATACCAGATTTTCAAGTACGGATAGAAGATGTTCCATTGCATGTTGATTCTATTGTACAATTGGATGTAGTTGATTCAAATTAATAAAACCAAGTCAGCTTCCTTCTAAAAAAAAAAAAAAAAAACCTTTTAGTGATGGATCAAAGTAGTTCTTATTATTAATCATTGGATGGAAAATACTGATGTGGCTAACTGACTGAATAAAATATTATTTGTTTGCTATATAAGCTAACACTTGTACTATCATGTCATATTACTTTGTACTATCATGTCATATTACTTTTTTTTTTTTTTTTTGGTAAGTGTGATGCATGGATTTTGTAACTCACAAGAGGGGATATTTGATTTGGGATCAAAATCTCTAATAAGAACATCCACACCGAAACCCCAAAGCAAACAGTAGAAATAAAAGAAGAAAATCTCATAGGACAAAGTGATTGATTTGACTTTTGCTGCTCAAGACATCCAACAAGTTTACTTATCTCTTAAATTGGACCGTGAAACAATTAGATAGAAATATTTCCTTGGATTTTTGGACTTCACTGTTGCCAAGAATAGTAAAAGGTTGGCCAAAATGGGTTTTTGCATTTTTTTTTATTTATAAAAAAATATCTAGCAAAATGTCTTATGTTTGAAACTATGTAGGGAAATGTCTCTATTTTGAAACTCGATTTTCTAAAAATTGAGTTTCAAATGTAAAACTCGATTTTTGGACAATCGAGTTATAGCGAAATTGAACTTAAAAAAAAAAAATTATGGAACTCGAGTTCCATTTGAATATTTTCAAAGAACTCGAATTCCACAATTTTTTTTTTTTCCAGTTCAGTATAACTCGATTGTAAAAAATTCTAGTTTTAAATTGAAACTTGATTTTTAGAAAATCGAGTTTCAAAACAGGAGTATTTTCCTAAATAGTTTTAGATATGGAGCATTTTGCTGGATATTTAAAAAAAAAAAAAAAAAAAAAAAGGCAAAAGCCCATTTTTTTTTGTAAAAGGTTAATTTTGAAGTGGCTGTGACAAATTCCTCAATGTGACTGGCTATGGTTAGTAGGGATCATAATGTAGAAGTAGTGTTGGTTTTGACTAAGAAGATGACATCTGGGGATTCGTTGTGGGCTAGAGCTAAATTGCAATCACTATGGTCGAAGTTTTGAAAGATGACGACTTTTAATTCTTGATGAGGATGCTCTAAATGTAATGGAGTGCATCTTATGTTCAGAGATTTAAAAACTCCCTTGCCCACTTCATTGTTGGACAAGTTTTTTGCATTTGGAGCTCTCATTACAAGAAATCTGGGTTTAGGCGATGTTTTGCCAAAAACCCAAAAAACATCGCCAAAGGCACAAATAGTCTTCAGCAAGCCTTTTTTGTGACATTCGAAAACATCGTAAAAAAGCCGTCAGTATAGGTCTTTTGCGACGTATTTAAAAACATCACCATTTATAACTCTTTAATGGCATTCAAAAACCTAAATAATATAAATTTTTTAGGAAAATACATTCAACAACGCTTTTAAAACACTGCAAATAATCAACTCTATAGCAACGTTTCAAAAACATCGCTATAGCATTTGTCCTCTTGCTTTTTAAAGACGTTTTTAAAACGTCACTATAGAGTTGATTATTGCAGCGTTTTAAAAACATCACTAAAAATGCTCTTAATTTTTAGCAATGTTTTTAAAACGTTACTAAAACCTGCTCATTAGGTTTTTTTTTTTTTTTTAATATTAAAAACGCTATATAAACTGCTCAAAATCTAACAATATCTAATATGAGCTTGTAATAGATCAAATATATCTATTGATTATCAATATTCTACAATAACAAATGTCCAAACTAACACACTAACAACATTTCACATAGATTCAAATAGATATATATTTAATACCAATACATACATAACATATGTCTAAAGTATCATCTTGAATTTAACAAAACACTTGTCTAGTTACACAAAAAAAAAATCCCCCAAACTATGATAATATTATAAACAAAGTACAATACTTCTAAATAAATGCGGTTGTTCAAACAACAATACTTGTTGCGATGTTTTAAGAAACGCTGCTATTATTTTGGGTTATAGCAATGTTTTTTTTTTAAAATATCGTGAAAGGCTTACTCTTTATTGGCATTAGTAAAAAACATTGCAGTATACCACTTATAGTGGCAAATTTAAAAACGTCGCTAAAAAAAGGCTGCCTAAACTTAGATTTCTTGTAGTGTCTGTTTTGCTTTCTTTTGTAGAAGTTGTGTTTTCTTTTTCATTTTGTTAATAATATTTTCACTACTTATTAACAGAAAAATAAATAAATAAAAGAATATAGATTCTAAAACAAAGAGATCGTTGATTGTATGTCTTTGCACTTCGTGTGTCACCCTTTCTCTCAAGAGTTTTGACCAAGTTATGGATGCTTTGGGGTTGTGGTGTGGAGGTTCTCTCAAAAATAAACAAACACAACAATGAGTTCCAAAAGTGCAGACACTGGTCAAAATGTAGAATGACGCATAAACAATATGCTTCAATACCATACAACTGTGTAGTATATTTTGCAGATGAACCAGGAAGTTTCCCGGCTTGAGTGGGTCAAGCCGCAGGATCTTCTACAAAGATCACATGCTAGCCATTTGTGAATTAGATTTTGCCAAATGGATCGCCATGGTGTAGAAGACAAGGTGTTATTTGCATGTTATAAACAGGAGTCTTAAATTGGGCCAAAAAGGAGGAACTCATGATAAGGACAATCAAATCATTGCCATAATAACCTGACTTTAATAAACCACAATTCCACACTTCACAAATTTTCAATCACGAATATTCATATAAGCATAACAACTACTTAATCAATACCTACTAATAAGGAAAACAACACCCAAGTTCAATACCATATACATAAATTAATTTCAAATTTACTCTCTCAAATAATAACAAATTCTTCAAGAAGATATACAACCAAGTTTGCAATGAAATGTAATTCCACTCAATATCATCAGTAGCCTAAGGCATGCGACATTTTAACCTGAAATAAAAAGAATAAACCAATGTAAAGGTCAGCTAAAGTTGATGACAAAAATGTGTACAAAATAGTTTTAACATCCAAGTAAAATTTTAAGATTTTTATTTTTCAAACATACCATAGCTTAGAAGATATGAAAGTTTTGTTGGGGGGAAAATTTTGATGTTCCCAAATAGAACATGGGGTAGCCAAGCCGAAACTCGACGATGGGCCCTTAAAATAAAGCCCAAAGGCTTTCGGTGTTGTGTAAGTTCGCCTAAGCAAGAGATAGAGGTTGCACCATAACAAAAAGACAACAATAAAGCACAATAAACATGCTACTATTATTAGTTTGTTATATTATTAGTCCTTTTACAGCATCATAGTTCCAATTAGTCCTCTAGCGATATGGTATTATCTCCAATGGTAAGGTAATTTTAGGTTAATAAGTATGTTTACATGGTAAAAGTCATATGTTTTTCTTATTATTATTAAGTCAACATAAGGGAAAACTTCCACAGTATCCAAAACATTATAGCTTTCATCATAACAATAATAAGCAAGGATTAAAAGCTTCATAATTACAAATAAAAGAGGAAAAATAGGATGGAATGAAGGCAGAGAAAGATCCCAGCTCAGTGCAGCAGGTATTAAACTAAGATTTTGGTGAGTGTGTGTTTATAAGCAAAAACAAGGTGAATGTGGTCTATTTTGAGTGAGTGGGGTAAGATTAATATTGAGATTAAAGCTTTTGGTGAGTAATGGGCTGTTTGTGACTAGTTGGAAGATAGTTATGAATTGTGATTGTGTAGGGGGGGAAGAATGTCTGAGATTAGATGAGTGTAGGCTAAAGATGATGAGTGGTGAGCTTAAGGAGAGCTAAACCACCAGTTAAAATGTCAAATGAATCCAAAGCCTCAGAGGGGGGTAGCTGTCCTATTTGTGGGCTGAGTGCTTATGCTTTTATAATGGAGTTTAGAGAAGCATTAATTAACAAGAATCCAAAAAAACTTAGGCCTGATTTAGGGGAGCAAGAGAGCTGAAGTAATAACTTGGATTTGGCCTAAAAGTGAAAGATTTTCTTTTGGGGCTGCCTTGCTTCTTTGGATAATGATGGGATTTTAGAGTGCTTTGCATTTAATGCCATGATTTCTGGGCTGAGCTGAATCAATATGATTATGGCATGTATCAAGAACGAATCCTAATGTTGTAGCTAAGATTTGGTCTCCAAGAAGTAAGATTCAACACCCCAAGCCAGGTGTCAAGTTCTAAGCCTACTCTAGGGGGTTCCGCTAGAGGTCCCTTTATGCCCTCCAAACCACATATTCCCAATTTTTCCCTTTAGGATTCATGGGCTTGGGACATGAATCATGTGTTGAACATTTTTAACATTTATAGTATCAATTTGCTAGTGCTTGGATAATTTGGTTTTAGCTCCCCTTTTGCTAAAGCTGTAGTCTTGAGGAAGGTGATGGAGTCCTATCATCCTTTAGGTTGCAGCTGATGTTACAAGCCTTGGGTACTATTCATGTCAGGTAAAGAGTGACAAAAACTGATGGGACAACCCCTAGTTCATCCTTAAGGACTTGGTTCTCTTGTTGTACTTTTGGTTAGAGATGAACAATGGTTGTTTGCCCACTTCCAGCCCTCTGCCTTTTGCTGGGATCTCTTGGATTGGGTTTGTTCACCTGGGCTGGTTCCTTTGGTCTAGGTTGTGTGCATCCTACAAAATCAACAATACATGTTGCCATGGGTTTCTTCCTCATGGACTTTTATTAGTAGATATTATTTAGGTTCTTATAGATACTTGCAATGGGTCTTTAGGCAATTAATTGTAATGTTTGAAACAATAGGACAAGTTTCAATATACCTTTGTAAATAACATTTACTATGATGAATTCCATATTGTAAATAATGTCCATGGTTTCTAATAATTGCATCATAATTTAAATGATGAGCTTGTGGGTTTGAATACTTACCATGAGTGTTGGAAATAAATATTATGAATGTTGTGATGTAAGATAGATAGTTAACATGAGTTTATAAAGTGATATGAAATAAATAAATGTCATGGGTCTAAGATAACTAATCATAACTTTCCATGAGCCTTTATAAGATGATTGCCATGGGTTTTGAGAATAGATAATTCATAAATTCCATGAGCTTGTAATATTATAGTAAGTATTGTTCATTATTGGACTTTTAAGTGAAATAATAGTATTTTGCCAAGTATTAATAACCTTGGGCTTGTGATAAAATAGTGCCAAGTAGTTAACTTGGGCTTTTAATAATGCCAACGTAAGTTGGGCTTTTGATATTTGCCAATGAGAATTGGACTTTGATGTTGCCAACGAAAATTGAGTTTTAAATATTGCCAACGAGAACTGGGTTTTAATATTTGTTAATGAGAATTGAGCTTTGATGTTGCTAACAAAAATTGGGCTTTAAATATTGCCAGCGAGAACTGGGCTTTAATATTGCCAATGAGAATTGGGTTTTGATGTTACCAATGAGAATTGAGCTTTGGATAAATTGCCATGGGTTTAAACCATGGGCTTTGATTATGGATTTGAATTCCATTGATAATATTGTTTTGCCATGGATGAATCATGGGCTTTTCAAATATTGCCAAGTATAAGTATTCTTGGGCTTTAAATAGAATAGGTGGTATTCAAAAAAAATTAGGTGTAAAAAAAATGTATTCTAACAAGCTTTATGTATTTAAGAAAACTTAACTTGCATCAAATCTCATCTTATTCTTCATCCCCAATATCTCCAATAGATTTATCATTGCTAGATAAATCTTTTTCCTGATTTGAGCTTGAAATATCATCTTCACTATATATTTCTTCTTTATAGTTGGAGTTTGTATCTCATTCCTTATTATACAAGTCGTCATTGATGAGCATACTTCCATCAAGTTGCGCATATACATCATCAACAAGTATTAAAGCTCCTAAATCTATTGCTAGCACATCATCTCTATATAACAAAGTTGAGTCTTCATCATTTTCTCGTTGAACTGCTGCATTAACCTCAATATATTCACTTTCTGGGTATACCTCATAACCATTATCTTCTTCATTTTCTTCATGCACTTTCTTTGTGCCCATGGGAATATCATACATGTTTCTATGCGCCATATGTTGCACCCCTCGCCAACTACTACCCAATTTGGTATCATTCAAGTAAAAAACTTGTGAAGCTTGGCATGCTAGGATAAATGGGTTAGAATTATTCCATGTACGAGGTGTATTCACACTTATAAAATGCTCATCCCTTTGCATTCATGTTCCATTTCTCATATCCCACCAATCACACTCAAATAACTACACACGATTGTTGCTTGAGTAGTTTAACTCCAAAACATTTCTCAACTTACCATAGTAGTCAGTTTTTGTTATGCTATCCTCACCTAAAACAAAAACACCACTATTTTGGGTGCGATGAGTATGTTCATGGTCTTTTGTGTGGAACCTAACACCATTCACAATGTAACCTTTGTAAACTGCAACTAGAGAATCAAATCTGCATGCAAGACTATATGATCAATTACTCCTACATATACAATTTCTTGCATTACTCCTACATATACAATTTTGGAACCAATATTTGAATTCAGCTTCATGCTTATTGTCAATGCCAATGATGCTTTCTTCCTGGATCTTCAGATAATGCTCACTACATTATAAATACATATAAGCACTTCATTTTATTTTCAAGTAGCATGAAAATTTAAAAAAAAAAAAAAAAATCAGTGGACCTTCATATGATGCTCACTACATAATAAAAACATATAAGCACATCATTTTATTGCTAAGTAACACGTAAATTGAAAAAATAAAAATCAATGAGGCACTTATGTTTTGTATGAATCAATTTCTAAGCAATTGCTAAGCACATACCATCGAGCCCACGTGAGATGCGTATCATCAAGTCTTATATTTTTTTTTACTCCCAAAGGACGTACTAGTTGTGAAAAAATAGACAAGCCTACATCTCTTTCCCTCTGGTACCTTCACTATTTTGCTCCTCATGACTCCATACTGTCTCAATCTCACGAAGATACATGGAGCAAAATGTCAAACATTCAATAGATAAATATCCCTTAGCAATTGACCCTTCTGGATGTGCTCTATTTCTCCCAAACTACTTTAATTTAAAAAGAAACATTTCAATTAGATACATCCAGCAAAATTGAACAAGTCTTGCAAGCTTTACCTCTCGAGATAAATGAAGAGCTAGATGTACTATTATATTGACAAAAGCAAGTGGAAATATCATTTCCATTTTGAATAAAATCACAACAATATCATCCTTCATTTAATTTAAAACATCCAACTTCAATGTTTGTGAGCACAAGTCCTTAAAAAATAAACACAATTCAATCAATGTTGTATGTATATTATCGTTGAAATATCAACGAATTGCAACAGGAAGTAAGCATTGTAAGTGTACGTAACAATCATAGCTTTTCATTTCTGAAATCATACCCTCATTGGTATTCACGCATCTACTAATGTTAGATGCATACCTATTTGGAAACTTCACATTTTTCAACCAATCACAGAATATTGTATTCTCTGCATTTTTCAATGTATACATTACTTGTGGCATTTTTGTAGATGTACTATAAGTGCAAATCGTTACGTATGCCCATATCTTCTAAATCCTTTCGTGCATTGGGAGTGTCTTTGGTTTTTCCACTATCATATATTAGTGTACCTAAGACACTATCACATATATTCTTCTCAATATGCATGACATCTAAGTTGTGTATTAGTTTCAATGTTGACTAGTAAGGTAACTCAAAAAAATACTTTTCATTGTCCAATTCAACTCGATCTACGTGCGCTATCTTTTTCTTCTAGCTTCATCATTTCCAAATTGCATTTTTGGAACCTTCATTAGTTGTTGTAACAATTAATCTCCTGATAATTCATTAGGGGCTATCTTATGCTCTTTAGTTCCATAAAAAATTTCTTCTTTTTTTGCTCCAATTATGCTCCTAAGTTAAGAATCGATGATGACCCATGTAACACAATTTGTGGCTAGACTTCAAATAACTTAACTCTGTATTCTCATTACATACGGGACATGCTAACTTTCCCTTGGTAGACCACATAGATAAATTCGCATATGCAGGCTAATCATTTATAGTCCATAATAATGTTGCATGCAACTTAAATGAATGTTGCGTTGATGCGTTATACGTCTTGATGACTTCATTCCATAATTCTTTTAAATCATCCAACAACGGCCACAAGTACACATCAATTTTGTTTCTAGGTACCTTATGTCCAGGAATAAGTAAAGACAAAATCATATATAGATCCTTCATACACCTATATGGAGGTAAATTATACGGCATAAGTATTACTGGCCACATGCTATATGATGTACTCATGTTACTCAATGAATTGAAGCTATCACTTGCTAAACCAAGTCGAACATTGTGGGAATCTATAGCAAACCAAGCATGTTTTTTATCAAACTCTTTCCACACTATTGAATCGGCAAGATGTCTAAGGTGGTCTCCATCTTCAAGTCGCTCGTCTTTGTGCCACCTCAGGTCTTTATCAATATCTTTCGACTTAAAAAATGAATGCAACCTTGGTTTAATTGGGAAATACCTTAAGACCTTCCAAGGAATTTTTTTTCCTTTACCATTGTCCTCTTTCCATCTTGAAGTAAGACATTTTGGGCATTCATCTTTATCAGCATGTTCCTTCCAAAAAAGTGTACAGGCTTTTTTACATACATGTACCAACTCTTAACTAAAACCCAAGTCTCGTCTAAACTACTTTGCTTCATAATACGATTTTGGCAATGACTCCCCATCTGGGAGCGCATGCTTTATCAAGTCAATCACCAAATCAAAAAACTTATCACTCCAATTGCAAAGTGTCTTTATATGAAGCAAGTTCATACAAGAAGAGAGTTTAGAAAACTACTTGCAACTTGGATAAAGCTCACATTAGGCATCTTCCCACAACTAATCAAAGGGTCTTGTTTTGTGATCATTGTTTGATGGACCTAGAGTAGTGAAAGATTCACCTATATTTGCATATGGAAATGCCCCCATATAAATGTCATCTAGCATTTCCTCAACCTCATCAATGTCCTCTACTTGTGAATTATCATCATTATGCTCAGCTTGCACATATTTAAAAAACGAATCTTCTTCCTCTTGAAATATGCATTCAACTCGATCCGCATGACCACATGCCATGTTAATGAACTGCTTAATGCTTTAATATATCGTTTACTAGTTCTATCAGTTTCATGCATCCAACTTTTATCCATCTTGATGTCCCTATCATAATTTCAACAAACACATTCTTTCTTGAGATGAACTAGGTCATTGAGTTAAACAAGTTCTCCAACAATTGAACTTAGTAAGTTATTCTAGAGAATTTTCCATCATTTGAGTATTATCGACAAAGTAGTTATAGACATTAATTTTTCATGATAATTCATAGATGTAATAGAAGTGAACTACTTACCAAGTATAACCCAACTTTCTTCAAAAATAAAAACAATTAAAAAATATAAAGAAAAAATATTAAAAATAAAACCAAATAAAAAATCAAAACTTACTTTTGATAAATTTATATATATAAGAATTGATATACATAAAGGAAAGTCAAGTATAGCACTAAGAGCGTAATATCCATTCTTACATGTGTTTGCTAGTTCTGCCTAAGTTTTACATACGTAGTGCCTTTTTATTTCTACATGTTCACAGGACACAGAGCACAGTAGCCAACTCGTGTTCACAAGCATTACATAAAACAAACATACACATCCATAGCAAAACCATCACATAAACACAACACACACACATCCAGCCATTGAAAACCCGCAACTTCAAAATCACAATGCAAACACATAGCCACATCCAAGCCAAAAATCCAACCTTTTGAACACCCAAAACTCGAAACAAAAATCCTTTCTTCCTTAACACCACCAAACCCAAATCAAAATCCCTTCTTTTTCCAAATCATTAAACCCCAAAAAGAAAACTGAACCCCCAAACCCACAAACAAGCCATAATAAAGAAGAGAAACTTTCGGCCATAAATCAAATAACAACAGTAGAAAAATAAAAAGATAAAAGAGAAGCCGAGGGATAATAGGGCCACCCCACCGGTGGCCCGTGGCGGTGGCTGCAGCGGCTATTGGTTGAACCATGGAGGTTCGGCCTATTGGTATTGAAATTAAGCTTAAAATTTGGGTAAGTTCTTTAATACACAATTGATGAAGAAGAAAATTCATACCAATTCCACCCTAGAATGCAATATAATGGTCCAAAGTACAATCACAGTAGAATTACATACCTGGAGATTCGCCAGCACCAAAACCTAGCTGAGCCAGAGTACCACTTTCCACCGGTAAAGCCTTAAAAAAAAGCGTGAGCATCAAAATTGAATAAAGAAATATATGTAAAAAATCAAAATAGTAAAGATATATGTTAAAAAATACGCAAACCAAGTGTTGAAATCGGTCTTGCAATTGATGTTGATAATAATGATATTCATGGTGCAAATCAGTCTCACAGTTGAGTTTGACGAAATCGCCCTATTGTGAGTTATTGAGAATTGAGAAATGTGAGTGTGAAAAAAGTGAAAACCATAGAGATTTGAGAAAAGAAAACACAACCAAAAAATAAAACAGTGCATTCTTTTGAGTCTTCAAGGTGCATTTTTTTTTTTTTTTTTTGTAGCTTTTCTTTTCTTTTCACTTTTTTTGTTCATAAAAGTTTTGGACTTTTTTACTTAGCCAACCGAGACTATATAAATGGGCTGAGCTCCTTTATTTATTATTTTTTTTTTCTTTTTTCTTTTTTCTTTCTTCTCATGGGCTTAACTCCTAAATGCCTAAATTTCAATCAATTTGACTATGTTATTGTGCTTAGTATGTAAATATGCCTAGTTTTTCCATCATTTAAGTATCACGGTTGGCAATTACTTAAATAGGGAAATTGAATGAACAGATAATAGTTTACTAAATCCTTGATCAAAAGTGGCCAACGCCTCACCGAGTGAGAAAGTAATCGAGGAGAAAAATTAGACTGCTTAATTGCCTTCAACATGTATCTAAAGTGTCCCATGTCTGCCTTCAAATAGTTCCATAGGCCACAGGGGCACTTAATAAGGACCCAATAATGAATGGAAAATTAGTCACAATAACTAATATGATTCTTTACCACCAAATTAGTTCCCAACATATGTAGCACATTGAGAGAAGGCTTGCTCTTATATATTTACCACATTTGTGGAAGTTTTTACTTCATCCCTTATATTGCAAAAAGGGAATATTGATTAGTTGCCTATCTTATAAAAATTGAAATAGCTTTTAGGAAAGAACATATTTCTTTTCTTACTTTCTTTTAATGAATAATTGGCACATTCCTTACCAAGGGAAGTGTCTTCATTTGGTACAGGAGAGAATTTTAATGGGCTTTCTTCATGAGCTAGTCTCATGTTCTTAAGTGTTTTGGGGAATGATAATAAAAAATGTATAAATTAATTGTAAATAGTATATGTATATAAAAATATTAAATTATATAAAAATAATTTCAAAATATATTAAATAAAAATTTATATACACACTCAAATGGCTCATGGGTTTTGATTCTATAATCTCACCCTTCATCCTATTCTTATGGGGGAAGGAAGAAGTGTAATTTGAACTACAATACATTGGGTACTTGATTTCTTATATGTAACAACTAGTTATGTTGGAAATTTGGTTGAGTGGGGCAAATGGATTTTTAAAAGTATATTAGAAGAGTCAAGTCATGGTCAAGCACAAAGTAATATGCAATCGAGTAGCTTAGTTAGAAAAATGGTGGAAGAGGAGAAGGAAATGTTTGGGGAAAGTAAAAGTAAATAATATATGTTAGAAATGTGAACTATGTAATCATTTTGCTGGAAAATCTTCTAATAATGGAGATAGAAAATTAGAGTTTACAGGAAGTAAATCGCATCACAGAACTCCCCCTCCAACTCATGATACTGCACGCTTTTGAAGCAAGTCTTGCTTTATGAGTGGATTGGGCGTCATACCTTTGAATCAATATTTATAAGTAGAATGGGGCTATATTCTTCTGCAGAGACCTGGGATAGCATCAAAGGAACAAGCAATAACTACTAATAAGGAAAAACAATACCCAAGTTCAATATCATATACATAATTTAAATTCCAATCTATTATCTCATAGACTAATAAAGTAATAACAAACTCTTCATAAAGACATACAATCAAACTGAAACTTGTTGTAATGAAATCTATCTCCCCTCTACATCTTTAGTAGCCCAAGGCATAGTACATTTTAACCTAAAATAAAGAGCATAAACAAATGTAAAGCTCAACTAAATTAGATGACAAAAATGCTTACGAAATAGTTTTAACATCCAAGTAAAATTTTCAAATTTGCATTGGAAAACAATCACCTTAGACTAGCTACCAAATCTAGCCATCGGTATAGCTGTTTGATGTCTTTGTTCCTCTAACTAACTCTATAACTGTGCCATTTATTCCTATGTTTCACTTGTTTTTGCTTCATCTCACCCTGTTTTTGCTTCACATCAGACAATTTCAGTGTCGCATTGGAAAAATCTTGCTTGCAGTTTTCTAACTCTCCATTTATATTTGTCTCATATTGCAAATGAGAAGAAGATGTTGGGGTAGGAATCACAAATTTCCATATCCCTCTTACAAAGCCTCGCCTTGTCTGTAGTACTTTTGTAAAAATTTCCTCCTTAGTGTTTTGATTCTTTTCATTAGTTACTTTTTCTTTCATTAGATTCTGCACAGGAGACATAAAACTTTATTAAAAAATTTATGTAATTAATTCAAAATTTACTCTATAAATTATCTATATCAAATCAAACTAGAATATTAATTATGTATTTTTCTTCACTGATAGTAGTCATAAAAGAACCTTCTTTCTTTGTGCGGTCATCTTATAAAATCCCACTTTTCCAATCTCTTTACCACTTTGTTTTTTTTTTTTTTTTTGCATATAGTAAATATAAAATTAACATGTATACACTAGCATTATTATAAAATAATAAAAATTAAATTGTTGTAACCTCTTCAAAATAAGCAATAAATGATTTGGATCCACAAGTGTGACCAGCTTTGTTCTCTCCTCTGTTCTCCTTATTCCGTTTTGACTTATCCTAACAAGTATTAGATAAAAAAACAAAAAAGATAACAATTAAAACCAAGAGAATTAACAATCATAAAAAAGAATATATCAAAATATACTTGTGTTAAAAATTATTAACATTTTAGTATTAACAAGATTTACAGTCCATTTTTCTGTTTCATATAATGAATATACCTTTCATATATTTATAATGAACTTATTAGTTTGCTAAATATTGACTAATACCTTTCTTATGACATATGATATAGAAAAATCAGAAATTGATTCACTATACGATTCACATTTTGATAAATATGGGAACTAGTCAGTATTTTGAGTGGAATCAGAACTTTTTCAATTTTTTTATTTTATTGATTTCGAGTTTTAAATGGGTAACATTGTGATTTGAGAGTATTTTGAAGCAACAAGCCCTCCCTTATCTCAATTTTTTCTTTTTCTTTTTCTTTTTTTAACGGATTTGAGATTTTTAAATTACTTTGAAGATTTTAAGGTTATTTTAGTCATTATATAAGTTTGTGGGTATTTTGGTCATTTTGACGAGGTTAATGGTATTTTAATCATTTCAGATATTTTAAAGGAATTTATGTCATTTTAAATATTTTAAGAGGCATTTGGAGGAATTGATAAATAAATAAATAAAAATCATATTATATCAAAATTATTTTGGCCACATATTAGTGATGACAATCTTTGCCTTCATTAAAAGATCCCTTAGAGTGATGACCTAATTTGTTGCTAATATATAATCTGCTTCCCTTCTATAATTCCCACCACTTTTTGAGAGTGAAAATTTTTACCTCCATTATATTTAAGTAGATATATTTGCGATGACATGATGTGTCATTGCTAAAAGGTGATTATCAGAGACGACAAATTATATCGTCGCTAATAACCTTCTAATAGTGAAGACCAATGTATCATTGTTGATAAATAAATTATATTTATAATATATTTACCATATATATTTGGCTACATATTTGTGACGAAACATAAGGTTGTCACTAAAGATGATTATTAGCAACGATAGATGTTGTCATTGAAATAAACCTTATTTTAGCGACGTAATTGTCGTCACTACAAAATTCATTGTCATTGCTAAAAGTTTCCCTCCATTTTCCAAAAGTAAATAAAATTCACTCCATGGCGTTAGCGATGACTTATTAGCAACTACCTTAGTGTCATCGCTACTATACACTTATTAGCAATGACCATATATTATCGTCGCTACTGTGTGCCTAATAGTTACAACTCTTTGGTTGTCGCTAAAAATTGGTTGCAAAAGACCAAAGTTCTTGTAGTGAAATATGAGGCGCTAGTTAGGGATTTTCATCCCAAATAACCTATGAGTTACAAAATCTTTGAATCACAATCTTGTTTGCAAATTTTTTGTTTTTTTTTTTTTTAAAATGTAATATGACATAGCAAAACAGATGTTAGCATACATGACAAAAAAATAATATTTTATTTAGTCCGTTAACCATGTCAACATTTTCCATTCAACACTTAACAATAGGGATTATTTTGAACTAGAACTAAAAAGGTTGGAGACCAAATTGACACAATTGAAAGGTCAATGACCAAATTGAAATTATGAGTAAAGGTTAGGCACCAAATATCTAGTTTACCCTTTTTTTCAAACGATGGTAGTATATATACAAAAAAAGGAAAAAAAAAAAAAAAACAAGGGCAATGAGGTTGAATGGCCCATCAATCCAAGCCAGCAAAGCCCAAAGCATCTGATGGTCATGCCTATCATCTATAGTTCTCTATGACATTTAAAAGTGGACAATGCCATTTAGGTGAGCATTATTGGCGCAAGGGTCGTTAGATCGAGCTAGGTCAACCTAGCTTATTTTTACTTGGCCCATGGACCTATTAGGTCGGGCTTAGCAGGCTGTTGACTGAACAATAGGACAACATGGGTCGACCTGGTAGAGAAAACCCTAACTCATGGCCCTACCAATGGGTGATACCCATTTGTCTCTAGCGAGTTGGGCCTAATGGGTTACATGTGAACTTTCTAAACAGCCTTTGATAGGCTTATAAAATTTAATAAAATAATTTATAATTATATTATATTACAAAACACAAATTTTCAAATTGAATTATTAAATGCACTAATAAAAACTATTGACTAACTTATATTGATTGGAATAAATAAGTATATTGATGTATTTATGAATGTATTTTTATTTTTTCTAGAGAGTTTTAACTTATGGTGTCCACTCCTGATGATGCTCTTTATCATCAGACCACACATGCTACACTTGTTTGGATTTGTTTTCAATTTTTTTTGCATCACTCAAAACTCACCAAAATGAGTTATGGGTGAGTGAGAATGAAAACAAGAAAAAAAAAAGTTTTTGAGTTATGGAAATAGAGATGGTGGCATTTTTGTGAATATATTCATGTTGTGGGGCCCAATGTCTATGTCTTGTCCTTCCCTTGCCAGCTCACATGACTACCAATGGCTTTCTCCTCTCTACTAGACCATCTCTTTTCTTTCTTTTTCTTTTTTTTCCTCTTCCTCTTCTCTCCATACCCATCTGTCATTAAGACAACTCATTAATCTCACCGTTCTGGTCTACCACTCTAGCTAAAGCTCAAGTCTTTCTTCTGCTCCATCTCCATCTTGGCAGTGGGCCTTGTGGTTCTAGGTTGTGGGTCGTCATCTTGGCGGCATAGGCGTGGTTCCGGGTTGGGTATGTATGAGTTTGTGTTTGTATGTTTAAGAGAGTTTGTATTTGTTGTTTTTGGGTTGTGGGTAAGAGGAAAAAAAAAATTCTAAAATTTGGAGTGGGGAAGAGAGAAAATCTGGGTATTGGGTAAGGCAAAAAAATTTGAGATTTGGGGTGGGGAAGAAAAAAAATATGCTCAGTGCAAATTTACATGGGATCGCTTGTAACGAGAATATAGATTTAACATTTCTTGAAAAATTAAGGTACGAAATATCTATGGTATGACCATTAATTAATATTAATTAGTTATATTAAACATTATTGACCTAATATCTTAGGTTTTGTAAATTAAGTAACAATAATAAAGACAACAATAAATAGCAAAAAAGTACAATAATATTTATAAAATGTTGTTTAAGGTACTTATAAAAAAAAAGTTTAAATAAATTAAACACCTAAATTGTATGGGTACTAGTGGGTACCTATATGGATATGTGTGCTTAAATATTTTAGCCGTGTCCGTAAAACATAAATCGTAATAATATGATAAACTTCTTGTTAAAATTCTAGAAAGAGTTTGTTAACTTCTTGTGAAAACTCCGGAAAGTGTTTGTTTTTATTGTGAAAAAATAATTTTCAAGTAACAACAAAAAGATTGTTTGAAATTAGATGTAATCATTGTGGTCCCTAAAAGGAAATATGAGACACAGTAGAATCAATCAAGGGATAAACAGCTCTTCAATATCTTTTCTAGTCACACTAGTTCAAAAAAACAACTCCACACGTAATTTCTGACTTGGAAAGACATCCATACAGCTGGATCATAAAGAAGAAGTTAAGACTAAAGAGATATCAAGGGATAAACAGCTCTTCAATACCTTTTCTAGTCACACTAGTTCAAAAAATCAACTCCAAATGTAATTTCTGACTTGGGAAGTCATCTATACATCTGGATCATAAAGAAGCAGTAAAGACTAAAGAGATTACTTTTTATATGATTAAAAAGGTAAGAATATATATATAAGTAAAGACTAAAGAGATAACTTTTTATATGATTAAAAAGGTACGAATATATATATATATATATATATATATATATATATATTTCAAGTAGGTAAGGCAAGTTTGTACTGGAACCTATCATTTTTTGTTTGGTTTGGCGATTTAAGTTTGGGATAGTCAATCAGAAAATATCTCTGTAAGGAATATCCAGTTTTGTACAATGCTATTAGTCTATTATCATAATTAGACGAAAATACAAAAAGGACAAGAAATTTTGAAATTGATTTTATTAAAATATGTTAATTCATTGGTTTTAAAAACTTTCAGTCCGCGCCAACAGGTACACTAAAACCTAGGAAGCATGGGTGTGGCGTTTGGGCCGCCGCACCCGCGTCCGACGCGGCGCGATGCGGGGACGCGCAGGCGACGCTGCTACTTGCACGTCCGTGCCTCGTCGGACATTAAAAAACCATTTTCTTCGGCGCGACACGGGCCGATTCGGGCCGAAGCGCGCCAAACCGGGCCGACTCGCGCCGATTCAGCCCGAATTGGTCGGTATCGGGCGCAACGCCGATACCGGCGTGAATCGGCCGATACGGCCGAAATTCAAAAAAAAAAAAAAGCATCAGGTGCAAAACGCACCGTTTAACTTAGCCGGAAAAAAAAAAAAAAAAAAAAAAAAAAAAAAAAAAAAAAAAGGTGCAAGCGCACCGTTTGGAAAAATGAAAACCCTACCTACTATCCGCCCTTCAGTCCTTCACTTATTTCTTCAGTTCTTCTCTTCAGTGGATGACTCCTTTCTCTCCAGCTCTATCAAACCGCACCAGCCCCTTCGACCTTCTCTCTCCCACTCCGTCTCCCCTGCTCTCCTTCTCCCCTCAGGTATCATAGCTGATAGCTCTCACACTTAATTTTTAATAGTTGATTTTTTAATTTTTATTTAGTTAATAGTTTTATTATTCAACGTGAATATCAGAATATGTGATGAAATGATTTTTTTTATTTTACTCAATGTGAATCTATGATATGATTTTAGTTAATAGTTAATAGTTATTATTACTCATTGTGATTTGTGATTGTGTTGTGAATCTGTGATGATCTGTTTTTTTTTATTTTTTGTGAGTCTTGCTGTGACATTGGGGTTTGATTTTTTATTTAGTTAATAGTTATTATATATTTGGAAATTATTTGTAGGTTAAATTGAATCTGTTGAATTTGCAATGGATGAAGCTACTAGCACAAAAAGTTCACCTTCATCTAATGAAGAAGTGCCAAATGATGAAGCTCCTCTTTGGCAATATGTGACTAAATTAGAAAAACCACCTAGTTCTACTGTTAAATCAGGTGGAAACACACAATTTAAGTGCAACTATTGTGGTAATATTTATTTGGGGTCCTATTCTAGGGTTAAGGCTCATTTATTAAAAATTGTTAATAAAGGTATTAAAGCATGCTCTAGTGTGACACCGAGCCATAGGTTGGAAATGCAGCGAATGCATGATCAGGTTGAGAAAGATAAGTTAGAAAGAGAACAGAGAAGACAAATTCCCTTACCCCCACCTCCCCCAGGTCGTGGGCCTATTGGGAATAGTCCCTCATTTCGGACACAGGATGAGAGTGATGGTACAAATCTCTTTGATGGTAATAAGAGGAGGAAGGTTGTGAATCCTACGCTTGAGAAATTATTCCAGAATAATGCTAGACATGAATTGGATAGTCAAATTGCTAGGATGTTTTACACCGGTGGGCTTTCGTTTAACTTTGCAAGGAACCCATATTATCGTAGTTCCTATTCATATGCTGCTACTCATAGCATTCCAAGTTATGTTCCTCCTGATACAATGCCTTAAGAACAACACTTTTGCAAAGAGAAAAAGCTCATGTTGATAGACTTTTGAAACAAATTAAGGATTTTTGGGTTGAAAATGGTGTAAGTATAGTTTCTAATGGATGGCCAGATCCACAAAGGAGGCCTCTTATTAATATTATGGCTGTATCAGATGGGGGTCCTGTGTTTATAAAGGCAATTGATGGGTCAGGTGAGTTCAAAGACTAACATTATATTGCTGGGGTGTTGAGGGATGCTATAAAAGAGATCGGACATGACAAAATTGTCCAAGTCATCACTGATAATGCTAATGTGATGAAGTCTGCTTGAGCTCTTATTGAGGGTGAGTTTCCTAAAATATTTTGGACACCCTGTGTTGTCCACACTCTCAATCTAGCTTTGAAGAATATTTGTGCAGCAAAAAACACTGAAAAGAATGAAGTTACATATGAGGAATGTAGTTGGATTACACGTATTGCTGATGATGCATCCTTCATACGTGTTTTTATCATGAACCATTCAATGAGGTTGGCGATGTTTAATGAATTTTGTCCATTAAAACTGCTCCAAGTTGCTGATACTAGATTTGCTTCGGTTGTTATAATGCTAAAAAGGTTGAAGTTGATAAAAAGATGCCTTCAAGCCATGGCTATTAGTGAGCAATGGGCTTCTTATAGGGAGGATGATGTTGGGAAAGTTCAAAAGGTGAAAGAGATGATTCTAAGTGATCTTTGGTGGGATAGGGTTGATTATATCCTTGAATTCACAGCACCTATTTATGATATGATACGAATAGCTGACACAGATAAGCCTTGTCTTCATCTAGTGTATGAGATGTGGGATTCAATGATAGAGAAAGTGAAAGCAGCAATATATCGGCACGAAGACTTGGAAGATGATGAGTATAGCTCATTTTGGAGTGTGGTGTATGATATACTCATTGATCGTTGGCCTAAAAATTGTACTCCACTACACTGTTTGGCTCATTCCTTAAATCCTAAGAAAGTACATTTATTTTCTATTTTCTTTAGTTCCCCCTTCTAGTAAAGCACACATTTCATTTATATTTGTTTTTTAATCTTTAACTCTAAGTATTACTCCACTGAATGGATTTCGGAGAATTCAAAACGCATCCCTCCACATTGAGATCATGAAATTTCTATGGAAAGGAGTAAGTGTTTGGATCGATTCTTTGAAGATGTGAATGAATTAAGTGTGGTGAAGTTTGAGTTTGCAAAATTTTCAGGAGGGAGGTTTCCTTCACCAGCTGCCTTGACAGATAGGTGGCTCTTACCACCTTTGGTTTGGTGGCAATACCATGGTTCCGCATTTCCAACTCTTCAAACCCTTGCCCTTAAACTTCTTGGACAACCTTGTTCATCCTCATGTGCTGAGCGGAATTGGAGCGCATACAAATTTATTCATTCCTTAAAAAGAAACAAAATGGCTCCTGCACGCACTGAGGATTTGGAATATGTGCATTCTAATCTTCGACTCTTGTCAAGGCGCAATGAGGAGTACATAAGTAGAGATACAAAGATGTGAGACATTGCAGGAGACTCTTGGAATGAGAGCGATATACATGGAGGAGCTGGAATTCTTGAGAATGTAGCCCTTACACTTGATGAGCCAGAGTTGGAGGCCATGGTTATTGGGAATGTTAGCACTAGTGTTACTACTAGTGAAAGTGAAGTTCGAAGTGAAGCTATTGATCTTGATGATGATGAAGTTGGTGTTTGATTGTCTTGTTGATGTATTTTTTATTTTGTTTTAGTTTCAAACTTGTGAGTTATACTTGTATTCTAATTTTCGAACATCATGGAATGTTTATATAATGGAGTTGTATTCTAGTTATTATCTACTATTACTCTTAAATTTGGTATATGTTTATATAATGTGAAAAAAGTATGCTTAGCAATATATTAAAAATATAAATAACAATATTTTTAATAATTTTTTAATCGCCGCACCCCGCCGCACCCGCACCCTACTTTTTCAAAAATTGCCGAGTCCCGCACCCGCACCCGCACCCGCACCCGCACTAGCACCCGAATCCCGAAACGCACCCGTGCTTCATAGACTAAAACCTACCCGCAACTACACAATATGCTTGGAGTTGGATATTAATGTATGATTGTATTTTTCACTTATAAATAGACCACTTTTAGTATTTGGTGAAAATAAATTTTTTTTACACGAATTAAAAAAAATAACATTTAAGGATGCTGTGGATTTTGGTATATTCCTAAATTTTCTATAAAAATAATTTAATACATGAGAAAGATTTAAAAAATCAAATTTTATAAATTTCAGAAATTAAAAACAAGAATATTTATTTAGGACACTGAGGATATAATAATTAGTTTAATAGTTTTATAAATAGTTTTCGTAGAAAAATAAAATTACTGTAAAAATAAAAGGAAAATTACAAAAAAATCAGCAACTCTATGGGTATGTTTGGTACACTAAATGTACATTATAACAGAAATGGTAATCCTTATTACTGAAAATAAAATGTGCTGTAATGGAATAATTAAACTTATTCATTAGTTTGGTTGTGAGTTGTAATATTAGAATAAAACTAAGGATCTATTTTAGGATATATCTCATTCATACAATTATATTTCCTAGAAAATTATATATTTTAAATTATAGAGAGATGAGTTATTTTTTGATGATTTTTTATTTCTATAATTGTTAGGTGGATATGGGCAGTTTATTTATGTGGAAATATATTAATGTTAGAAATTATTACATCTACTAAAGAATAACTATTACAGCACTTTTAGAGAGGAATAATTATTCCTCATTTTAAAGAATTTTTTTTTTTTTTTTGTTGAGAAACCAGACTTAAAGTCTGGGCTTTTATTGAAAAAACAAGAATCCAAAATACAAAGCATTTAGTGAACATCAAAGACAGCCAAGGGGGTAACGTCAGGAGGCAAGTCTTCCATCCATGCCTGAAAGACGTCTCCAAATTTGGCTATTTTAGCTAGCACATCTACTACCCTATTACAAGACCTTCTAACATGCTTGAATTCTGCTTTGGAGAAACTAGAGGCAAACACTATAATGTCATCAATTAGATTGCCGTATGGGGCCTCGCTTGCTCTACCATTGTTTATGGCTTTGATCACTAACAACGAATCTCCTTCAATAGTGATTTCTTAAATACCAATTTCAAGTGCAAATTTCACTGCTCTTCTGCATGCCTTTGCTTCGACGTCCAAGACTAAGTTAGGGAGAGGGATGCGCTCGTACATGGCTGCTATCATTTCTCCAGTTCTATCACGGATAATCACGCCTTCTCCAGTCGGTGGACACCAGGACTGCGTGGCAATAGCCATAAGGTTTGAAGTGGGCTGATCTTCTTACGCTTCAAGGAAATCCTGTAGCAACTTGGCAGCTTGAGGACTAACCAGGTTCAGCGGTGGAGTTGAGAGACCAATCCTCAGCTTGTTCTGCCGCTGCCAAAGATTCCAAGCCATGCATATGAATAGTTTAACTCTTTTATCCTCTGTTACCTGCAAAAATCTAGATAGAAGGTCAGTAAAATCAGCTAGTGGGGAGGAGATGACTTGGTTGAACCAATCATGCTCCCTCCACGCCTGTTTCACCTCAAGGCAGTCCAGCACCACATGTAGAAGGTCTTCAACATCTGTCTTGCAAACTGGGCATATATTCACATCAACAATGTGTCACCTGGAAAGATTGTCCATTGTAGGCAAAGCTCTGTTGCAAGCTCTCCACGCAAAAACCTTCACCTTGTTTAGGACTTGTAGCTTCCAAAGGCCTCTCCAAAATTGCTTTTGGGGGAGGTGTCCATCCTGCAAAAAAGACATGATAGGAGTAATCCAACTGTTTGTACTTTGGACTTGGAACGTTGACATTTCTTCAATGCTGGGATGTTTCTGGACTTCAATTGCTAGTCCGTTTCTTGATGACCTCTCTTCTGACGATGTCATCTTTGAGACCTCGTCTGCTGTAGTGTTCTGGCTCCAAGGGATCTGTTCAAATCTGACCGTGTCGAACTCCTGGGTAAGATGCCTCGTCAACCGGAGGTATTTTTGCATTATATCTTCTTTTGCCTCAAACTCTCCCTTTATCTACTCGGTCACCAGTTTTGAATCATTTTGCACTAGCAGGTTCTTAATTCCAAGGGATTTTCCAAGCCTCAGGACAGTCAGTATTCCTTCATATTCAGCCTCGTTGTTGGTGGCTGGAAACTGCAAATGGACTCCATACTTGAGCATTTCTCCGCCAGAGGCAGTTATGACGACCCCTACTCCGCCCCTCTTTTGGGCTGACGAACCATCAGTCTGTATCGTCCACTTATCATCGTCTGTGGTTTCGCTATCTTCATTTGCAAAAGTGAATTTGGCCACGAAGTCTGCCAGGACTTGTGCCTTGATGGCTGTCCTGGGATGGTACTCGATGTCAAATTGGCTAAGCTCGATTGCCCACTGGACCATTCTTCCGGCTGCTTCAGGTTTGTTCATGGACTTTTTGATAGGTTGGTCAGTCATGACCAAGATTGGATTTGCCTGGAAGTATTGCCTCAGCTTGCGCGAGGCCATTATTAATGCGAACACAATTTTTTCGATATTCGGGTATTTAAACTCAGCTCCTTGGAAGGCTTGACTGACGTAATAAACTGGGAGCTGTTTTTTACCTTCTTCTAAAATTAGGGCTACGCTAATGGCCGTGACTGATACTGCCAAGTACAATTGTAGAGTTTCCCCTTCTTTGGCCGGGCTTAGAAGGGGTGGGTTACTCAAGTAGCGCTTAAGCTCCCTGAAAGCTTCCTCGCATTTGTCAGTCCATTCGAAGGCATTCTTTAGGGTTTTGAAGAAGGGTTGGCACTTATCCGTTACTCTAGAGACGAACCTGTTTAGTGCCGCGATCCTTCTTGTCAACTTTTGAACTTCTTTGACCATTCTGGGCGACTTCATATTGATTATAGCTCGCACCTTCTCCGGGTTTGCTTCTATCCCTCTATAGGACACCATGAATCCTAAGACTTTCTCAGAGGATACACCAAAAATGCACTTACTTGGGTTCAGCTTCATCTGGTACTGTCTAAGAGTGGCAAACGTCTCCTTCAAATCTTTCAGATGGGAAAGTTCTTCTTTACTTTTGATGAGCATGTCATCCACGTATACCTCCATATTCCTCCCAATCTGCTTCCTAAACATCTTGTTTACTAACCTTTGATAAGTGGCTCCTGCATTCTTCAAGCCGAAAGGCATCACCTTCTAGCAGTAGAGTCCTTGGCTTGTGATGAATGCAGTTTTTTTCCTGATTTTCTTTAGCCATCTTTATCTGGTTGTACCCTGAGAAGGCGTCCATGAACGTCAGCAACTTGTTTCCAGCTGTTGAGTCCACCAGCTGATCTATTCTCGGCAGAGGGAAGCTATCCTTCGGGCATGCCTTATTCAAGTCTGTGAAGTCCACGCACATTCTCCATGTCCCATTTGCCTTTTTCACTAAGACGACGTTAGCTAGCCATTCCGGATAGTGGACTTCTCGAATGAACCCTGCTGCCAAGAGCTTAGCGACTTCGTCTGTTACTGCCTGGTCATGCTCTGGGCAAAGGTTCTGCGCCTCTAATGGGCGGGCTTCCTTTCTGGGTTTACTCTTAGCTCATGCTGGATAACTTCTGGGGATATACCGGGCATGTCTTCGTGACTCCATGTGAAGACATCCAAGTTTTCTTTAAGCAATTTGATGAGCTTGGTTTTCATCTCAAGACTTAGCTCCTTTCCTATTTTCGTCGTCTTGCCTGCTTCTCCATCAGCTAACTCTTCCTTTTCTAATGCTTCTTCTTTTTCTTCTTCTTTCTCTTCTATCGTTCATGTATGGTTTTCTCTTGCGGCTAACACGGCCTGGTAGCATTTTCGGGCTAAGACTTGATCTCCCCTTACTTCGCCGACCCCCTCCTCCGTTGGGAACTTCACTTTTAGGCAATAAGTAGACGTCGCAGCCCTCCATTTATTGAGTGTTGGCCTCCTAATAATGGCATTATAGGATGAAGGACAGTCTACCACCAAGAAATCTAGCTGGCGGGTTAACTGCCACAGGTAGGTCCCGATTGTAACCGTTAACGTCACCATGCCCTTGGGATATACCCGATCTCCGCTGAAGCTGACAAGTGGGGAGTCAAAAGGGTGCAGCCTTTTTGGATCTAGTTTCAATTGCTGGAAAGCGGGGAGGTAGATAATGTCTGCTAAGTTGCCGTTGTCCACGAGGATCCTCTTGGTGTTGAACCCTTCTAGAGTTAACATTATAACTAAAGGATCATTGTGCGGTTGTTTCACCCCTTTAGCATCTGCTTCATTGAAGGACATATCCTGGTTTGTCCGTCTTTGCTTGATTGGAGGTACCATGTAGACACTGTTCACTTGCCTCTGGCATGCCTTCCTGAAGGATCTAAACGATCCTCCAGCAAAGGGTCCTCCTGCGATCGTTGCTATCTCCCCGATCACATTCTGCGCTGGTTGGGCTTGACGATCGTTGTTTCTTGACGATGATTCTTACTGGTTCTTGTTTTCGTCCCTTGGTCTGCTGTATTCGCCCTTCTTCACATACTTCTGAAGCTTCCCTTTCCGTATCAGCTCCTCAATTTGCTCTTTGAGATCCCGGCAATCCTCCGTGTAGTGACTGTAATCTCTATGGAATCGGCAGTACTTGCTTTTGTCACGAACATTAGGCGACGAATGCAATGGCCGCGGCCATTTTAAGTGGTGCTCATCTTTAATCTGCGACAAAATCTTGTCAACGGGCATAATTAAAGGGGTAAACCTTACCGTTCGGGGACCTTTATCATCTTTTCTTCTGTTACTGTCACTGGCTTGACGATCATGTCATTCTCTCTTCTGTCCTCTTTGTTCGTTGTCCCTTGTTTCAATGCTTCTCGGCCTTACTGCGTCCCCTATGGCTGCGAGTATATCTTCGGCATTCATGTATTTTTGCGCTTTTAAGAGCATTTCTGCCATCGTCTTTGGGGAATTCTTTGCAAGTGATGCCACGAGGTCTCGAGATCTTAACCACGCCTTGAAAGCCGTCAATTGCACTTTATCGTCAGCTTCATCCACTTCCAAAGTCTCTCGCGTGAAACGTTTTACATATGACCTCAATGTCTCCTTCTCTCCCTGCCTGACAGTGAGTAAATAATCCGCTGGCCTCTTCGGACGTTGTCCCCCAATAAAGTGCCTCAAGAAGGCGCCGCTCAGCTGTTCAAAGTTATCTATTGACGACGTTGGCAGCTTGGCAAACCATTCCATAGCCGCTCCTTTGAGAGTGGTGGGGAAGGAACGACATAATATCTCGTCAAGGGGCTGTTGGAGGCCTAGTGTTGTTTTGAATGTGTTGAGGTGGTCTTGAGGGTCCTTCAACCCGTTGAACTATTCGAGCTAGGGCAGACGAAATTTGGACGGTACTAGATGCTCGAGGATCGCTGTAGTGAAGGGCGAATCTGTGGTCCTTATCATCCTATCCATGCTCCGGTCCATTTTTTCTTTGATGGCATTTCGTAGCTCGTCCATCTCTTTCCTCATTTCTTTTATAACATCTGAATTTTTTTCGTCAGGAGTGAGTGGTCTGAGAGTACTGACCCTTCTGTGACTATCCCCTTCATCTTCTGGGTCGCTCTTGGATTGACTCTCTTCCTGTTGAATCTTCTGAAGTTGTATCTTCATTTCCTGATTTTGCCTAGTGAGTTCTTTGACAATGGCCACAAGGGCCTGGATTTGCTGGGTCAAGGAGGTGGGATCTTGATTGGATTCCATCTGACTGCAGAAATTGGTGGGAACCACCTTTCCAAGTACAAATATGGAAATGTGTTAATTTCCCACAGACGGCGCCAAACTGATGAAACAAGAATTCGTCAGTAGAGAAAGTGTGAGTTGAGATGGAACCAAACCCGTTCTCGTCGTTCTGGTAGTCAAGATGATGGTGGGGAAATCTATCAGTGAGGTCATCGGTGTGGTGCTTGCCAAAACACCTCCGATGCTTAAGTTAGTTTCTGGGAATTTTACTCAGACAAATAATGATAAAGAATGGATGTATTATGATGTTTTTCTTACCCCTGACTTGTGTTTTTAGAGGCTTTATATATGCTCGTTTTGCTTCCTAGTCGTTGTAGCAGTTATTGCGATTTTAATACCTCTTTAAGTAACGCCTTTCGCTTAATGGCAAGGTTTCAATTCGTCTCCAATGGGTTGCATAGCTGTTTCATCCAGCCTGGGGCATTATTGGCGATATTAAATGTTCCTGCCGCTTTCGCCTGCTCTTGCATATTTTATCCTCGTCTGCACCGATTAACTCGTCTGTCAGGCATGTCTCGTCAGTGTCGTTTTTCCTTGTCAGTATTTATTTCGTCAGCTCTGTCATCTTCCATCCAATACATATCATCTATTAAATCTTTTGCATATTGAGCTAACACATGAGTCACTTTGTTTCCTCCCCTTCTTGTAAACTCAACATTCACCCAATGTAGCCCTCTAAGCATTTGTCGGATGTCACCTACCACATTCCCCATCAACGACTCATCTTCATTCAGAGAGGATACAGCTTGCATGACTGTACTATTGTCACCTTCAACAATGAATTTAGAAAAACCAACATTTGTGGCAAATTCGATTGTCTTTCTACATGCAAGGAACTCTGCTTCTTCACTGCAAAAAACTGATGGTCCCTTGGCTGACATTGCAGCCATAACTTCCCTTTTATCATTTCTAATCACTACTCCAAAACTGGTCCTATCCAAACCAGAGAACACCACTGCATCGAAATTTAATTTGTAAACTGAAGATGGAGGAGGCTGCCATGAATCCCGACTAGGCTGCTACACCCAGTCTGCATCAAACTGATTCTGTATAGCCCGATATTCCTATAAATATTCCATTGCTCTTTTGTTCAGCCAACTTGGATCATGGAATCGCTCGTTGTGTATCACTCTATTCCGTTGAGTCCAGATCAACCATGCTTGAACAAGCATTAACTCCAAGTCTTCCCAAGCCAACCGCTCCATTAAATACTCCATCAACTGGAACATATCAAGCAGCCCATGCTTTCCTTTCTGCAGTGATTTCAAGCAACCTGCCCACACATCCTGAGCAGCATCACAATCCCAAAGCACATGCACGACTGTCTTTAGAAACCTAATGCAGATTGGACAAGAAGCATCTGCAATAATCCTTCGATTAACAAGATTCATCTTCATTGGTAGAATATCATTGCAAGATCTCCAGGCAAACACCTATACATTGTTCGGGATTTTAAGTTTCCATAGAGCAACCCAAATCCTCTTCCCAGCACAACCACTAAAGCTCTTGGCGACATTCTCTCTTCGCAACAGCTCCTTGGCCACCTTATAAGCAGATTTGACAGTGAACAATCCCTTCTTATTAGGAAGCCAGAGTATAGAATCATCCACATCCCGTCTACTTAAAGGAATTCTACAAATGGCTTCCGCATCTTCCTTATCAAACATCTCCAAAATCTAATCAGTCCTCTACAAATGTAGCTCTTGATTTATTATGTCCAAAACAAGAGCATCCTGGACTTCCTCCTTGGCCGAATGAAAAATAGAATTTGTAAGATAATTAGGAATCCATTTATCCCCCGAAACACAGATTGAATGCCCACTTCCAACCCTCCAACAACAACTATACTTTAATGTAGGCATGGCCACCATAATACTCTTCCAAACATATGAACAATTAGGAGACACCTTGGACTCAAGAAGATGAGTTCTTGGAAAATATCTCGCTTTCATGCACTTGTACACCAAAGAAGTATTATCATGCAGTAACCTCCACCCTTGCTTGACTAACATAGCTAAATTAAAGGCCCTTAGATCCCAAAAATCCATTCCACCATCTTTCTTCGAGAGTGTTAGCTTTTCCTAACTTTTCCAGTGAATCTTCATTATGTTCCCAACTTGACCCCACCAAAACTTAGCACACATTGCATCAAGTTCATCACATAGGGAGTTGAAATACACTTATGGTACAGGTAGGAATAGACTAAGCCACCTCCTTTATAAGGACCTCTTTACTCGCCTTATATAACATCATACCCATCCAGCCCTGTAATTTTTTTTTTTTTCTGATTCTATCCTTCAAGTACGAGAAGGTATGGTATTTAATTCTCCCAATCAAAGTTGGCAGCCCTAAATATGAATCAAATCTACTCACCTCCTGCACCCCAATATTCTTTGAATATCTTGCTTCTGATCAGCAGATGTGTTGCTACTGAAATAGACTGAGGATTTCTCCAAGTTGATGCACTGCCTCGATGCATTTGCATATGTCTGAAGGATCTCTGAAATGGTCTCCACTTCATTTTTTGTAGCCCTGCAGAACAATAATGAATCATCTACAAATAATAAATTAGAAACGTTGGGTGCCCTTCGACAAATAGATACTCCATGGATTCTGGCCTCATTTTCTGCCAGTAAGGAAGTAAAGCCCTCTACGCACAACAAAAATAAATATGGTGAAATAGGATCTCCTTGCTGAATTCCTCTAGAGGGAAGCATATTGCCATAGGATTTCCCATTAATTAAAATAGAGAAGGATGAAGTAGTAACACAACTCATCACTCTATCAATCCATTTTTTAGGGAAACCCAATCTTTGCATAATACTCTATAAAAAAGGCCACTTAACCCGGTCATATGCCTTGCTAACATCTAACTTCAAAGCCAAAGACCTGTCTTACCCTTCTTCTTGGAATGCATAGTATGCAAAGTCTCATAAGCCACCAAAACATTATCTGTAATTAGGCGACTCGAAACAAAAGTACTCTAGGTAGGGGATATAATTTCAAGAAGCACTTATTTCAACCTGCTTGCAAGAACTTTGGAGATAATCTTATAGATAACATTAAAAAGACTTATTGGTCTAAAATTTGACATCTTTTCCGGATTTTTAACTTTACGGATAAGCACAATATTAGTATGGTTTAAAGCAGGCAGCATAATCCCTTCATTCAAAAAATCTAAAACAGCATTAACAACATCACCCATAACATGCCAAAATTTTTAATAAAATAAAGCATTCATACCATCAGGGCCAGGTGCTTTTGTGGGTCCCATCTGGAACACCGCTGTTTTAATCTCCACAGCAGTAAAATCACAAGACAAAAAATTCTACATCTCAGATGTTACCTTGGCCAAAATAGATTCCAGACACTCCTCCATTTGATCACATGAACCTTCACAAAACAAATTATCAAAGTAATTAATTGCCACCTTTGCAATATCCTCTACCTCCTCCACCCAACGTTCCTGTGAATTCTTAATCCCTTTGATATGGTTTCTTCTACGCCTTTGTGTTGCTTCGAATGAAAAAGCTTCATATTTTTATCTCCATGCTTAAGCCAAGCCACTCTTGATCATTGTGCCCAATAAATCTCCTACTTTACCAAAAGATCATCCAATTTTTTGCTCACCTCCAAGTACTAAGCTTGACTAGCATCAGTACAATCGGCCTTATTGAAACTATCAAGCCGGTTTTGTAGCTACATTGCCTCCACTTCAAGTGCAGCCTTATAAGCTCCCCATGCATGTAAATCCACCCCACATGCACTAATTTGTTCCTTAATTGCTGCTATAACGGTCTCCCTACATCCTGCCATATTCCATGCCCCTTGGATAACCTCCTCACAATCATCCCAAAGTAGCCAATTTTCCTTAAACTTGAAGCACCTGTCAAACCTTTTCTGTTGGCGGCTGAATTTCTGAACTTGTATAGTATTAGGTAAGTGATCTGAAGCATGAGGTGGGAGGTGTACCACAGTACTCATTAAGAATTTCTCCCTCCATCCCTTTGAGGCAACAGCTCTATCAAGCCTCATCTTTGTATTTGCATCTCCAAGCCTCTTGTTTGTCCAAGTAAACGGATAACCTCTATAACCCAAATCTTCCAAGTCGCAAAAATCAAGAGCATCTTCAAATTCATTAATCTGACTTGAATGCGGTTGACTTATGCTTAATTTTGCCGAAGCATTCAAAATAGCATTAAAATCCCCTACACATAATCATGGACCATCCACAAAATTCTTCAAGTGTGCCAATAACTTCCATGATTTAAATTTTTGTTGTGCATCCGGCCACCCATAAAAACCCGGTCATGTACCACACAAAACCATCTTCCTCCGTTATCTTTGCCAGAACATGATTGGCAGTGTAATTAACAACTTCTATTTTGATATCATTCTTCCATAAAAGAGCTAATCCGCCACCCGAGTTCGGATGTTTGACTATTACTTTATTCTGGTACTGTAAGTTACTATGAAGTTTATCAGTAAAAATGCAACTCTAACTCCCACTAAAACATTGTCTAAAAAATAGGACCACTCTCTTATTAATTTTTAAATTGATTTATTCACTTATAAATTAGATTTCAAAATAAAAATTACATATATAAAATAAAAAAATACAATTTTTTTTTTCTACAAAATAAGACCACTTAAAAAAAAAGCCTCATTGCATGCGCTTTAAGAGGCTTCCTCTGTTTGGATTCCTAATTTTTTACTTCAAAAATGCCCTTACACCTCTAAGTTTAAGTAGCGACAAAATTAAAGGACAATTCGGTAAAAATGCAACTCTAACTCTCACTAAAACATTGCCTAAAAAATAGGATCACTCTCCTATTAATTTTTAAATTGATTTTTTTATAGCGATTTTTAAAATTGATTTATTCACTTATAAATTATATTTTCAAAATAAAAAGTATATATATATATAAAATAAATAAAAAAGTTTTTTTTCTACAAAATAAGACCACTTAAAAAAAAGGCTTATCGCACGCGCTTGCGCATGCAATGAGGCTAGTTTTAATTTAAAGTGATTGTCTTTAGTCTCTAAAGAGTGACGACATGTGAATTTTTAGTTTGAAAATATCATCTAATGGACTAAAAGTCACACTCATAAGACAAGATTTAGTAGTGAATACTGAATAGTGTAATTAAGTCTACATTTTATTCTCACAATATATTGTTATTTTGAATATATATAATTGGATAAGTAATGTTAAATATAAACATAATTTTATTAACATTACTTTCACATAAATTTATTACTGACATATATATTTTTTTGAAGGGACAATATTTTTACTATACACCAATTAGATCATGTCATATCCTTAGTTATATTTGAAAAAAAATGTATGCCATCAACTTTATTGATAATAGAATATATAGTTTTTTTTTATTAAAAAAAAAACCAAACATACTCACAAAAGAAGGGAATAAGATTCTAAAATAAAGACATGTGTATAGTTTGATTATTAAAAAAGAAAACATATGGTTTGTAAAAAAAGAATAAGATTAGTTATCATAATTTTAGTTTAACATTTTCCTGAGAAAAATTTTAGTTTAGCTTCAATCCCTAAAACTATACAATTTTATTCCCTATATTTTGGAGTCATTTTTAATTTATTCCCTATGTTATTTTTAACTTATAATCAATTTAGTTCACACTATTAACTCACTAAGGCTTCTTATGGGAGTTCATAAGAGAATATAATGGAATGGAATATAATGAAATGTATTTAAGTAAGGGAAAGGAATGGAATAAATTTTTTTTTTTTTTTTGAGAGAGTAGAATAAAAGAAATTAAGTAACCTTGATTGGATGTTTTAAAATAAAAGGAATGAAAATGAATAGAATGTAAGAAATCTAAAAGGGACTTGAATGAAATCATTTTATAACTATATTACTATTAGACCTCTATTTTAAAATAAATAGTTGAATATATAAGGGTATTTTGGGAGTAATTAGTAAAAAATTTATTAAATCTAATTTCATTCTCTCCCATTCTTCCCAATTTTGAGGAAATGAAAATTTGAGAGAATAGAAAGGTATGAGTATTCCCTTCTATTTATTCCATTCCCTCCTATTTAGGCCTCCTTTGGGAGGAGGAAATGGAATGGAATGAAAATGAATGAAAGGAATAATTTTAGAATATTCTTCCATTCCCTTATTTGGGAGTTTTAATGGGGAGAATGGAAAGTCCATTCCCTTGTTTGGGAGTTTAAATAGGAATGGGTATGAGGGAACACAATGGGTAGGAGGGAACACTCATTCTCCTCTATTCTCTTAAAACCTCAAATTTTCATTCCCTCAAAAATTGGGAGGAATGAGAGGGAATAGAATTAGATTTAATGAATGTTTTACTAAAACTCCCAAAATACCCCTATATATTCAATTCTTTATTTTAAAATAGGGATCTAATAGTAATATTGTCATAAAATGATTTCATTCCATTTCCTCCATGTTACTTCTAAAAAAGATTACTTACATTCCACTCATTTCCATTTCTTCCCATTCTTTTATTTTAAAGCCTCGTTTAGGAGGAGGGAATGAAATAGAATGGAAATGAATGAAAAGAATAATTTTATAATATTCTTCCCTTCCATTGTTTGGGAGTTTTAATGGAGGGAATGGAATTATTTGAGAGTTTAAGTAGGAGGAAATGGAATGAGTAAGAGGGAACACTCATTCCTCTCTATTCCCCTTAAAATCTCAAATTTTCATTCCCCCCAAAATTGGGAGGAATGGGAGGGAATGAAATTAAATTTAATGAGTTTTTTACTAAAACTCCCAAAATACCCCTATATATTCAACTCTTTATTTTAAAATAGGGGTCTAATAATAATATTGTCATAAAATGATTCAATTTCATTTCCTCCATGTTACTCCCAAACAAGATTACTTACATTTCATTCATTTTCATTCCTTTCCATTTCTTTATTTTAAAACATCCAATCAAGATTACTTAATTTCATTTCATTCCATTCCATTTTTTCCATTCATTTCCCTTACTTAAATCCACTCAATTCCATTCCATTCATTTCCATTTCCATTTCTTTACGATAATTCCATTCCATTCCCTTATAAACTCCCAAACGAAGCCTAAATTCCCAAACAAGGGAATGGATTTTTCATTCCCTTCATTAAAACTCCCAAACAAAGGAAGTGAACAATATTATAAAATTATTCTTTTTATTCCATTCCATTCCTCCTCCCAAACGAGGGCTAAGGGAAAATGCCTATGTAGTACACGGTGTGCATAATTAGCATACTTGAAGCTAGGGGTGGCAAAATTTGACACAACCTGTAAACTCGGCATGACTAACCCATTTATAAACAAGTTATGGGTTGATACTAAATGGATTTGGGTCATATTCAGGTTGACATGGCTAATTCGTTTGATAAACGGGTTGTGTTCGTGTTCAACATATGAACCCGTCTAACCCAATTGTTCTGTTTAGCTTATAAAATTATTAGTTATTTTAATATTATCACTTAATTTATGGTTTTTTTAATATTTTTATTACTCTATTTATGGTTGTAATTGTATTTTGATTTTAGATATATGGGAATTGATAAAAATTATATAAGTTAGGTATGGCCTATTAATAAAATAGATTATTAAATGGGTAATTTATATTGACTTTTACATAACTTGTTTATTAAACAAGCTAAACGTGTTGGGTCGGGTCAAACTTTTTAATAAACGGGCCGTGTTTGGGTTAAGGATTCCTTACACGTTTACTAAACAGATTGGGTTCGGGTCAACCCATATAGTTGAATACTCATGGCTCAACATGACACGAACCAGACTTGTGAACATGAATTGCCACCCCTACTTGAAGCTTACATGGCAATTAAAATAATAATAATAAATTTTATTTGATATTTAAAAATTCCAACAACCCAAAAAAGGTCAACATTTAAAAATATTCTTCTTCTTCTTTAAATTAAAAACTTCCATTTCCCCAATAAAAAAACATTTTCTTTATATTTTATTTTTTCTTTTAATCTTTCCAACACTCTCCCCATAATCAAACATATCTAAATTCATTTAGTCCCTTGTTTCAAAGATTCAACAATCACATTAAGGTTTCCAATCTAAAGACTTGGAATGAGGAAGCATATACAAACAAACAATCTAAAAATTTGAAATGGAAGTCTTTAGATTCAACAACCTTGTTAAGGTTCAGCACAATCAACCTAATAACCAAATGGATAAAATTTAGTTACAAAATTGGTTGAAACCTAAAACTACAATCTTATTCAATAAATTAAACATTACTACATATTTTGTAAATCTAACCGTTAAATTGCATGTTCTTTATGCTCTTAATACATATGTCAAATTTTGTATCAATAAGATATTATTTACTATATGATCTATAAAATTATATTTTATGCATAATTTTAAGATAGAAAAACCTGCAATTTAAACAATTTATTGATGACATAGCTATTGATCTTTAATTTTCTAGAAATTTTGCATGCATGGAGGATATAAGAAGAACATGTAATTCAATAGTGGAATATTTGTTAAAATTCATCTTCAATAAAAAAATACTGAGTAAAATTGTAGTTTTAAGCTATAATCAATTTTGTAACTAAATTTTGTACTAACCAAAGGCAACACACCTTTCATATAATGTGTAAACACCACGAACAACCCAAAAAAGCCACATCCAATTCTGTTCCATAGATGTGTATTTAAACCCACAGATCTAGTGGTGTTGACAGAGTGACAATGTGTTTGATAATCTTACACCCATCAAAGAACCAATTTCACAAACCAGAGACCCAAAATTGCTTATTTCATTTCTGAACTTTGTCCAAGACCCACCAATTCTTCATCTTTGGAGTGTTTGATAACCCATTTATTCTTGCCCAACTTGACCCAAAACTTTAACTGTGGAGCAATCCCATCCCAAACCGGACCTTCCTCGTATCCAACTTTTTTTACAATAGAATATATAGTTTACAACAAAATTTTAATTATCTAAATTTAGTAGAAAAAATATATTATTAGCTACACCAACCAAACCTGTACCCCTTTTTTTTTTTGATGAAAAACCTGTACTTATTAATGTAACCATATTTAAAATATCTTAAACCCACCCCCCCCCCCCCCAATATATATATATATATATATATATATATATTCTTTTATTTTTTTTGTTTTAATGACTTTAAAAGGCGAGCTATAAAATAATACAACTACTAAAAACACCGAGTAGATACCTTAAAAGCACCAAGAAAAACAAAAAGGATTCTTTAATGGGAAATGCTAATGAATGCCTTTAGAGTATTGATTAATAATCTATTTTTTTAAAAAAATATTATAAAAAAAGAAAAAAAAATATTTTGACAGTTTTTTTATTTCTCATAAATTTAATGTCAAAACTTTCTTAAAATAAATTGTTAGCATGATCTTCTATAATTAAGAGTCATCAAATCGCCCACGGCCCATAGCCCGACCTAGAAACTTGACGGCCCACCGGGCTAATGGGCGGCCCAGCCCGTTGTTATTGAGGTTCATGGATAGCCCACTAGCCTAGTGGGTTAGGTCATGGGTTAGTTTTTATGCCCATGGGTACCCGGTGGGCTAGGCCAGTAGCTCAAATCGTTTCCCAGCCCAATAACTCATAATTCATAACAAAAATATATAGGAAATGTATGAAGGATTGATTTTGAGATATTATAGAAGAATTTCTTAAGAGATCTCTCTTAACCACTAAGATACTCAAAGTAATTGTGTTAAACTTAGTTTACTAAATATATATTTTTCTAGTAGCCTAGCAAATTTGAATTAACCATTTGACATTTTTTTTATTAAAGATAAAATAAAAAAACTATTTAAAGTCTTAATAAAAAATAAATAAATAGGTTTCCATCAACAAAACAAAAAATTAAATAAATTTGAATGTAAAAACAATTGTAATTAAGTATTAAATTCTTTAATTCTTTCCTTTAAAAAAAATAGATTGATTATTCCCTTATAAAAATTTGATTATTTCCTTATAAAAATAATAAAATAATATGCTAACACAAACTTATAGGTAGCCCATTAGGCCCAACCCGAGAGCCCAACTTGTTAAAGACAAAATAGGCAGGGTCATGGGCTGAGGTTTTCTTTTTCAGCCCAGCCCGACCCTGCCTGTTAACTAGTTAATAACCCATTATACCCAGTTAATTGTGTCCCTAGGCTAAATAAAAGTTGGTCGGGCTGGCCTGACCCGGCCCATTGACTACGCTTATCTATAATAGCCATGTCAGAAATTGTTGTGGACGTTGACAAAAAAATATGGCAACGCATAAACCAGCATTAAAAGTTCTAGAAGCTAGAAATTGCAATATGGATATTTGATACAAATCCCATAATTAATTAATGGTAATTACTTAAAAATCCTGATTATTAGTGTTGGATTTGGGCTTCTCGATATGGCAAACATGCTTAAAATGTGAACACTGTCAGACAAGACCGAGGAAGATGAATATTTAACCCTGATCCAGTCTTTGACACGGTTGGAACACTTAAAATTCTTTTGTTTGTTTGTTTGTTTTTTTTTTTTTTTTTTCGGAAATTGTAATCTTTGAGAAGATTGTAAATTGTAATCTAAGTTACATGGGACCGGATTCTCCCAAAAAAAAAAAAAAATACCATGGGACCAATCTGAAATGATTATATAGATATAACATTTTTTGAAAAATTAAGGTACAAAATATCTATGGTATGACCATTAATCAATATTAATTAGTTATATTAAATATTTTTGACCTAATATTTTAGGTTTTGTAAATTAACAATAATAAAGACAATAATAAATAGTAAAAAAAAGTTCAATAATACTCATAAAATGTTGTTTAAAGTATTTATAAAAAAGCTAAAAGTTTAAATAAATTAAATATCTAAATTGTATGGGTAATGGGAACTTACATGGATACGCGTTTTTAAATGTTTTAGCTGTGTCCATGCAACTTAAATTGTAATAATATGAAGCTTGGGCGCGTTTGAGAAATTTGAAAACACGAAGTCAGGCACCTTGGCTATGTGCGGGAGATTTTAATGAAGTTACTAAGCAGTCAGAGAAAATGGGTGGTAAAACTCGACCTCATAATCAGATGCAAGCTTTTCGAGAAATTCTGGATGAATGTGGATTTATGGACCTTGGATTTGTGGGCTCGAAATTCACTTGGCACAGGCATTATGATAACTTTACAGTATGGGAGAGGTTGGATAGGGCTTTGGCAACTAATGAGTGGTTTTATATGTTCCCGGATACACAAGTTCATCATCTTGATGTTACCACCTCAGATCATAAGCCGTTGTTAATTAAACCGGATGGGATGGATTGCAAGCAACAAAGGCCTTTTCGTTTTGAGCAAATGTGGATGAGTGAACCGGGGTGTGGGGCTACAATTGAAGTGGTCTGGCAGAAGGAAGAAGCAAACCCGAGAGGTGAAAAAGTGATTAAGAAGGTTGATGAATGTGGGCAACGTTTGACTAAATGGAGTAAGGAATGTTTCCGCAATGTGAGAAGGGAACTAGAACAGAAAAGAAAAAAACTAGCCCAGGCTGAGAGGTTGGCATGCAGTGGGGGTTCGGTGACATTGATGAAGAAGTTGGAGAAAGAAATAAATGTTCTCCTTGACAAAGAAGCACAGATGTGGGGACAACGAGCAAAGGTGCAATGGCTGAAAGATGGGGATAGAAATACGAGGTTTTTTCATAGCAAAGCCTCTCAACGAAGAAGGAAAAATTATATTAAGGGGTTGTACAATAGTGATGGCCAATGGTGCTCTAATCCTAACCAAGTAAAGGATATAGTTTTGGAGTTTTATCAAGCTCTTTTCACGTCTCAAAACCCGAAAAATTTTGATGAGATTTTGGCACAAATACCTCGGGTTGTAACAGATGAGATGAATAATGATTTGATGGCCGAGTTTCAAGCAGATGAAGTAGAAACAGCTCTTAAGCAGATGGCTCCTCTAAAATCACCCGGACCCGACGGAATGCCACCCATTTTTTACCAACATTATTGGTCTGTGGTGGGCAAGGATGTGGTTGATGACATCTTACATTTCCTAAATTTGGGTAATCTCCCTCTTTCTCTGTGTCATTCATTTATAACTTTAATCCCAAAAGTTCATAGTCCTGAATATATTTCACAATATCGCCCTATAAGTCTCAGTAATGTTTTGTATAGAATTTTTTCAAAAGTTTTAGCTAACAGGTTGAAGAAAATTCTACCCCTCATAGTATCAGAACAACAAAGTGCCTTTGTAAAGGATAGATTGATTTCTGACAATATTATGGTGGCTTTTGAAACTCTACACTATATGAGAAACCATAGTTCGGGGGAAACGGGGTATATGGCACTTAAATTAGACATGAGCAAGGCGTATGATAGGGTGGAATGGCTGTACATGGAGAACTTGATGAAAAAGATGGGTTTTGGAGACACTTGGGTAAATCTGATGATGCAATGTATTGCAAAGGCTACCTATTCTGTGATAATTAATGGGGAGCCACATGGTCACATCACACCCTCGAGGGGGTTGCGCCAAGGAGATCCTTTATCTCCATATTTATTCTTATTATGTACAGAAGGTTTCCATGGGCTGTTGAGAAAAGCAGGGGAGAATGGAGATATAAGGGGTGTTTCTATTTGTAGAAATGCACCAAAACTAACACATCTTCTATTTGCAGATGACAGCCTTATTTTTTGCAGGGCAAAACAAAATGAGTGTGAGAAGCTCTTGGAGATCCTAGCCACATATGAGCAAGCATCCGGACAACAAATAAATAGGGATAAAACTACCCTATTTTTTAGTAAGTCCACCTCCCATCACATGCAAGATTCAATTCAAGAAGCCCTTGGAGTACCCGTGGTAAAGCAGTATGAAAAATACTTGGGGCTACCAAGTTTCATTGGGCGAAAAAAGAAGGAGAGTTTTGACAACATTAAACAAAGAGTTTGGAAAAAGCTTCAAGGGTGGGAAGGCAAGCTCCTATCACAAGCGGGGAGGGAAATTTTAATTAAAGCTGTGGCTCAAGCATTACCCACATATACTATGTCATGTTTCAAATTACCGGTTACTTTGTGCCATGACATTGAAGCTCTAATTCGAAGATTCTATTGGGGCCGACGAGGAGATAGTAGAAAGGTGCATTGGGTAAAATGGGAAGAGCTATGTAAGCCAAAGAATCAAGGAGGGATGGGTTTTAAGGATTTGGCCCGTTTTAACGATGCTTTGCTAGCTAAACACACTTGGAGACTTTTACATGATAAATCCTCATTGTTTTACCGGATTTTTAAAGCAAGGTTTTTCCCAAATTGTACAATCATGGAAGCCACTTGTCCAAGTTCGGCATCCTATGCATGGAAGAGCATTATAAAAGGGAGAGATGTGATTAAACGGGGAGCAATTTGGAGAATTGGAGATGGGAAGACTGCCCGCATTTGGGGGGATAGGTGGCTGCCGCACAAACATTCACCAACTGTTCTATCTCCACGTGTAGAGGGGTTGGCTGAAGCAAAAGTCCAAAGATTGATTGATGAAGATCAGCGGTGTTGGAGAACGGAGTTAATTGATGAAATTTTGCTGGATTTTGAAGCAGAAACAGTAAAGGGTATGCCCCTCTGCCTCACTGATCAGCCGGATGCTCTAATTTGGCCTCACAGTGCAAATGGGGCTTATACGGTTAAGTCAGGTTATGGGTTCCTGCAGAGAGAGTTTCAGAACCAACAACCGGGTCAATCTGAACCGTTGATGCTCAAGCCTTTGTGGAAAGGGATATGGAGTCTCAAGGTGCCAAGCAAAGTAAAAAATTTAGTTTGGCGAGCTGTTAAAAATTCATTGCCCACAAAGCAGAACCTAGTTAGGAGGAAGATCTTAACCGAGGAATGTTGTGATCAATGTCATATGCAGCATGAGGATACACTCCATGCTCTCTACCTCTGCCCGGAATTGGAGGAAATCTGGCTCTCAGTTCCAGCATGGAACCAGCGCAGTATTCGGCAAATGATGAGTTTTGTAGACCTCATGGGGTGCATTTTGGCTGAGAACAGAGACCCGGACCTGTTTGCTATGGTTGTATGGGCTATATGGAAGAGAAGGAATGATATGAGGGTAGGAAAGAAAGGCGACACTCTCTCAAATCTGGTGCAGCAAGCTCGCTGCAGATTACAGGAATTTTTGCTGCATAATTCTGCAGTAACAGCAGCAAGTGGAAGTTCTCCAACTCAATGGCAGCCCCCGGCACACCAACAGTACAAGATTAACTTTGATGGGGCAATTTTCGAAGCTGAAAACCAAGCTGGAATAGGGGTGGTGATTAGAGACAGCGAGGGGCAGGTGATGGTCTCCTTGGCGCAGCGAATCCCATTGCCTAGTACAGCCATTGAAGTGGAGGCATTAGCAGCTCGCCGTGCTATGGAGTTGGCGCTGGAAACCGGCCTCAATAAGGGTGTGTTGGAGGGTGATTCACTTATCCTCATTACCGCTCTAAAATCAAACTCTCATAGCTTTGCACAGTTTGGTCATATTGTTAAGGATATACATTACTTAGCCTCTCAATTTTATAGTATTTCTTTTTCTCATGTAAGGAGGCATTGTAATTCTGTAGCCCACTCACTTGCGAGGCGGGCAATTTTGTTTTCTTCTTTACAAGTCTGGATGGAAGATGTACCACCAGAGATTGCAGATGTACTTCAGGCTGATTTTCATAGCCTTAGTTGAATAAAAGTCTTATGATGCGGATTCTCAAAAAAAAAAATTGTAATAATATGATAAACTTCTTATTAAAACTCTAGAAAGTGTTTGTTAACTTCTAGTGAAAACTCCAGAAAGTGTTTGTTTTTATTGAGAAAAAATAATTTTCAAAGTAACAACAAAAAAATGTTTGAAATTAAACATAATCAGTGTGGTCCCTAAAAGGAAATATGAGACAAACTAGAAGCAATCAAGGGATACGAATCTTTTCTAGTCACACTAGTTCAAGAAAACAACCCACACGTAATTTCTGAGTTGGAAAAACATCTACACAGCTGGATCATAAAGAGGTGTGTATATATAATTTATCACACTAGTTTGTACTGGAACCTGTCATTTTTTGTTTGGTTTGACGATTTAAGTTTGGGATAGTCTATCAGAAAATATCTCTGTAAGGATTATTCAGTTTTGTACACTGCTATTAGTCTATTACCATTATTAGACAATTAGACAAAAATACAAAAAGGACAAGAAATTTTGAAATTGGTTTTATTAAAATATGATAATCTATTGATTTTAAAAACTTTTGAGTCCGCGACTACAAATATACTAAAATGTACACGCATTACACAATATGCTTATATGCTTAAATATCAATATAATTGTATTTTAACAATTATAAATGGACCACTATCAGTATTTGGTAAAAACAAAATTTTGTTACACGAATTAAAAAAATTAACATTTAAGGATGCTGTGGATTTTGGTATATTCCTAAATTTACTATAAAAAAAATTAATACATGAGAGATTCAAAAATTCAAATTTCATAAAATTTAGAAATTAAAAACAAGAATATTTATTTAGGACACTGAGGATATAATTAGTTAAATACTCTTATAAATAGTTTTCATATAAAAAAAATTGCCGTAAAAATAAAAAGAAAAATTACAAAAAAAATCAGCACAGAGAGGTTAACCCTTATCTAAAAGAAATGATAAATTAAAAAAAAAAATACAAAGAAAAAAAATACAAAACAAAACAAAACCTCTTTCAAGCCCCACTAAACGTTGTGTGTAGTACCGTCCGTATACAAAGAGTGTTATGCTGTCCAGACCATCGGTTTTAAACCTCCTCCCTGGACCCCATGCCTTATTTTGCCATCACTTAAAGCATTCCTATCAAGTGTGTCAAATGTCAAATATTTGGCATTTGACACACCAAACTCTAAAAAATCACTTTCATCAAATGTTTTAAATGCCATAATATTTGGCATTAATAAACATTGCAATCTCAAATTTGAGACCGCACTATTCACAAATTGTAAAACTTATATTATTTTTTTATTCAGGTGGGGCTTGCTTTTTTTTTTTTTTTTTTTCCTTGTCTTTCTTCCCTGTCTCTCATTCTTGCTCTGAGCCTCCAACCATTTCGGCAGTGGTGTGTGTGGGTTATGGATTTGGCGTTTTGGGTTATCTCACGCCTTGGGTTCCGATTTGGGCATATTTTGGTGGGTTTGTGATTTGGTTTTGGATGGGTATGGTTTGTGGTGGGCCGGTGGTGGTGGGATTTGTTCGATGGTTTTTTGTGGTGGACCGGTGGTGGTTGATGGTGGGTGAGTATGAGTTTTATGGTTTGGTTTTGGGTTTGGGTTTGGGATTTGATTTTGGATTTGTTTTTGTTTGTGATTTTGGTGGTTGGGGGTTGAGGTTGTGGGCGGTGGTGTTTGGCCGTGGGTGTGGTTTTGGTGATGGCTTATTGGCCGTGGATGGTGATGGGTTATGGGTTTGGTTGGGTTAAGTTGGGTATGGGTGGTGGTGGGTTTTGTGGTGGCTGTTGGTATTGGGGTAAGGCTGGGCTACGGTGGTGGCTAGCAGTGGGTTGTGCCTTGGGTTGAGAAAGATGGAGAGACAGTGAGAGAGAGAGAGAAATAATAATAAAAATGAACAAAAATATTAAAGAAAGAATGTTTAAATGAAGTTGTAAAAAAAATAGAATGTTTAATGTTTGTTATATTGTACAATGAGGTGTTAAAATTGTAAAAGTAGTGTTTTGAAATTGTAAATGCTAAAATTTTCACAATTGTTGATGAGAATGCTCTTATTACCCAAACAAACTAACACACTCTACCCCAAATCACCACCGTCTATTCAACAATTTCATATGGGACCCTTGATAACCACGGTTCTGATTGGGAAATCAAAATATTAAAAATTCATGCCCTTGTTATATGCCATTTTTCTGTATTGTTTTTTCTTTCTTCCCTGGCTCTATCACTGCCACCGCTTCATCTTCCAAACATTATTCCCTCTTGAAAAAAGAACCAAATGCTTTTTCTTATTTGTAACCACCGTTTCATAAAGCCTAACAAACTCTAAGAAAAAAAAAAAAAGAAATCGACCTCTTTTTCCTCCACGGCTTTGATTTTGTCAAGAAAAATAACAACTTGTGAAGAGAAAAATAACAACAATTATAACAACCTGGAAATGCGTGACTATTTTGGGTTTGTTTTAGAAACCAACACCAGAACCAGAGAGAGAAAACTCAAGAAATAACATCCACATTTTGTGAGTTTTATCTTGAAAATAACTTTAAATTATGGCAAAAACCCAAAAGGGTGGTTATGTGGTTTTGAGGATTTTCTTTGTCTTCGTTGTTTTTATGCTGTATGGCAATGTGGTTGTTGTTTGCTTAGAAGATGAAGAAATTTTTTTAAAAAAAATTCTAAACCTTGACTCCTTGACTATAGAATGCTTCTTGATATAAAATTTGAAAATATTAAATCCAGTGTTCGGCTTCTTAAAACTTAAAAGCATATATAAATCAAGTGTTTGGACAATTTGGCATTTTGGTATTTATCAAATACTTTGTAGTTTGTACTAGACTATTTTGCAAGTTGAACTATTTAGCCTATGTGGCATTTTGAACTATTTGAAATTGAACTTGATGGTGAACTAAAAATTGAACTATCTCTAGTTCGTCCATAGTGTTGTCCAGGGCTAAAAATGTTAATCTAGCATAAGAAGGTCATCCACTGTCAGGAGGTCGTCCGAGGGCATGAAGGTAATCCATCAAGGAAGCACCTAATGGACGACCCCTCAACATTTAGAAATTTTCAAAATAAGTTTATATCCAAAAGCTTATAATCCGGACCACGTTCTACTATTACAAGTTATGAGCAAAATCCTCACTCATCGCTTTAACTTCCCACTAAGTTCTTAACTTCTAATAGCAGTTGTGAAAGATATTTGTGAGTCTTCTAGCTTCTATAGCAGTTGAGGAAGTTAAGTCTGAACCTTCTAACTTCCATCCATGTGGAGGAAGTTACTAAACAAGTAACCACTCTAAAACTCACTATAAAAGGACTCATCCATACCAAATGAAGATAAGTTTCCACCACTCCTAAAGTTGAAATTCTTGAAATCTAAGAGAAAACTAACTTAAGCATCGGAGGGTTCATGGCTGGTTCACCCCGGTCACCTTTGATCTTGTATTTCTTTCTTTTCAGGCCTTTTAATGAACCTCAAGCTCTTTGAAGCCCGAAGCATTCAACCTACTGATTTTCTGTACATTATCAGTTGGCGCCGTTTGCAGGGAGTTAAATTTTTATTTTGCAATTTATCTTTCTTAGACAAAAGGCTGTATGGTCCGAACAAGGTTAATGACCACTAGTCCAAGCCACCAGGAGAGTGGAAATACTTCTAAGCATCCTAACCACGCTCACCAGTCAGAACTTGTCATGCAACCACCTTCCTTCCAACAAATGCAGTCTATGACAACCATCATGGCAGAGCTAACCTGTCAGAACTAAGAGTTGACTCGGGAGATTAACCAAAGAAGGTAACATCATGAACGATGTATAGAAGGACAAGCTTAGAGTTAAGAAGTTAAAGAAGGAGAAAATGTGGAACACAAGAATCAATCAAGGGGTACCGCTTCACGTAGAGTGCCACACTTGGAGAAAGAGATGGATCAAATGAGCAAAGCCATGGACATGATGAGGGAGAATATGAGAAGAACGAATCCTGTAGATGACTTGGTTCATCAAACTGATTCCCCTTTCATAGCTTCCATCAACAGTTATCCTCTGCCTTCCAAATTCAAGATGCCTTCCTTGGACTTTTATGATGTAACGCGTGACCCATGTGACCACATTGCAACCTTTAAGACGACAATACACCTTCATGGAGTTCTAGATAAGATAATGTGTAGGACCTTCCCAATCACCCTTAAGGGGCCGACACTAGTGTGATTCAGTAAAATACCTTTGAATATTGTTAGTTCTTTTGAGGAGTTGGGTAAGTTGTTCGTCAACAACTTTATCGGAGGACAAAGGCATAAACACTCCTTGTCCAACATGTTGACCATAGAGTAAGGGGACAATGAAAGTTTGTGGTCCTTCATTACTTGTTTCAATAGGGAAGCCTTGACGGTAGACGAAATGGATGAAAAGTTGTTAGCATACTTCTACAATGGAGTTAGTGCAGATTTATTCATTCACAAGATCTATAAACAAGAACTACAAACCATGGCTGAACTTGTCCATTCAGCACAAAGCTTCATAAACGCAGAAAATGCGATCATCGCCAAGAAGAGGAAGAAAGAAAAATGAATGGAAACAGAGTTCCTCCGTCACCTAAAACATGGCCATCGTCCAAAGAAGGCCCGAACTGGAAAGAATAAGGATAGAAACAATAAGAACGCAAGTTAGTCTTTAGGACGAAGTCAACATTACACGCCTTTGAACGTTCTATTTGACCGAGTGCTTATGCAAATCAAGGATGACCCATCCTTGAAGTGGCTAGAGAAGATGAAGGGAGATCCCAACAAGCACAATAAGAACAAGTATTACCACTTCCATAGAGATCACAAGTATGACATGGACGAGTGTTATGACTTAAAGCAGCAGATAGAGAATCTTATCAGGTAGGGAAAGTTAAGGAATTTTCTTAGACGAGATCACAAAGATAAGAAGTCAAAAGGAAAGTTAGAAGAGCCATCGCGGTCCCCACTTAGAGAAATAAGAGTCATTGTAGGAGGAACTTCAGCAGGGCAATATTCCAGGTCAAGGAGGACTTACTTGAAAGTGGCGTAGAATGTCCAACTCTCTGGTCGAGCTCCAAGGACGAAGGGGGCAGACAAGCAGGCCATTACTTTCATAGACGAAGACGCTGGAAGGGTCCATCATTCACATGATGATGCAATCGTCATTACTTTGCTCATTGCAGATTACACGACTAGAAGGGTGTTGATAGATAATGAGAGTTCCTAGGATTCATGGTTTCACATCAAGGAATTGAAATGAATCCTAATAAAATCCAAGCTGTACTAAATATGGAACCACCAAAGAATGTCAAGGAAGTCCAATCCCTCATTGGACGAGTTTCAGCTTTAAACATGTTTGTTTCAAAAGCTACAGATAAGTGTTTGCCTTTTTTCAAAGTTCTCAGAAAGGCATTTGAATAGACGGATAAGTGTCAAAAGGGCTTCCAAGATCTTAAGGTCTATCTTACTACAGCTCCCCTACTAAGTCCGTCCATTCCAAGTGATGAGTTGTATTTGTACTTAGCAGTGTCCCCACATGCAGTAAGTTTAGCATTAATCAAGGAAGAAGGAAAAGTACAGAAACCTGTGTATTATACAAGCCGAGCACTAAGGGGAGCAGAAGGACGATACCCAATTATTGAAAAGTTAGCCTTTGCACTTATAACAGCTTCCAGGAAACTAAGGCATTACTTCTAGGCACATGTCATCAACGTCATGATAGATCATCCACTTAAGAAGGCATTGAACAAGTTGGAAGCTGCAAGATGATTAATCCAATGGGCTATATGTTAGGATGTGTATCCTTAAATCCTATTGTATGATGCTATGTAGTTATTATGTATGACATTATGTATGACTTAATATTGTGATTGATAAAGTTGTTTTATTATTACCTGAAAATTGTGGCAACATGAATATTGTGACATTATCATATAGTCCATGAGATGCATAGTATGTGATTATATGATTTAGTCACAGAAGATATAAATTACAAGTTTTTTGTAAATTCAGAATTTTAGTTCGTAGTCGGTGATGAAATTGGGCATTTCATCTGCGAAGACTATAACATATCAACTAAGATGATTTGTCTTGATCATGAAAATAGATATTTCTAGTTGATATGTCGATATGTTTTTAGATTTAAAATATGTTGAATAGGATTGGTTTGAGATTTATTATTCTTCTAACGACTGTCAATTGAATAATAAACTCACGACTTATATTTGCATGAACTCTTAATCCTGAGAGGATAATGGACCTGATCATGAAGTGTAGGTTACTTTGATATATCAGGAGTGAGATTTATAGTTACAGTCAAAAGCTCAGTATGTTGGGCAGCCACATTTAGTGTTGATGGAACATATATTTTCAAGATGGAATTCATAGTCTCTTAACAGAGATACAAAATATTCCCTTGAGATAAGTTTAATGGGTTTGTTATTCAGAGAGTTGGGCTTAACTACTTTAGTAAGGAGTTACTAAAGTATATATTTATTCAGAAGTTGGGCTTAACCACTTTAGTAAGGAGTTACTAAAGTATATATTTATGGAATTGAATTTCATAAATATATGATGAATAACTTAAAGGATTAAATTGGGTACTCAAAAAATTAAGATGTAGTAATCTATAAAGTAGCAGTCTACATTCATGACTTTGTATTACTACAAATATCTTATAAAGGGGTTGCATGTATAATAAAGTCATAGGATATAATTTATAAATAAGGCCTAGAGTGCAACTATGTTTATATAGTAGTATTAAATATAGTTAATGGTAACTTTGGATTTGTCAAGAGTTGACAGAAAAGCCCAAGGCCCATTGGAGCTAGTGTCTTATTGGTTCCTTTTGGTCCTACTCCAAGCCACACAGTTAAGCCCAATTGGAAAGGCCCAAAAGGCCAGCCCAATTAGATAATTAGTTAGATACAAAGAGAGAAACAAACAAAATTTTTTGTAGAGAATTTTCTAAGAACACTATTGTGAAGTGGTGTAAAAACAAAGTGAAGAAAAACACTTTGACATTCTCCTTTTGGAATTAATTGAGAGACCACACATCTTGGGCGTTTTAGTGGAATTGGAGTGAAGATTGAAAGTGTTCCCAAGTGCTTCTAATTTTCGAGTTTTAAAATTCACGGTTCCAATGTACACTCTCTTGCTCATATATTCTGAAACTTACATAGTGCATGTTAACATTTATGAATAAAGTAGATCCGTTTATATTTTCCGTTGCGTATGCTTGTATGTGATACGAACATGTTATTTTCCATCATTATAGAGCTAAGTGAGTTTAATATTAGGTATCAGCCTAGGAATGCAATAAAAGCTCAAGCTCTGGCATTTCATTGTGAAATTCACTTTAAGTCATCTAAACAGAGTGGAAGAGGCTAAAACATGGGTCGTCCATGTAGATGGATCGTCTACACTCTATGCAAGAGGAATAGGAGTTGTATTGCAATTCCCAAAAGGAGATAAGTTACAGTATACGGCTCGTTTACAGTACAACTAACTATGAAGTTGAATATGAAGCACTTATTAAGGGCTAAAATTGGCTAAGTCCTTAGGGGTAGAGTCACTAGTCATCTAAGAAGACTCTCAGTTAACCATGGGCCAAGTAAATGGAACATGTAAGGTAAAGAAGAACGAATGAAAAAGTACCTTAGTAAGGTGAAAAGCATTATTAAAAAGTTTAAGGAAGTCAGTTTCCTTCAAATCCCAAGAGAGGAAAACATGGAAGTAGACACCTTGGTAAAGGCAACATCTGTAGACGAATGGGTGGACGAGCCCAATGAAGTTCAATATATGCCTAGCATAGTCTTTCAGAGGTGCAGTAGACAGAATGTGAAGAGAATTGGATGGCCCCCATAATAGCTTACCTAAGGGGTGGAAGGCTTTTGGAGGAGAGAGATGAAGCCAAAAAGCTAAAGATCAGATCAGCCAAGTATATCCTTATAGACAAGGTGTTATAAAAAAGAGGCTTCTCTCAGCCTTACCTAAGGTATTTAGCTTTAAACAAAGTAAACTAAGTTTTGAGAGAAGTTCTGAAGGAGCATGTGGCAACCATTCAGAAGCTAGAGCACTTGTCCACAAAGTCGCCCGTGTAGGCTACTACTGGCCGACCATTCAAGTAGATGCTAAGGCTTATGTGAAGGTATGTGATCAATGTCAACACTTCAGTAACGTCTCCAGACAACCATTGGAGTACCTCACCCCAGTGATGACCCTATGCCTTTTTGTACAGTGGGGATTGGATATTTTAGGTCCCTTTCCAATTGGAACCATGCAAATGAAGTTTTTGGTGGTAGGGATTGATTACTTTACCAAATGGATGGAAGCTGAACCCTTAGCAAAAATCACATAGCAAAATATCAAAAACTTCGTCTAGAAGAGCATTGTATGTAGGTTTAGGGTACCTAAAGTACTAGTGTCAAATAATGGATGACAACTTGATAACACACCCTTTAGAGAATTCTGCGAGTAGTTGGGAATCAAGAATCATTATTCCTCACCCTCCCACCCACAAGCAAATGGACAAGCTAAAATAGCAAATCAATCCTTGTTGAAGATCATCAAGACTTGGCTTGCGGGGGCAAAGAGACTATGGCCAGACAAGCTACTAGGTGTACTATGGGCTTACAAGACGACTTTGAGAACCCCCACAAGGGAAACTCCTTTCAAACTAGCCTATGGAAGTGAAGCAGTCATACCAGCAGAAGTGCACATGGCCAACCATAGGGTGATGAAGTATCAGGACGAGGAGAATGAAGAACAACTTCGTCTGAACCTCAATCTTATAGACGAGGTAAGGATGGATGCAGAGCATAGGACAACGAGATACAAAAATCTTATGGCTAGGCAACATGATGCAATGGTGAAACCCAAGCCCTTCAACATTGGGGACCTCGTCCCAAGAACCCGGCCCAAGCAAAGCTGGGACCTAATTGGGAAAGACTCTATAGGGTGATCAATTGCAAAAGGCAAGGATCATACCACTTGGAAGCCCTAGATGGATGGAAGCTAGAGCACCCGTGGAATGTTGAGCATCTAAGAAGATACTATCAATGAAGGGTCAGCCTAGACAAGCATCATCATGGACGAAGTTGAAGTTATGTGTTATTTTCTCCATATTCATTTATGTTTATTGCTAATCCTATATGTCTTTAATATTTTAATTATCTAAAAGTGCATTAGTCTCCATCTTTTATGCTGTCTATGGACGAATTTGTGATGGACGAAGTCATGTACTTAGTCCTTCTGTTTGTATATAAGTATTTTTAATTCCCTAAAGGCACTAGCTTCTAAGCATGTGCTACGCTTGTGGATGATGTTAATGTTGTGTATATATAGTTTGGATTCCCAATATATATAATGTTGTGTGAATTTCTAATTCTTATGTTATTTTTATTCAAACTAGTCTACAAGAAGGCTAAAAGCCCAAGACGAGTAAAATCTCTATATGCAAGGATGTAACGTCTATAGGCTTTCCTTAAAATAAGGACAAAGTAAAGAAAAATAAACTTAAGGTATATTCGTCTAATCAATAGACGAGGTAAAAACCTAAGGTATATTGTTTAATTAATGGATGAGGAAAAATGTGCATGTAAAAATATTCAAAATCCATGGATGAATTTGACTAGCCAAACAGTCCAATCTTTGAACAAGTAAATGCTGAAAACGTCTTGCCCAAAGATGAGTAAAGGACTATCCAGCTTATGGACGAGGGATAATGCAAACTATAAGTCAAATTTATAGACAAACAAAGCTAGCAAAAGAAATACCATTCATAGACGAGTTATGCTTGTAAAATTTAAAGAATGGTAGAAGTGTTGAACATAAACATTTTATTCTAACATGGACGAGCTAAATGCCTTCATGAGTGGACGGACCACACTTAAAAACCATAGAAACAACATGGACGATGTAAACAGGGGAAATTCATTCGTGCATACAACATATTCAACACCAAATGAGGAATGAAAATAGAAGTAGACATCCATTCATAAAATTCAATGGTAGATGACCACCGTCCAAAAATCCTTGAGTTTTTTAAAGCCAATGAAGGCAATTGTATTTGTTACTCATCCATCAACTTGGATGAGGAAATTGTACTTAAATAAATTTGAAATAAAGTCCAAAACAACAAGCATCCCTAACAAACAAAAATAAATAAATTTTCTAAAGAAGGAAATAAATTACGGGGATAAACCATTAGGGGCATCACCCCCACACTTTGGGCCGTCCTTGCTGGCATTAATGGCCTCCTGAGCAATTTTAGTTGAGGCATCGTCCACCACGTTGATGTCCTCAGAACTCGTCAGAAGAAGGAAACTCACTATGGCAGTAAAGATTTTGAAAGAATCAAACTCCATCTCAGGATAGGCCTCCTTGGCATCAGAACGGAAGTCCTTATTGCCTGCAACGTAGTGACGATCTAGACGAATCTTGAACTCGTCTAACTTCATAAAGGCTGCAACAGCTTCCTTCTGAGCTTTCTCTATAGACGAGGTGAGCCCTAGTACCTTCCCCTCATGGTGGGTTATACGGCTCTCCTTTTCAATGGAGACTGCCTTAAGCTCTTCCACCTCATTCTGTAACTTCATCTTAATTGCCAAAAGACAAGTAACCTCTTCACTCTGCCTAATTAATTCCCCCTTTCTCAAAAGGACCTTATTAGCTAGCTCCTTATTTTTCTCCTCAGCAGTCTTAGCTTCATCACAAAGCTCCTTGGCTTGGGTGGATGTAGTGTAAAACTTCAACATGGCCTGAAAAATAGATGGACGAGGGAGAGTTAGAAATTTTCTTTAAAAAGGTCGTGGATGGCAAAACGTTCAAAGTCCTTCACTAACATGTTGTAGCAAGCATTCACCTCATTTTTAGTGACGAGTCCTTTGAACAACCTCAACCCTTGTCCAACACCAAGTTAAGAGGACGCTTGGCTGGCTCTGAAGGATGAGTCCTATGAGGAGATTTGGTTGCAAGAGGAGGAAAGTTTTCAGGCTAAACAAATGGAATGGTCTGGACGGGAACCAAATTCACTGCTGGGTCGTCCAGGTTTACCGTCGGAGGAGTAAACTTTGGAACCTTGGACGGTCACCAAGGTCCACAGAACTGGATATGCCCTTTCTCTTTCCAGTCTAGAAGATAGTTTTCTGAACGATTAGAGGAGTTGTATCATCTTGGACTTGGTCGTCATCTTCACCCTTAGTACCACTAGTAACAGTCTTCTCCTTGTTTTCTTTCATGGTAGCCAATCCTATGGTGAAGAAGGGAAAGTTAGCAATACATATTAAAAAAAAAAGGAATGGATGATACTTACTTCGACGAGTGGTCTCCTCATGTGCAAGATTTTCACCAGTAGGCTCAAGACCAAGTCCCCAAGGAGCTAGATGATTGAGGGTCACCAAGCTGTAGAAGGACTTCTCAGGGAAGGCATGAGCCCTGTCAATACGCTCTAAATGAAAACTATCCAAGTGTGGACGAGTAACAGCTGCACCAATATAAGAGAATGTTAAACGAGGAAAAAGTTAAATAAAATAAACAAAAGAAAGGAAGAAAGACATACCCTTAGGACAAAGACAACTTAGAGGGCTAGTAAAAGGAAGGAAGGGGACATTATTTACATCAACTAGGTCCCCAGCCCAATTTCTAGAAATAATAAGGAATCTTTCTTCCAAAGCCTGTCAGAAGAACTATGGCCCTTAATTAAACTAAATTGAAGGCACTTAGATGAGAACTGGTAAAAACTAGCAGATTGTTCAATCTCTGGGGGCTTATAACAATAAAAGAACTCGCTTACTATGATTGAATCATTCCCCTCAAGTGCCTCACGCCATATCACTTGCATGGCAACTATCGTCCTCTATCCATTAGCGTTAAGCTGATTTGGTCCAATACCAAACTTATGGAAGAGGCCTCTACAAAAAAGGTTTAAAGGAAACCTAAGACCTACTAGGAGATAAGAGGTATAAACACCAAAACCAGAAGAAGGAGAACAACACCATTCCCCCTCTTTAGGTAGATGAGGCCTAAATTCACAAGGAATCTGGTATCTACGTACAAGGGCATTTAGTTTACTAGCGTCCAGAATAGACTCCACCTCAGGGCACAACTATAGATCATATTTTCTTCCTCCTCTTCATCTTAAGGAGGACTAGGCGACTTTCTAGATGAGCAAGCCTCAGCCCCAGAAGTCATCCTACGTTGCATCTCCTAGAAATCCTTTAAGGGAAAACCAGGGAGCCTAGACGAATAATGCTCGTATGAGGAACTACTATCACTACTATTACTGGTACTACCCTCACCACTCTCATAACTACTAATGGGACTAACGAACTCCCCTTCTCTGGATGGCATTATACTTGTCCACCTTGACACAGCATGGACGAGCGCGAGCAAATCATTAATAAGGGCATTCAATGCCTCAGACGGTTACCAATCGGGTGGCAAACTATTGGAACCTCATTAAGTCCTATAATCATGAGCCCTAAGGTGTTACAAAAAGAGTAATAAAGCTACAGTTAAGACCCCAACGGCTAGGAACCATGAAGCTGTATATATACGGCCTAAACAGGGACAAAACAGGTACATAATTTTCACTTAACAATACTCTTACACAAATATCTCTAGCATTTAGAACTTTCTTATTTTCTCTCAAAGGGTTTTTATACTGACTTTGGCATCAGAGACGTTGTAACAAGCACCACATTGGTGACCACCTTAGGAGAGTTTTTGTTTCGCATTTGCAAAGACAGTGACAAGGATGTAGCGCCATCTGGACAAACTAACTTAACTGACGATTTACACTTCATCAGTTTGGCGCCATCTGTGGGAACGACATTTTCGCACTAAGGTTTGAGAATATAGTTCCAATCATTCTCTAAGTTTAGATGGAGTCCAACCAAGACCCTGCGGCACTAGCTCTGCAAATCCAAGCACTTATGGCTAGTGTGGAAGAACTCACTAAACAAAATTAAGAGATGAAGCAGTGATTACAATAGCAAGACAACCGGTCTTGAGATAATCAAGAAGATGAGGGAAATAGCCAAAGACAGAGCGACCATCAAAGGCCAACCACTCCAGATGAACCAAGCTCAAAGCTTCTTCCAGAGATGAAGAAAGAGATGGATGAGTTAAGGAACGCCATAAAAGAGAACATAGATCAAAGCGTGGACAAGATGGTCAGGACGACAAATACCCTTTTCACAGCAGCAGTTCTTGAGTGCCCAGTCCTGTCAAAGTTTTGCCTGCCTCAAATCGAACAGTTTGACGGACTTAAGGATCCCTTGGACCATCTTAATACTTTTAAGACAACACTAGATCTCCAATAACCCTTCAATGAAATACTATGCCGCTCTTTCCCTACTACTCTCAAAGGGACTGTAAGGGAATGGTTCACGAAGCTACCCACATCAGCCATCTACAGCTTCGAATAATTGAGCAATTCCTTCCTATGTCATTTTGTCGAAGGTTAGTGCTTAAGGATACTAGTAGACCAATTACTCACCATTAAATAGGGGGAGAAGGAGACCCTGAAGTCATACGTGAAATGCTTCACCCGTGAAACTTTGGAGGTAGATGAAGCTGATGACAAAGTGCAGCTAACAACCTTTAAAGCTGGATTAAAATCTAAGGAGTTTGTGGTCTCACTCATAAAGAATCCTCCAAAAATGATGGCTAAGATGCTCCTAAAGGCACAGAAGTGCATGAACGCCAAAAACGCTTTAGCCTCGATAAAAGATGAAGGGAAAACCAGTGAAAGGGGAAGGAAAGAGGACAACTAGAGAGGACAGAAAAGGGACCACTAAAATCATCAAACTAACGACCGGGGTAAAAGGAAAGATGAGAAAGGTCCTCGAAAGGTAAAATTCACTCCTTTAGTTATGCTTGTTAATAAAATTCTGGCGCAGATTAAAGATTAGCACTACCTCAAATGGCCCAGGCCATTACATTCATCGTTCAACGTACGTGACAGGAAGAAGTATTGCCATTTCCAGAAGGATCACGACCATTACACAGAGGATTATAGAGACCTAAAGGAGTAGATAGAGGAGCTCATAGAGAAGGGGAAATTACAAAGGTTTGTAAAAAAGGGAGAGCCCAGTAAGACCAAGGATGATGACAAGGGCAATCACGAAACCTCACCAAAGGACAAGGATCACGCGTCCCAGCGTCCACCAAGCGTGATTGGGGAGATAAAGACAATCACAGGCGGGCCATCCATAAAAGGATCATTCAGATCCCTCAAGAAGTCATATTAGAGACAGGCAAACAGCGTCCACATGATACCCCCCTTGAAACAGAGACAAACGAATAGAGATATGTTTTTCTCTAAAGAAGACGCTAGAAGAGTAAAGCAACCTCACGACGACCCCTTAGTCATAATGCTCACAATGGCAGAAGAATCCTCGTGGATGATGGCAGCTCCGTGGACATCATCTACCTCTTCGCTTTTCAACAATTGAGGCTAGATCCGAAAAGACTACACCCTTTTGAGTCCCCCCTTTTCAGCTTCAGCGGAGACAAAGTGTATCCTAAAGGCATAGTGACGCTAACAGTCATAGTAGGGTCTTATCCATGATAGCTGACCTGTCAGTTGGATTTCTTGGTGGTAGACTATCCCTCTTCATACAATGTGATCATCGAGAGGACCACACTCAACCACTAAAAGGCTGCCACTTCCACATATTGCCTGAAAGTGAAATTCCTATTGGAAATCAGTGTAGGAGAAGTAAAGGGAGATCAGGTACTAGCCAGGGAATGTTACCAGGCCGTGTTAGCTTTAAAAGAAAACCATACATGGATGATCAAGGAAAAGGAACAAGGTAAAGTTGAAGCCTTGGAGACAGTGGAGTTGGTCGAAGGAGAAGCAATAAAGACGACTAGAATAAGGACGGCTTTGAGTCCTGAGATGAGTATGAAACTCATCCTGTCCCTCAAAGAGAACATGGACATCTTCACATGGAATCACAGGGACATGCCATGCATATCCATAAAGGTCATCGAGCACAAGCTAAATGTAGGCCTCGAAAAGAAGCCTGTCCAACAAAGACGACACGTCTTTGCTCCAGAATGGAACCAAGCAATTATAGACGAGGTAAACAAATTGCCTATCAACAGGCTTCATTCGGGAAGTCTACTACCTAGATTGGCTTGCCAATGTCGTCCTAGTGAAGAAAGCTAATAGAAAATGGAGAATGTGTGTGGATTTCACAGACCTAAACAAAGCTTGCCTAAAGGACAGTTTTCCTCTGCCCAAGATAGACCAGCTAGTGGATTCCATAGCAAGGCATAAACTACTGACGTTCATGGATGCACTCTTGGGGTACAATAAAATAAAGATGGCTGAAGAAGACCAAGAGAAAACTAATTTCATCACGAGCCAAGGGCTCTATTGCTATAAAGTAATGTCCTTTGGACTGAAAAATGCAAGGGCAACCTACTAGAAGTTAGTGAATAAAATGTTCAGCAAGTAGATCGGGAGAAATATGGAAGTATATGTGGATGACATGCTCGTCAAGAGTAAAAAGGAACTTGCTCATTTGGACGATCTTAGAGAAATGTTCGACACACTTAGGCAGTACCAAATGAAGTTGAACCCTAGTAAGTGTGCCTTTGGAGTAACCTCAGGGAAATTTTTAGGATTCATGGTGTCCCAAAAGGGGGATAGAAGCAAACCCAAAGAAGGCACGAGCCATACTTGACATGACGTCGCCAAGAGCCGTAAAAAAAGTCAAAAAGCTTATAGGAAGGATAGCGGGACTCAACAGGTTCGTCTCTAAAGCGACAGAAAAATGCTTACCTTTCTTCAAGACATTGAAACAAGCTTTTGCTTGGACTGATGAGTGCGAGGTAGCTTTCCAAGACCTCAAGCGCTACCTAAGCAACCCACCTCTCATAAGTCGGCCCAAGGAGGGGGAAAACTTGTATTTGGACCTAGTAGTATTAGCCACAGCCGTCAGCGCAACCTTGATCCGAGAAGAGGATAGGAAACAGCTTCCAGTCTACTACGTCAGCAAAGTTTTCCAAGGGGTAGAAGCCAAGTATCCACGGATCGAGAAAATTGCATTCGTGTTAATAATAGCTTCACACAAATTACGACCTTATTTTCAAGCGAACCCCATTTTAGTAATGACAGACTAGCCCATTAAAAAGTCCATGGACAAGCCCAAGGTAGCTGGGAGAATGGTCCAATTGGCGATAGAACTTAGCCAGTTCGACATTAAGTACCACCCAGAACAGCTATTAAGGTGCAGGCATTGGCAGACTTCATTACTGAGTTCACCACCTCGGATGACGACGACCTCCCTAACGAAATAGAAAGATAGAAGATACAAACTAATGGTTCGTCAGCCCAAAAGAGAGGAGAAGTAGGGGTTGCCATCATCGCCCTAGACAGAGAAATGCTTAAATATGGGGTTCAGTTAAAATTTTAGGTCACCAATAATGAAGCCGAGTACGAGGGAATATTGATAAGGCTAAGGATCGGGAAAGCACTAGGAGCTAAAAACCTGCTCCTCCAGAGTAATTCTAAGCCGGTGATAGGGGAGATAAAGGAGAAGTATGAAGCAAAGGAGGTGAGAATACAAAAATATCTCAAGCTGACGAAGTGCTTAACACAAGAATTTGATAGAGTGGAATTCGTGCAGATCCCCAGAAACCAGAACATGATAGCAGACGAGATCGGGAAGCAAGCATCGACAGAAGAAAGACCAGCCAGTGGGGGCTTATAAATAGAAGTTCAGAAACACCCCAGCATTGAAGAAATCTCTACCTTCGCAATCCAAAACACAAGTAGCTGGATGACCTCGATTATATCCTTCCTTCAAGATGGACACCATCCACAGAACATTGAGAAGGCCAGAAAGGTTAGGAAGAGAGTAGCTAGATTCACGATCCTGAACGACACCCTGTACAATAGAGGCTTCTCTATGCTTTACTTGAAGTGTGTCAATGAGGAAGAAGCCAAATACATCCTGAAGGATAGCCATGAAGGATTTTGTGGAGACCATGCAGGGCCTAGATCCTTGGTAAGAAAAGTCATCAAAATAGGTTACTTCTGGCCTACTTTGTAGGTGGACGCAAGGGAGCTCGTCAAGAAATGCAACAAGTGCCAGAGGTTTGGGAACATCCAATGCCTTCCAACAGTGAGACTAAAAAAGATAGCCTCCCCATGGCCCTTCGCACAATAGGGAATTGACATCGTCGGACCATTGCCCCGAGGTAAGAGGTAGGTAAAATTTCTACTGGTCACTATTGATTACTTCACAAAGTGGGTTGAGGCAGAAGCATTGTCAACCATCACTGAAGCAAAAATTCAGAGCTTCACATGGAAGAACATAATATGCAAATTTGAGATACCACAGACGATCATATCAAACAACTGGCGGCAGTTTAACAGTCAAAGTTTCAGGGATTTTTGCTCAAGCCTAGGAATTAAGAACCAATACTCATTTCCAGGACATCCGCAAGCGAATGGACAGACGGAGGTGACTAATCGAACACTACTTAAGATCATCAAAGCCAGGTTGGACTAACGCTAAGGGAGCCTGGCTGAAGGAATTGCCTAATGTCTTATGGGCTTACAGGACTATAGCGGGAACCCCGATGGGAGAAACCCCCTTCAGACTCACTTACGACATTTAGGCAGTAATCTCGATCGAGGTGGGAATAACTAGCATCAGATGAGAGAAGTTCCACAAAGAGAGCAATGACGAGCAACTAAAGGTCAACTTGGATTGCTTGGACGAGATCAGAGACGGAGCCTCCAGCAGAATGACAAAGTATCAGTAGAAGATGGTCGAGTACTACAACAAGAGAGTGAAGCTCAGACGACTTGACATAGGAGACCTAGTCCTATGCCAAGTCACCCCGGCAACCAAAGACCCAGCCTATGGGAAACTCAGCCCAACCTGGGAAGGACCCTATTGGGTCGTCCATTACTCTGGACAAAGTTGCTATCACCTGGAGACCTTAGATGGGCAGAGCCTACCGTGACCATGGAACACTGAGCACTTGAAGAATTACCATCAATGGATGTAACAAATAATTGTATTCATTTTTGAAAGCAATAAAAGAACTATACAACCAATGACCTGATGTGAGAAAACCTAGTAGCTTAAAAGTCACAAAAATTGGCTAAGTAACAAGATTCAGCATAGACAGATGTAAGTTACTAACGAAGCCAAAAGTGATAAGATCCTTTAAATGGGTGGTCACAAAAATTGGCTAAATAACAAAATTCGGCATAGACGGATGTAAGTTACTAATGAAGCCAAAGGTGACAAGATCCCTTAAACGAGTGTAGGTCACGAAAATTGGCTAAGTAACAAGATTCTGCATAGACGGATGTAAGTTATTGACGAAGCCAAACGTGACACGATCCCTTAAACAGGTGTAGGTCACAAAAATTGACTAAGTAACAAGATTCCGCATAAATGAATGTAAGTTACTAACGAAGCCAAAGATGACAAAATCCCTTAAATGGGTATAAGTCACAAAAATTGAATAAGTAATAAGATTCTGGATAGACAGATGTAAGTTATTGATGAAGTCTATGATGACCAAATCTCTTCACTTGGCATATGTCAAAGAAGATCGGCTAAGTAACAGCATCTCTCATAGACGGATGCAGAAAAATGTAACTAAAAGTTAGCTGAGTAACAAAATTCTACATAGACTAAACCCCTTACTGACGAAGCTAAGGAATGGGTATGGATCAAAAGTTAGCTGAGTAACGAGATCCCACTTGAAACAGATGTAAGTACTGGCAAAATGAGTTAGCGAAAATTTCAACTAACAGCTATGTAATTTACTAACGATGAGGCAGATAGAAACCACACACGTTCACTAAAAACCAAGCAAGGAATAAGCAAAGTCAAGTAAGTATTAAATTATGATTGAAGGGCAACCATCACTACTTTCAATATTATAATTAAAAACCCATAAATATTGGGAAAAAACATTGTTCTTAAATTATAATGAAAACATTATTCTGGAAAAAAGAAAAAAAGAAAAAAAGGTAAGGCCCAAAAATACACTGGGTACCCAAAAAAAAAAAAAAAAAAAAAAAAAGGAGAAATGAGTCATAAGAAAAGCAGGTTCAGGCATCAGCAACAACAGGAGGTGGAAGGCCACTTCCAGGAGCATTACCCTCAGGTGCGTTGGCCCTCAGGAGCCATGGACTAGGAGGATTCGTTAGCTGCCATCTCTCTATCCACCTTTTCCAGGTCCAGGTTCTCAAGATCCACTCATGTGGGGTGCTTGATAAGGTATCGCCTCAGGAGCTCAAAACCTTTATAATACCAACTGAAGAGCACTATGTTGTACTTCTCAGTTTGCTAGAAAGCCACAATAGCCTTAGCAGCAATAGTCTTGAGTTTCTCCTTTGCAGCTAGAAGTTGCTCATCTTTTTCTAAAGTCAGCTGCTGCTCAGCTCTGAGGTCATCCCCCAAGGTTTTGACCTTCTCCTTGATAGTTTTGGCCTCATCCATTGCATTAATCAGGTCCTTCTTCAATGTGGAGTTCTCACCTCCAAAGCCTCTATCCTAGAAACCACTGACACGACCTTGGCCTCCTGAGTGAGGTACTCTGAGGTGATATGAAGACTCTCCCCCAACACCTGAAATAGAAGATTGAAGCCTTACAAGAAAAGGGGGGGTGCAAGGAAATGAAGGATGAAATGACATGAGCACATTATCTGGACAAGCTTGTGGATATGACGACCCACAAACTTGTTAGAAGGCATACTGGAGAAGACTTTCAACTCCTCAGCAGTGAAGACCTCACGCGCCCTCTCCACCGCAAACTCGGTATTGTCCCAAACATTGGATGAATGGGAATCTGCCTTCTCCTTACCTTTTTTGGTCAACCGTGGTCTCTTTGGAATAGGAGTGATCTCTTCAACCAAGGTGGCTGGAGAAGTTGTCCTCGACGTCTCAGTGCCGGGGGCAGCTGGAATGATGGGGACTCCCTTCTTTACCACCCGTACTGCCTTCTTCCCGAGACTGGACAGTGGCTCGTTCTTCTTTGATCTCATTTTCGCTTACATATCCTTGTTGAATTTGGTTAAAACTAAATATTGCAAAAAGGAAACACTCGTTAAAACAAAAACAAAAAAAAACCAAAAAAAAAAATAGAAAAAAAAAGAAAAAGAAAAAAAAGAGCGATAGAATTAATGACAAACTAAATATTGCGCTTACTTTACCTCTCCTCACTCTCAATAGTGTGCAAGACGTAGGCGGAAGGTTCTAGGCCAAGACCATACAAAGCCAAAGTGCAAGGATCGACCAAATCATCGAAATCGCCAAATGACTTCGCATACTCAATAGCCGCTTCAACGTGATTCTTATACCTGTTCTTAAGTTTGAGTCGTCTTTTAACTACACAAGACAACAAATAGAAGAATTATTGACAACAGAATGTACCTAAAAACAAAAAAAAAAGAGAAAGAAAAATTAAGTGCAAAATACTAGCAGGAATGACGACGCACCTAGACTTGGGGTTCTCCACTGACAGAGCAACCTAGGGAGATCACCCCACACCTCGTCAAAGGGAGTCTCCCATTCATCCTCTGACACAAAAAAGAAGCAAGACTTCTAGTATCTGAATGACGAAGGTAGGTCCCTGACGATCCTGGTCCTCCTCTCGTAAGGTACCAACTCGTAGTACCCGTGCTCCTTGGACTCCTTTAGAAAATAAAGATAAACAAGTTCGTCCACCTTGATCATATCCCCTTCAATAGCGGCCACCCATATTTCCATAAAATTGATCACTATCCTCCAAGAATTGGGCAAAAATTGCCCAGGAGCAATGCTGAAGTAGCCTAGGAGCTCCATAATAAAAGGATGGACAGGGAATCTAAGCCCATGCAAGAAGGCAGCCTCGTAGAAGCATACCTCCCTAGATGAGAAGTGGCAAGCCCATTCTTTCTTGTGAGGAACACGAACCCTAACCTTATTAGGAAATTGAAATCTATCCCTGAATCTAGAGAGCATCTCACTGTCTAAACCACACATCTCCCCAAGGGCATGGAAAGCCCTAACCTCACAAGGGACGGAGATGACAGTATCTCCCTCCACGGGGTTGTCGCTAGATGATAACCCGGTCTCAAGCTCATTTGACCTCACCTCAGACATTACCGCTCGTTCACTTACCAGACCCTCAAACCAATCAATTGATTGACAAAGGAAGGGGAGAAAATTACTTAACACAATGCCTAAGCTATTACCCTCAAAAACAAAATTCTTAACCAAGGGAAAAAAGGCACAGGAAACACCTAAGGAAGTCCCTAAACACGCAAAAAAGAAGGAGACTGAGGGACAAGATACCCTAACCTCAAAGCTATTGACCATGAAAACCAAAAGACAGAGAAAGATAGAAGAATCATAAAAAAAAAAAAAAAAAAAAAGGGAACAGCAATCATAAAATCAAACATCAAGCCATATGAGAAGCAAAGGAAAAGGGAAAGAAGAAGATATACCTCAAAAGGAAGCTCAACCAAAAAATGCAATGGCTCGAAGGAAATCGTAGAGATAGGTTGAAAAAGAAGACAAAAAGGCACAGAACAATGATTGTGAGTTGGAGAAAGTGATGGGGAAAGTGAAATGAAGGAAAGTTAAAAACCAAGGTACAAAAAAACTGAAAATCAGCAAGAAACCCAATAATCACATAATTGGAGCATTAACCCCCCTAGTCAGAACACGCCACGTGGCCATTAAGTATGTGGCCTTGCCAATACGCATTAAATGTGGAGTGAAATCCCAAGAGTCACGACTAGTTTAAAAAAAAAAAAAAAAACCCAGCTCCTGAGGGTCGTCTTGACACACCACGATGACCTCAGAACTTGGAGGGCAGTTGATGGGATTGATGAACTCCCCTCCTCTAGACGACATTATACTTGTCCACCTTGACACAGCATGGACAAGCGCGAGCAAATCATTAATAAGGGCATTCAATGCCTCACACGGTTACAAATCGGGTGGCAGACTGTTGGAACCTCATTAAGTCCCATAATCATGAGATTTATGGCATTACAAAAAGAGCAATATCGCTACAGTTAAGACCCCAATGACTAGGAACCATGAAGTTGTATATATACGGCCTGAATAGGGACAAAACAGGTACAGAATTTTCACCCAACAATACTCTTACACAAATATCTCTAGTATTTAGAACTTTCTTATTTTCTCTCAAAGGGTTTTTATACTGACTTTGGCATCGAAGACGTTGTGGCAAGCACCACACCGGTGACCACCTTAGGAGAGCTTTTGTTTCACATTTGCAGGGATAGTGATGAGGATTTAGCGCCGTCTGGACGAACCAACTTGACTGACAATTTACACTTCATAAACTACTACCACCACTTCCAGGGGACACATCTTGGTACTCGTCTATCTCTCTTTCTAGACTACTACTAGACATAGACATAATTGGAAGAATGAACAAAGACTTAAACCTAAGGATGAAAGGAAGGAAGTACCTAACGAGGTCTAGAAGATGAGGCTCTTGGACAAGATGGCAGAAAAGAAATTATCAGAAAAGTGAAGGGTAAGAGAGAGAATACACATATTTATAAGGCCTAAAGGTGGGGTTAACGAAGTGACGCAGACCAACCAGAAGCTAACACGTGGCATTTTTCTCAAAAAGATGAATCAATGTGACAAGTCAACCAATGAGATTATGACACATGGCACAATCTAGAACAATAAAATATAACCAAAGTAAAGACGACACGTGGTGCAACTATGGTCCATTAAAATGTTGACGCATGTCAAAAAACCAACAATTATATTATAGTGTTCTGGACGACCCTTGGACAAAGGGGGCAACTAATGGTGAACTAAAAATCGAACTATTTCCAATTCTTCCATAGTGTTATCCAGGGCTAAAAATGTTAACCCAACATAAGAAGGTCGACCACCATCAAGAGGTTGTCCGTGGGCATGAAGGTCATCTATCAGGGAAGCATCTAATGGACGACCCCTCAACACTTAGAAATTTTCAGAATACGTTTATATCCAAAAGCTTATAATCCGAACCACATTCTGCCATTACAAGTTATGAACAAAATCCTTACTCTTTGCTCTAACTTCCCACTAAATTCTTAACTTCTAATAACAGTTGTAGAAGATAAGTCTGAGTCTTCTAACTTCTATAGTAGTTGAGGAAATTAAAAGGGTGTTTAGGAGAAGAGTTTGAGTTATGTTGTTTGGGTGTTTGATATACATGTGGGTGAAAAAATGTGTGAAAATATGTGTAATGTTGTTTAAAATATGAAAAAATGTTTAAAATTAACCTACCAAACACCCCCTAAGTCTAAACCTTCCAACTTCCATCCACGTGGAAGAAGTTACTAAACAAGTAACCGCTCCAACGCTCACTATAAAAGGACTCATCCATACCAAATGAAGGTAAGTCTCCACCACTCCTAAGGTTGGAATTCTTGAGTTCTAAAGAAAAAAACTAACTTAAGCATTGGAGGGTTCTTGTCTGGTTCACCTTGATCACCTTTGATCTTGTGTTTCTTTCTTTTTAGGCCTTCTAGACAACCTCAAGCCCATTGAAGCCCAGAGCATTCAACCTACTATTTTCTGTGCATTATCAGAACTTATGGTTATTTTGAATTATGAGAAGTATGGTTGATATATATGTGTGTATATATGTATTTCACCATCCTTAATATATGAGCAAGATGAGTGGTAGAGATTATGAAAATTGGGAACTAATTTTAATTGTATTTGTTGTCAAAATTTTATTTGAAAACCAAATTCATACTTAGTTTTTTTTTTTTTTTAAAAAAAAACTATTTATATTGATTACATTAGTTGAGTTTACACAATACACATGTTATACATATTTTAAATTTTATAAAAAATTTAAGCATACCAAACACTAGAAAATGCTCTCAATCTCATTTTCATGGTCATTATCAAACACCGGAAAATGTGATAGTTTTTTAGAAAATACTTTTGGAAAATGATCAATTTTCCAGAAAACATTAATGCTAAAACAAACAGAGCATAACTCTAATTCCATTTCCTCCCATTCCTCCTAATTTCGGGGTAATGAAAATTTGAGAGAATAGAGAGGAATGAGTGTTCTCTTCTATCTATTTTATTCCCTCTCATTTAAACTTCCAAACAAGGGAATGAATTTTCTATTTCTTTTATTAAAACTCTCAACAAGAGAAGGGAAGAATATTATAAAATTATTCTCTTCATTTAATTCCATTCTCTCCTCCCAAACGAGGCTAAGAGAAAATGCCTATGTAACACACGGTATGCATAATTAGCATACTTGAAGCTTACATGGCAATTAAAATAATAGAAAAATAATTTATTTGGCATTTAAAAATGCCAACAACCTAAAAAAGGTCAACATTTAAAAATATTCTTCTTTTTCTTTAACCAAAAACTTTCACTTTCCCTATTAAAAATAGAAAAAATAAAAACATTTTCTTTATATTTTCTTTTTTCTTCTAATCTTTCCAACAGTCTCCTCATAATTAAACATATCTAAATTCATTTAGTCCCTTGTTTCAATAGATTCAACAATCACGTTAAGGATTCCAATCTAAAGATTTGGAATGAGGAAGCTTATACAAACAAACAATCTAAAAATCTGAAATGGAAGTCTTTAGATTCAACAACCATGTTAAGGTTCAGCACAATCAACCTAATAACCAAACACAACACACCTTCCGTGTAAAGTGTAAACACCACGAACAATCCAAAAAAGCCACATCCAAATCTGTTCCATATATATGTATTGAAACCCACAGATCTAGTGCCTAGTGGTGTTGACAAAGTCACAATGTGTTTGATAATCTTACACCCATCAAAGAACCAATTTCACAAACCAGAGACCCAAAATTGCTCATTTCATTTTCTGAACTTTGTCCAAGACGCACCTCTTCTTCATCTTTGGAGTGTTTGATAACCCATTTATTCTTGCCCAACTTGACCCAAAACTTGAACTGTGAAGCACTCCCATCCCAAACCGGACCTTCCTCATATCCAACTTTATTTACAATAGAATATACAGTTTACAACAAAATTTTAATTATCTAAACTTAGTTCAACTTCAACCCCTAAAACTAAATTTTGATTCTGCCATTGGATCAGTATTCAGTAGCCCTAAAACTAAATTTAGTAGAAAAAATATATTATAGCTACACCAACCAAACCTGTACTTTTTTATTTTTTTATATGAAAACCTGGAGTACTTATTAACGTGACCATATTTAAAATATCTTATAAACTCCCCCCAAAAAAAATATATCTTGTAGACTCAGGTGCTTTTAAATTTTTTTTAATGAGTTTAAAAAGTGAGCTATAAAATAATACAACTTGCAAAAACACCTAGTAGATACCTTAAGGGCATCTCCAACAGGTTCGGTATCTTTATTTTTTGGGGAAAAAACGCTACTGTTCATGCTCCAACCGGTTTTCTATCAACAAAACTTTTCCAAATGTTTTTTAAAGTTGCTACAGTACTTCTCTTAATTTAGAGAACACTGTAGCAACTTTATTCCCTTATGTTATTATAAAAAATTGCCAGCGGTATTAATTTACTATTCTTTCTCTCTCATCCAAACTTTTTCCTCCTCTCTGCTCTTTGGTTTCTCTTCCCTCTTCAAAATACATCAACGCCACGCCACGGCTACACCATTAGCTTCTTCCTCAAAATCTTCAGAAAACCACTTCCAGCAAGCTCTACCGGCCTCTTCAAACCCGAAACCTCTCTCTCTTTCTTTGATCGGCATGGAGACAACCCCATCAGATCGAAGTGGTTTTCGTGGAGAAGTGGTTGCTGCGGTGGTGAGATCGGCGCGGTCATGAGTGGTGATGGGTTTCTAATCGGCGCTTCCTTCCTCTTTCTCTCTTTCTCAAATTGGCATGGAGACAACCCCATTAGATAGGCATGGTTGTTGCGGCATGGTTTTTGTGGAAAAGTGGTTGCTACAGGGGCGAGATCAGCACGGTCGTGGGTGGTGATGGGTTTCTAATCGGTTTTTGATGATGGGTTTTGGCCGTGGGTCGTTTTTGTCATTTTTTAGTTGAATTAATTTGGGTATGGGTGGTGTTTGTGTTGTTGATGGTGGAGATTGCATGGTAGTGGCTGATGGGTTGTGGCTTGTGGTAGTTGATTTGTGGCGGTGGCTTTTTTTTTTTTTTTTTTTTCTCGGTGGTGGTTAATTAAATGAGTGTGGGTGTTGGAGTGGTTGGGTTTTGTGACTTATGTGGTGGTAGTGGTGGCGGGTTGCCGTGTTGGTTGTGGGAGTAGGGTGATTGATGGTGGTTGTGGTGGATGTGGGTTTGCGGTGCAGTGATAGTGGCGTTGTGGTAACAGCAGTAGCAGTGACTGTGTGGAAGTGAATAAAGAAAGATTAAAAAATATTAAAAAAATAATGAAGAAATAATATTTAAATGAGATGGAGGAAAAAATAGAAAATCTGTTAGAAGATGTATTTGAAAAAGTGATAGGTAAAAGTTAAATATTACTGTTGATTGTCTAAATAGTACAAAAATATGAAGAAGTTGTTGGTGAAACTCTAAAAGCACCCAAAAAAAAAAAAAAAAAAAAAACTGTGGCTCTTTAAAAAAACAGAAAGGATTCTTTAATAACTTTGTCAGAAACTGTTGTGGATGTTGACAAAAAAATATGGGAACGCGTAAACCAGCATTAAAAGTAGTAGAATCTAGAAACTGTAATATGGATATTTGATACAAATCCCATAATTAATTGATAGTAATTGCAATTTACTTAAAAATCCTGATTATTAGCGTTGGATTCGGGCTTCTCGATAAGGCAAACATGCTTAAAATGTGAACACAGTCAGACAAGACCGAGGAGGATGAATATTTAACTCTGAAACGGCTGGAACAGTTAAAATTCTTTTGTTTGTTTTTTTTTTATTCTTTGTAAATTGTAATCTAAGTTACATGGGACCGGATTCTATGAAAAAAAAAAAAAAAAACATTACATGGGACCGACCTGGAACGAGTATATATATATTTTTTGATGGGACTGGAACGAGAATATAGATATAGAGAGAGTTTGGATAGCGTTTTGAAGCCGGCGTTTAGTGTTTGCGTCCAGTGTTTCATGGGTCCCACAGCAACAGTAAAAACCACAGGAAACGCGCAAGCTTCAGCTGAAACTCAAAAGAAATTGCTAAACGTAAGTGCACAGTACCTCGCGTTACTGTTCATGGACACCCAAAGACCAGAGGAAGCAACGCACCGTTTCAAACAGCATTGTAAGTGCACAGTACCTGGCGTTACTGTTCATGGACACCCAAAGACCAGAGGAAGCACGCACCGTTTCAAACAGCATTTTATTTCACTGTAGAAGCACGCGTGTACTGTGCTTTTTTTCCACTATGGGTGTACCGTTGGTGCGTTTTGGGTCAGTTTAACACCGTTGGGATATTTGCAAGTTCCCTTTCATCCCCTGATCTGACCAAAGAAGCAGAGGAAGAAATATTCAAACGAACGGTGTGCAACGGCTATTTCGCATCAGCCCCTTCTTTCTCTCAACTACCGTGGCAGATGTCTTCAATGCTCTTCATCAATACTCCGTCCTCTTCCTCATCAATAAACTGCACCTACTCACCCACCAATAAAGGCAATAATCCATCAAAACAGAGGAAACCCATTACAAAGAACAAACCCACCCGATCCGGAGCTCTGTTCTTCCTTCGGTCGCGCGCACCTTCTCTACGCTTGGGACGTCGGTGCCGCCACTGTGGGTGTCTGCATTCACGGGTAAGTTGCTCTCTCTCTTCTCATACTCTCTCTTCTCATACTCTGGTTATTTCTATAGGCTTGAATTTGTGGGTTTTTTTGTGTTCAACGTGTGTGTGTGTGGTTTCTGTGTTCAAGTAGTCTGTGTAGTTTTTCTATTTGCCATGACACTAGTATGTGGACTATGTGAGTTTACTTTTTATTTTTCATGTGGGTTTACTCTTCTCTCATACTCTCTCTTCTCATACTGTGGTTATTTTCCATGAGGCTTGAATTTGTGGGTTTTTTTGTGATCAACCCGTGTGTTTGTGTGGTTTCTGTGGTTTCTGTGTTCAACTAGTCTGTGTAGTTTTTGTGGGCTTCCATGACACTAGTACGTTACCATGTGAGTTTAGTTTTTATTTTTCATGTGGGAATGTCTAACCGATTGCATATCATGCACACGGCCTGTTTGTTGAAATGCCTCAATGAGTATAGACCAAGCTTGTAGCAAAAATGGGTAAAGGGAAATCGAATGACGGTGGTGATGATGTGAGACAAGATTGGAAAGAACCGAATGAATTAAAAGCTTTTTGTGATTTGTGTGCTGTTCAAGTCCTAGAGGGCAAGAGGAAGGGAAACTATTTGAGAAAGGATGGGGTTGATGAAGTGATTAAACGGTTGGGAGAAATGGGAAAAGTGGTGACTCACCAACAGGTTAAAAATAAATGGGATCACCTGAGGAAAAATTGGAGGAAGTATAAGGACTGTTTTGAGCATGAGACTGGATTGGGTATTGATGCTGGAACTGGGAAGCTTGATGCCCCTGATGAGTGGTGGACCCGAAAGATTGCGGTGAGTTCACTTCACATAAATTGATGTCCATTGTCTGCAACTATATTGTGTTCTAACTACTGCTTGTCTACATGTAGGCATGTCCCAACGCAGGAACCTTTAGGAAAAAAGGTATGCCGAATCTTGACTCCATGGACATAATGTATGGAGGCACAGTTGCAACGGGGAAAAATGCATTTTGCACTAGTGGTCAAATGCCAAAGGAAAGCTCTGAAGGGTCCGGGGACTCCATTGAGAGCGAAGAGTTTGTTGACCCCCAATGTCATCCCCCGGACCATTATTTCGCAATGGAGATTGAAGACCCATCATTGTCAAAGGCAGGACCGGCAATAGATAAGGGGAAAGGCAAGTTGAACGGTGTCCAACTTTTTAGGGCAACTTACAAGAAACAAAAAAAAAAGCGTTCAATTGTGCAAGAGTTGTCCGAATCTTTGAAGAGCATCTCAGATGTTTTTGTTGAAAGTAGAACTGTAAGTACTCGTCCACCAATTGTTTCCACAGCAACTACTGAGTTTAAAGGAATTCTAGACATGGTGTTGAGTCTTCCTGGGGTGGAATCAGGTGATCGCCTTTATATGTTTAGCACCCTCTTCTTCATGGAAAAAGCAGAGAATAGGAGCATGTTTGCAGCACTTGTTCATGACAAGGACATCCAGCTGAAATGGCTAGAGATGCAGTTCCAAAGGAACCCTCAATTTCATTTTCCCTGAACGAAAGAGGATTGTCTCGATAGGGTTGCTTAAATGTGGTGTTGTGTAGTAATCGGATTTCAAAAAAATGTACCTATTGCACTCTTCTTTGTTTATTTTTATTTTTATGTGTGTTGACAAATATGTCTTTAAAATTTATTAGTGTTAAAAAACCTTGGCCGAATTCTTGGTTATTGTACTCATCTTGATTTGGCTATAATCATCATGTACTCATCTTTTACATTTTGCTTGGAAGTACTATAATTCTATATTTGTGCTAGGAAGTAATATAGGAAGTACTATATTTGTGCTAGGAAGTAATATATGAACTCCTTGAGTATTCCATGATAGGATGTGATCATTAAAGTGGCCTTAAAATGAATGACATTTTTCATGTGCCATTGTTGTTATGATTCTTAAGGAAAAAAAACAAAGTTTGGTAAAAGCTTATATTGGTAAAAGCTAAAAAAAAAAAAAAAAAGCTTATATTCGTCAAAGCTATATAAAAAAGAAAAAAGAAAAAAAAAACCAAATCATATGTGCAATTTACGTGTAGCAATTTATATAATAAGAAACTCCACTAGAGCAAAATTATTTTTTTTGCTTTTCACTTGTGAATTTTACGTGTAGTTTATGCAAATGATTTAAGATTTTGTTTTTCAAATAACATCAAAATTACTGTATTATATGCTTGGAGAAAGAAATGTAGTTTATGCAAATGATGAAAAATCTGCCCGGTGACGTTGCTTTATATCCAATTGACTGGTGAATATGTGTATTGGTCAGATAACGCATTTCTAAATCTTCCAAAAGGATGGATTTGGAAAATGACTCAGACTTCGACCTGACCGACGACATTGTTCTCGCAGCATATTTAGCTGGGTGTGCATGTCTAGCTTACGTGGAGACCTATATGAACAAAGTACCAATGCATACAAATATACAAACAGGGTATGAATAGGTACAGTATACATTAAATGGAAATGAGCAGAAATGTCGCACTGTCTTTAGAATGTCAAGTCATGTGTTTCGACAATTGTGTAATACATTGCGCACTCAGTATGGATATAATGGTACCAAAAGAGTTTGCTTGGAAGAGTCTGTGGCAATGACATTGGTGGTACTAGGTCACGCCTCGGGTAACAGAGTAGTGCAGGATAGATTTCAACATTCAGGTGAGACAGTGCATCGACACTTCGCCACGGTAGTTACATTGTTAGCCACCGCTATGGCACCAGACATTATCAAGCCTGCTGATCGTACATTTCGTAATGTGCCAGAACATATTCAGCATTCAGATCGATATTGGCCACATTTCAAGGTACTTTGTGAATTTGGTATCTTAACTTGATTTTATCAAATTATCTTTATTGTCATACCGCGTATACCTTTTCACATTGTATTTTTGTGGCAATGGTTAGGGTTGCATTGGTGCAATTGATGGGGTCCACGTTGAAGTGGTCGTACCTGTTGATGAGCAACACCCGTATAGAGGCAGGAAAGGGATTGTAACAACAAACTGCATGTGCGCATGTGATTTTGACATGAAATTCACATTCGCATGTGTTGGATGGGAAGGGTCAGCGCATGACACAAGGATATTTTTAAGCTGCCTCAATAACGAGAGTGCCAACTTCCCAAAACCGCCACTCGGTTTGTAAATATGCAATATAATTTACAGTATTAAAGTATGTATTATGTAGTGAAAATGTTAATGCACTAAACGTGTAATTTTGCAGGGAAGTACTATCTCGTTGATTCAGGGTACCCTATGAAGCAAGGCTTCCTTGCACCATATAAGGGGGAGAGGTACCATATCCCCGAATTTAACCGAGGTGAAGCGCTGCATCGACCAGAGGAGAAATTTAATTATCTCCATTCATCACTTCGTTCGGTCATAGAACGAACTTTTGGAGTTTGGAAGAATAGATGGAAAATTTTGAGAAGTATGCCACCTTTTCACTTACACACTCAATATCGCATCATTGTTGCTACAATGGTTCTTCACAATTTCATTAGAGCACATGAAAACAACGACGTTGAACGTTCCAGCTCTACAGGAGGCACATATGGACGTAGTGAGGGAGGTCATTACGATGGCATGGCAGATGTGATCTCAATGTTGGACGAAGCTGAGATGAAAGAGGTTCGTGACAATATCACAGCATCAATATGTAGGATGCATCCATCGTAGGAAAAACCATTAAATACCATTAACATTATGGTAATTTTTTGTGGGGACCATAATTGATGGTTTTATGACTTGAATATTGATGTCCATTTTGGAATTATGGTGATTCTGGTAAGCAGAACTGATGGCTGAAGAACATAATTTATGCATTTGTAAATTTGGCTGAAGAACATAATTTATGCATTTGTAATTTTTAAGATTCCAACAGTATCTACCTTGAACTCAATGGATTTTTAGAAAGGGTTTTGAAATGATCTTATTTTCAAAAAAATTAATAATAACCTTTACCGAGTTGGAATTAGAAATTCATATGACTAATCACTACGAAGTGTCCAAGTTTTTTATTTTTGTGACTTCGGCCTACACTCATTTTTCACCCCCTTTGTTTCTTGAATTTTCTAGATGGTACATTTCTCTTTAAATGTTAATTACTTTGTATTTGTTGTTTTTCCATTTTTTGACTCTTCCGTTCCTTGTATAGTACGAGTATATTACTGGGGTTACAGTGTTACACCTTTTTATTTTTTTGAGTAACATATCTTTTTTATTTTATTTTAAAAAACACAGAAAACATCCCAACCAAGTAATCTCTCATATTGCCATCGAAAAAAAAATATCGCATATTACAATGCTAAAAAATATCTAAAAAGGAGAAACAAGGATGATCTTTTTTTTTTTTTAAATGAAATTCAATTGCTTATTAAAATACAAGCTCTCTTTGAATTTGAATTGCGACTTTGCGTGCTGCAAGTTCTGGGTTTGCAGGTGTGGTATTAACACCCCCATAACGTTTAACTGTAGTTCAATCTAATTTGTATATAGATGGAATCCTCACCATCTATTTTATCTGAGAAATGAGAGCAATGAGACTATCTATTATACATGAGAAATACCAACCAAACGTCTTTCTAAATTATCTTCAACAAAAAGAATCATAATCATGTGTTTTCTAACAAAATAATATATTTTTTTAAATGTTAAGTGGCGAATTGGACATAATCTCCAACTGCATATGCATGTATCAGTGTATGAGAGAGAGAGAGAGAGTAAATCCCTTATTCCCTCAGGATGAGAGAAACTTTATAACAATAAACAAAAATACATATCATAAGTTGTCTAATACAAAACTTCATTTCCAAGAAGATGCAACATTTGCAATTGCCGAGACAGAAGATGCAACATCTTTTGCATCTGCTGCTTTCAAAGTAACATCTTTTGCATCTGCTGCTTTCAAAGTAGTCATTGAGAGTCTCGTTACAGCCTTGAGTAAGGTAATATAATGATAACTTTTCTGTATCAGAGAAGCACACATATATGTTAAGAAAGTTAGATATTCAATTGACCTTTGGTCAAAACATGAGGAAGACAATATAACACACCATCAATTCAAATGGCACGCATGCTTATTTGATACAAACAAGGTCGTTGGCAATGTAATGAGAGAAACCAACTTGAATCACCAGTTACCAACAATCTGAGTCTAGCATTGCAAAAAAGAAATGCAACTCTAACACATCATGTTACTAAAGACAGATAGTGTAAAAAATAATATGGTAGTCATTATATGGTATTACAGCTCTAGGAGAACTGAAAAATCTGAGCAGAACTGAAAAATTCGACTTTGGAATTACAGCTCTAGGAGAGCTACTAAGAACTTGAATCTAAGTTTCATGATATGGTAATGGACTATGGGATATCTTGGTATCTTAAGATGACTAGTCACTGTCCATATGGTCATATTATATATACATCACCAATTCATACAACGTATAATGTACAGATGTTGCTATGTAAGCAGTTCCGCTTGTAAAAACTAAAAAGCTACTCACATTAACATGAAAGATCATACCAAAAGTGGAAAGAAAACAAAGCATGCAATTTTATTTTGATAGAGAGCAATAGTGATGAAGAAGAGTAATCATATGTGAAGACTACACAATCTCGTGGCTACAAGTTGGAGAGCAGATCAGACAAGTACCTTAAACCTAATAGCCTCATATGTCCCATACACCGCACCTGTTTACAACATAAAATTCACATAAAAAAAAATTCATATAAGAACAAAAAGCTCAAACTGCAAGAATTCAAAGAATGAGCTTACACACACACAAAGTGCATAAAAAAATTGAAACTATTGCCCACAAGAGAATTTCATTGGAAGCAGAATATAGTTCCAAAATTGTAAACACATATCCCAGAACATTATCAAGAAAACCCCAACGAAAATAGCATGACAAAACATGTTTTGAAGAAACATAGTGATAGTCCATTATGTTTACCATCAAGACACCAGCTTTAAAATGCAGCAAATGAATTCAAGGCTAATTTTTCTTCTTCTTATCTTTTACCCACAATACAATTAGTGGTCAAGCTGTAAACTAAGTCATGTCCATTCCATTAACAACATTAATATAATAACAATACATAATGAGCCCATTCTGTTAAAACTTGAAAAAAGTAGCAAAGTGGGTATCTTTGAAACAAAGTTTTGGAAAAATAAAAATCCCCAAAATTTTAGTACATGCAAATTCCAGCAACTAGTGGTTAAAAAAAACACAAACCCATGAAGAAGCAACAAAAAACTAGAAAAAACAAATGGGTAATCAGATAAAGAAGTAACAATATCCAAAGCAATATTAGAGGAAAAAGCAATCATGAAATAAGGGTTTTACAGAATTGGCTATATTGGGGTTTTAGGGGAGAAAAAATTGCCAACCGCGCCGCCAACAGCGCCGCCGACAGCAACGCCGGCGGTGACACGAGCCAAGCAGCTATCTCTTGCCATTGACAGAGCTTAATGAAAACTAACAGGTTTTGTGCGAGACAATGGATTTGTAAGAGTACTGTCACTGCCGAATTGAACCAAACACACAAAACAAAAACAAAAACAAAAAACCCAATTCAGAATTTGATAAATCCAACAATCCCATTAAACTATTCACAATAAAACTGAATCAAATCAAAAAATGGGTACCTTGGCCGGCAGATGAAAATGAAGCCCTATTCTGGTACTCCCCGGGCGCCGCAGAAGTCGCCGGAGGGGGTCAATGCACTAAACTTGACCGGCAACGGAGGCGGCGAAGAAAATGAACACGAGCTTGCCCTGTGCGTCTTGCTTGCTGAGCTAGGGTGGGTGACGAGCAAAGACACGGAAAAGAAAACAGTAAAAAACGCAACGCTTAAATAAAATAAGCTGAGCTACAGTAAAAATTTCTTATCTGCGTTTTCCAATTATTTGCTACAGTGTTTTCTGTTTTCAGTTTTCAGTTTTCAGCAAAATAAGCTCTATCCAAACGGACCCATAATATTTCTTGAAAAATTAAGGTTTGAAATATCTGTTTTTTTTTTTTTTTTTTTGGAACCTAAGGTATGAAATATCCATGGTATGACCATTAATTAATATTAATTATAATACTCATAAAATGTTGTTTAAAGTACTTATAAAAAAGCTAAAAGTTTAAATAAATTAAATATCTAAATTGTATGGATAGTAGCTACCTACACCGATACGCGTTCTTAAATATTTAAGTTGTGTCTATGCAACATAAATTGTAATAATATGATAAACTTCTTGTTAAAACTCTAGAAAGTATTTGTTAACTTCTTGTCAAAATTCCAGAAAGTGTTTGTTTTTATTGTGAAAAAATCATTTTCAAGTAACAACAAAATAAAGTTTGAAATTAAACATAATCATTGTGGCCCCTAAAAGGAAATATGAGACAAACTAGAAGCAATCAAGGGATAAACAGTTCTTCAATATCTTTTCTAGTCCCACTAGTTCAAGAAAACAACTCCACACGTAATTTCTGAGTTGGAAAAACATCCATACAGCTGGATCATAAAGAAGAAGTAAAGAGAGAACTTTTTATATGATTAAAAAGGTAAGAATATATATATATATATATATACATATATATATATTTCAAGTTGGTAAGGCAAGTTTGTACTGAACCTATCATTTTTTGTTTGGTTTGGCTATTTAAGTTTGGGATAGTTTATCAGAAAATATCTCTGTAACACATCAAAAAAGAAAAAGAAAATATCTCTGTAAGGATTATCCAGTTTTGTACACTGCTATTAGTCTAATACCATAATTATACAATTAGACAAAAATACAAAAAGGACAAGAAATTTTGAAATTGGCTTTATTAAAATATGTTAATCTATTGATTTCAAAAACTTTCAATCCGCGTTCGCAAATACACTAAAATCTATCCGCAATTACAAAATATGTTTAAATATCAATTTATAATTGTATTTTAACACTTATTAATAAACCACTATCAATATTTGGTGAAAATAAAATTTTGTTAGACGAATTAAAAAAAATTAACATTTAGGGATGCTGTGGATTTTGGTATATTCCTAAATTTACTATATAAAAAAAATAATACATGAGAGATTCAAAAATTCAAATTTTATAAAATTCAGAAATTAAAAACAAGAATATTTATTTAGGACACTGAGGATATAATTAGTTAAATACTCTTATAAATAGTTTTCATAGAAAAAAAAAATTGCCGTAAAAATTAAAAAAAAAAATTACAAAAAAAAATCAGCAAAGAGAGGTTAACCCTTATCTAAAAGAAATTATAGAAAAACAAAACCTCTTTTAAGCCCCACTAAGCGTTACGTGTAGTACCGTCCGTATACAGAGAGTGTTTTGCTGTCCAGACCATTGGTTTTAAACCTCTTTCCTGGACCCCACGCTTAATTTTGCCAGCCCTTATTGCCCCAAACAAACTGGCACACTAAACCCCGAATCACCACCGTCCATTCAGGACCCACAATAACCAACGGTTCCGATTGAGAAATCAAAATATCAAAAATTCAGGCCCTTGTTATATGCCAATTTTCTGCAAACGTATTTTTATCCTCCTCCCTGGCTCAATCACCGCCGCCGCTTCGTCTTCCAAACATTATTCCCTCTCTTTGAAAAAAGAACCAAATGCTTTTTCTTATTTGTAACCACCGTCTCATAAAACCCTAACAAAGTCCTAAGAAAATAAAAAAAAAGCCACCTCTTTTTCCTCCACAGCTTTGATTTTGTCAAGAAAAGATAACAGCAATTATAACAACCCGGAAAGGCGTGACTATTCTGGGTTTGTTTCGGAAACCAGCACCAGAACCAGAGAGAGAGAAAACCCAAGAAATAACATCCACATTTTTTGGGACTTTAAACTATGGCAAAAACCCAGAAGGGTGGTGGTTATGTTGTGGTTTTGAGGATTTTCTTTCTCTGCGTTGTTTTTGTGCTGTGTGGCAATGTGGTTGTTGTTTACTCCGACGACGCGGCGGTGATGAAAAGTCTTAAAGAGAACATAAAGGACCTGGGGTCTCTAAAATGGGCAGCGCCGAACCCGTGTGACTGGGACAAAGTGCAGTGCGACTCGTCGAACCGGGTCACGAAGATCCAAATCAAGGACATGAATCTCCAAGGGACACTGCCGAAGGAGCTTCAGAACCTTACCGCTCTGAGCGATTTCGAGGTGCAAGGAAACCAGTTCTCAGGCGGTTTCCCAAGCCTCGCTGGGTTAAGCTCTTTGACTCAAATCATAGCTCACAGCAACCAATTCAGTAGCTTCCCTTCAGATTTCTTCACCGGCATGACCTCGTTGCAGTCCATAACCATCGACGACAACCCTTTTGAGAAATGGGCCATCCCAGAAAGCATCAAGGAAGCCACTTCACTCCAAACGTTCGAGGCCACCAACTGCAGTGTCACCGGTAATATCCCAGACTTAAGCTCTTTAGTGTCTTTGACGACTCTGCATTTGGCTTTCAATTACCTAGAAGGTGAATTGCCTGCAAGTTTTTCTGGCTTGGGTATTCAGGAACTTTGGCTAAATGGGCAACAGGGTGATACAAAGCTTAATGGGTCTATTGCTGTTTTAGCTAACATGACTTCCTTGACTAGTGTTTGGTTACATGGGAATCAGTTTACGGGTCCGATACCGGACTTTTCGAAAGTAACTGGCTTGAGTGATGCTAGTTTTAGGGACAATTCTTTGACTGGAGTTGTTCCGGATTCTTTTGTGAATCTTCCTAGCCTTAAAACTGTGAATTTGACTAATAATTTGCTTCAAGGGCCGGCCCCTAAGTTTCCTAGTAGTGTGAATTTAGATATGAGCGGGATTAATAGTTTTTGCTCGGATGTGCCCGGTGAAGCTTGTGATTCCCGTGTTAATGCTCTGTTATCGGTTGTGAAAGCTTTTGGGTATCCGAAAGTGTTTGCGAGCAATTGGAAAGGAAATGATCCTTGTAATACTTGGCAGGGGGTTGTATGTGTGGGAAGTGGTAACATTTCAGTTGTTAATTTTCAGAAGATGGGTCTTTCGGGCACGATTTCTCCCAATTTTACACTGCTTCCGTCGCTTCAAAAATTGATCTTATCCGGTAATTCTCTGACGGGTACTATACCGAGTGAGCTTACGAAATTGCCTAATCTTGTGGAACTTGATGTTTCGAATAATCGGTTGTATGGGGCTGTACCGGATTTTAGAAATGGTGTGAAGGTGAACACGGTTGGGAATCCTGATATTGGAAAGGCTACAAGTAGTTCCCCTTCACCGGCGCCTCCTGGCTCACCATCCAGTGGTGGTGATGGAGGTTCTGAAAGTGGTAAGACAAAATCTAAAGTTGGAGTTATTGTGGGGGCTTCGGTTGGTGGTGGTGTGGTACTGCTATTTGCTGGGGCTGCGGTTTACTGTTGGTTAAGTAAAAAGAAAAAGCGTTCTGGTAAAGTACAAAGTCCTCACGCAGTGGTAATACATCCTCAATACTCTGGGGACCAGGATGCTGTGAAGATTACTGTTGCACCGAATGGTGCAAATGGTGGTGCACATGATGCTTTCAGTCCCGGAAGTAATGGACACAATGATGTTCATGTTGTGGAGGCTGGGAATATGGTAATTTCCATTCAAGTTTTGAAGAGTGTCACCAACAATTTCAGTGAGGAAAATATATTGGGAAGAGGGGGTTTTGGAACTGTTTACAAGGGGGAATTGCATGATGGGACAAAGATTGCAGTGAAGAGAATGGAATCAGGGCCAGTGGGTGAAAAGGGTCAGACTGAATTCATGTCTGAGATTGCAGTTCTTACAAAGGTTCGACACCGGCATTTAGTTGCACTTCTTGGGTATTGCTTAGATGGAGATGAGAGGCTTCTTGTTTATGAATACATGCCCCAGGGGAGTCTTAATCAGCATCTTTTTCACTGGAGAGACTTGGGGTTGAAACCACTTGAGTGGACACGAAGGCTGACCATTGCCTTGGATGTTGCCAGGGGAGTTGAATATCTGCATAGTTTAGCCCATCAAAGCTTTATCCATAGGGATCTGAAACCATCAAACATTCTACTTGGAGATGATATGCGGGCTAAAGTGTCAGACTTTGGACTGGTTCGACTTGCTCCAGAGGGAAAATTCTCTGTTGAAACTAAACTAGCTGGAACTTTTGGGTATCTTGCACCAGAATACGCAGGTACCTTCTTAAATTTTCTTTGACTTAAATATTAGAGGAATTAAATTTTTTCTATACTTTTCTATGCTCAGAAAAATCTATAGCTGATTGTCCTTGAAATAACTAAGACTAACCAAGATTAGATTTTTGAATTTAAGCAACAGTCAAAAAATGGAACTTCAGAAGAAACCACTAAGTGGAAAGTTGAATGGGCACATAGGCTTACAGCATTTTACATGACTGCAAAATAGCAGCCCCTTGTCTATTTCACCATTCACAATATAGAGCCACTTTCTAAGAAGACAATTGTTTACATGTTACTGCTGAAAACATCTTTAAGAATCTGAATGAAATAACATAATTAAATTGATGTGGGGAAAATAATATGCAATGTGACTTGTGAAGACACCTTCTTTGAACTCAAACTCATATTCTATTTGATCAGTTAGGACTTCATTATGCCCTCAAAACATGAGAGCTAAACTGGTATTTCTGCAGTGCCTCCTGTACTAGTACTTCGTTGCTCTCATTCCTTGCTAGATACATTGATTTCAGCTTATAAGTTTAGTGTTGGTTTCATGAGAGGACATTAAATTCATTTATACTACATTTTATTTGTACCTGTGTTTAATGTGTGTTCATTCTGTCGTTTGCAAGAATTTTGGTTATTTTTATATGCTGCAGTTTTGAGATATGAATTTGGTGCATGATAAATAGTCAGTTTGCAAAATATAATGTCATCCTTTTATTTTGGGGGCCAGGGGTTTTGACAGTTCACCATGTATGTCGCTGGTAATATTGTGCGATGGTGGTGCTTTGCATGTAAATTCCATTGCTTTGTGTGTTCTGTTTATCTTGTTTTTGTCAAGGTCTCCATTGTTAAGGAGTAAGGACATACAAATTTATTTTCTTCTCCAATATATTTTAGACAGTACTTGAACATTTCTTTAATGAAATGCTATGGAAACAAAATGGAATGGCTTTGTCCCTGCAAATTCATCTCATGGGATAAATGAATCCTAAAGCAGACATTTCTTATTCATATATTATACCTATTTGTTTATGTTGCCTTTTTCTGCATTCCTCACCATATTCATGTATAAATTGTTGTTATGATTGTGGTTCCTGATCAATTATCAATCCTTGTGGTACTGACATTAAACTTTCATGGATGACTGAGCAGTGACCGGACGGGTGACTACCAAGGTTGATTTGTATAGCTTTGGAGTGATTTTGATGGAGCTAATCACAGGTAGAAAGGCACTCGATGATTCTCAGCCTGAAGAAAGCTTGCACCTTGTCACATGGTTCCGTAGAATGTACCTTAACAAGGATGCATTTCAGAAGGCCGTTGACCCAACAATTGATCTTGACGAGGAAAGCCTTGCTAGTATAAATACTGTTGCAGAGTTGGCTGGCCACTGCACTGGGAGAGAACCCTACCAGAGGCCCGACATGGCTTATGTAGTGAATGTGCTTTCTTCTCTTGTTGAGCTCTGGAAACCAACTGAACCCGATAATGAGGACAATTATGGTATTGACCTTGATATGCCCTTACCGCAAGCACTCAAGAAGTGGCAGGAATTTGAGGGAATGAGCAATATAAATGAATCCACTTCGTCATCATATCTTGCTAGTGGAGACAATACCCAAACCAGCATTCCAAATCGGCCATCTGGTTTTGCAGAATCATTTGCATCATCAGATGGACGTTGAAGCTTGGGAGTGAAGTTGGATTATTCTTAATGGCCCCATGTGATTTATCGTGTTTATTCCTTCTGCCCTTTGCGCCTTATTTGTTCCTTTTTTTGGGTGAGGTTTGTCCTCTTTTTCCATGATGGAGATTCTTTTTTTCTCCCCCCTCCTCCCTACAGCTTGAACGGTTTTGATGTTATGGTATTTTAGAAGCCCTTGATATGCAGATAGACAGAAACCTCAAGGAGGTGCCTTTAATTTTCCCCTTTGTGCCTGAGTTAGATAGAGTTCATCCTTGTGATGTTTGTTAGTGTATCAAGCATAAGGAAAAGGACTGAGTTTGTGATTGGAGGGTCCAATTTTACTTATCCGGTGTACAAATTGCTACTAGATTTCAGTGAATTTTAATTAATTTTATATGGAATTATACATATCCTCAAAAGTTGTCCTTCATTCACATAATATCAATGCTAATTTTTTTGATGTTATCTCATTGAGTTGATCTCATGAAAACAATTGTTCAATCAAGTTTCTGTGACAATGCTTTGGCTCAAAATTTGCCTGCTTATGAAATTTCATGTGTGGCATTCAATTCCTACTAATGCTCTTAAAATTCTAATTCGCACTATCATTAAAAAAATCTCTTAATTTTTTTGTTTTTGGGTAAGTAAAATATTATTGAACAGGAAGTCCAATTGAGGGCAAAGACAACAAAGGGGGAACCTGCCCTCAGAATCCTCACAAAGAACTCACGAAGGGATGGTCCGGATGGATGAGATGGGTTGTGGTCCCCAAGTTGAACAAAAAGATGTCCAAAAATATTCTCTTAAATTTCAAGAAATTTCAGAATTTTAATATTTGATAATTCTACTGTTGATTCAAAATTTAGAATTAGGGGATTGATGTTATGAAGGTGTGCTTAACTTTGCATGCTGTTCTGCCTTTACTTCGTCATTCATTGGCATAGTGGCGTCACAAGTCTCATTTTGAACCAAAAGATGTATATAGGAACATATCCTATTATCCTCCATAACCCAAAAAATATAAATTGGTGTATCCCTAGATTTTTACTAATAAGTTATAGACCTTCTCCCATAATTTTTTTTAAGGTTATACCTCAATAAATAACTGGAAAAAAATAATTAACCAATAAATTGTAATAGACAAGCACTTCATCAAAGGAAAAATAATTTGAAAATAGAAAATGAAAAAATGAAAAAGAAAAGAATCCCAGTCATTTTCAAATGTCCAATTTTATGGTATCTTTGTCCTTAATGATGAGGACTGCTTAGTAAACCATATGATTAATATAATAATTAATAGTAGCCGCAGGAGTCTATGAATCCCATACTAGTGTTTGGTAGCATGTCACGAAAATGAGATTTACGTTACATTTTGACTCAGCCAGCCTCGCCCCCATGAATATTAATATGATGACTGATGATAAATCCATGTTACTGCATAGTCTTCATTCTTCAAGGGGGTTAGTATTGACACGTGTCTTCATGGAGTGACTGTTCAATATGGATGCCAGCTGCATTCCTCGTCCTATAATACAATATAATATAATATAATATATAAATTCCAATTCCGAGTCCCGACCATGCCTGCATGTCTCTTCTTTATTCACCAGCAATAATCATCTTTATCATTAGTGTATGGTACTTAGCGGATTTTATGGCCAACTGATATTGCTGGTGCCTTTAACCAAAAAAAATAAGATATTGCTGGTGCCTTTAACCAAAAAATAAAAAGATATTGCTGGTGCCCACCACCTAAAAAATAGAATTACAATTTTCGTTGAAATTCGTTATTCATATAGCAAATTGTAAATAAAAGAAAGAAATATAGACTTTTATGAACCTACTATTTTTTTCTATACCACTCTTACTTCACCACGTGCTAAATTGTAACAAAAATTATAATATTCTTTTGTGACGTTAACATTTTTCATATTTTACTATAAATGTCGTCTTTTAATAATTCTTGAAATAATTTTATATTCATGGTCAGAATTTCGACCAAATGTTTTTTGGGGTGAGTTATATATTTGTAGGATGTTTGAAATAATATTACTATCATGGAATAAATTATGAATTAAAGTATTTTTTTTTTCACAAAAAATAAAAGTCATTATTTGATACTTAAATTCTTCTGGGAAAAAAATTGATACTTATAAATAAGATATTAATTTTTGTTCAACAACCGAAAATATCATCTATTTGGTTTATACCATTTAATGGTTGGTGTAGAATTGATTCCTGCACATGGGGATTGGCGATCCCTCAAGTAGGCCTTAAAATATCCGACGAATTGAGATTGAGAAGCATATTCGGTACGAATTATATATGTATGTCACTAATATTAGTTTCTTTTAATATTTAACTCGACTCACTTGATCAAAATCCTAATATTTTTTTCTATTCTATTGGCTTGTAGTTAGGATTCTGAACAAGGTGAGCCAAGGTAAATATTAAAAGTTCAAGATTATTCAATTAACTTATATCTTTTATAACACAAAAACCTTAAAAACTTGTAGATGCTTCTAAAATAAAACTTGTACATCTTTTTTTTTTTTTTTACCCTTCTTCTCTTTTAATCTTTTTTATAGTCTCAAATTTTCAGTTTTTGCTATAAACTCAAAATTTAAATGCTTAGAAGAATAGAGAAAGAAATGTTACATTTTACTATACTTGCAATATTTTTACATTAATTTATCTTTTCAATTAATTTTAAAAAATCATATATAATGTTCAATGACTTGGTTTGTTCTATCGCATCCAATGCACCAGACCCATTAAGATGATTCATGTTAACAAAAGTGGAGACATGTCACTACCATGACAGGTCTAGGGCAAATAGACATTGGACCCAAGCTTTGCCAGATGTTTAAACTTTATCAGCTATTTGCAGCACGACATTAGGGTTGATTGGTTGGGCAACTTATTGTTCAAACTTTATGTATATAAATTTTTTTTTGGATGAATTATGTATATATATTAACCTCTTACTTTAATTGTTATAAATTATAGATTGATTATTTTTATTTATTCTAATAATGTGAAATAAATAATTTATTTAATTGTTGTTTATTTATTTTATTGTTAGTGTAGATTTAAAATTTTATAGTTTATTTTCCTTTCATTCTTGTCTTTTAATCTTGGCCCTTAAATGAAACCCTATCTCCGCCACTGCGAGTTGCAATGACAAGCACAACATTGTCATATAAAACCTCATTAAGTTTTGTAAGCACACCTTCAACAGCTTTCTCTAATTTGTTTTTCTCGTTTTTTGGATATTGGTTTATACTTGAACCCCACCAAAAAAGAAAAAAAGAAAAAAAAAAAAGAGCACCGGTGGCTTTCCAAACAGGTGCTTCAATGTAGAAACTAATCTCATCATCAATGTGCATTCAATTGTATGTGAATCGGTCAGCAGTGCCAGTGTGGCTTGCCTTGGCACACTTTGGGATCACGGGGCCCTATGCCTCTCCCTCTTAACCAATTCTGATAAGAATGCTCTAATTGTGGTCTATAGTCTATACATTGTGGTTTTCGTATATGACCTCTCTATGACTCTATCCATTTTAGTTAACGTAATAAGTGGCAATAGTACATATGTGAACGGATAAGTTCAATGATGGATTTTACAGAAAGCGAAAAAGTTGAGAACTCTTTCTTCTCCTCTTCATTATTATTTTCCCTCAATAATTTATACTACTTTTTCTTCTGTCTAGGTCTATATATCGTTTGGCACCTATCTCAATTATGGTTTTGTAACATCTATTAGCCTTGTAGGCAAGGTAGCAAAGGAGTTGGTTGGATTTGTTGGAGTTCTGCTTTTCCCTCTTTTAAAGCTCGTAAAAGCAAAGACCTAACCCCAACGCTTCCAATAAAAAAAAAACCTTTCAAGTTTCTTGTTAGGAATTTTTTTTTTTTTGGGGGATAAATTACAAATTGCACTTTCTAAATTTGCTTGAAATTCAATTTAATCTTCCAACTCCACTTTCGTTCGATTTAGTTCTCTAATTTTTAATTTTGTTCAATTTAGCCATTTTTTTAAGTCTCTGTCAAAATTGTGTCGTTAATTTTCAACTTTGTTCAATACAAAATTATGTCGTTTTGGGGGTTCTTAATGACTAAATTCTGATAGAGATTAATGGGAGGATTAAATTGAATTTTTTTTTTGGTAAAATGATGTCATAAATTAGATTAAACACAAATCGTTTTGTTACAAGATAGCTTAGCTTAGCTTTATCAGAAGGCAGTAAAGCTCCACCATAGGTAAAGTTAGAGAAGTGAATTGAATTTTAGGCAAAGTAAGAGGGTGATATTTATAATTTATCTTTTCTTAAAAAAGTAATAACAAACACATGCTAGCCCGAGACAATTTAAGGCCTAAGGCAACAACGTTAAATGGGGCATTTTCTATTTAAATATATATTTTTAATATTAGACATTTCTTTTAAAATTCATTCGATCTTCCCGCTTTTTGATATGGAAAATTATTAATTACGTTTTTAAATTCAAGTTTTTCTAATATATACTTTTCAATTGATGATATGCCTAATTCACTTATTTTCTTGTGATATATATCAATTTTAATTTTGAAAAACTTCTTTTTACAAAATAAAAAATAAAAATTGTAACAATATTGTCAATAAAATTCATTAATACATGCATTCAGCAAAAAAAAAAAAAAAAAAAAAAAAATTCATTAATACATGCATTTGAAAAAGAATTTAGTCTTTTTATATTATTAAGAATTTTTATATTACAAGTAAATTTCATTATGGTTACTTTCATTATTATCTTCCCGTTGGGTTTCACTTCATTATATTCTAACTATGTTTTAATGAATTTTTGTTAAGTTATGAAATTTCACACACACACATATTCCTACTAATAGATTAAGAGAGCTATGTGAGATTCAATTAAAATTTCTATTCTTCTCTCATTTTCTTAAGTTTTTCATATCCAGAATTATAAAAGAAATGCAATTTACAACATATTATAATATGAAAAAAATAAAATAAATTATAAAGCAAATAATATAATATAATTTATCAAAGGCACTAATTCAAATTCATTTTATAACATAATCGACTAACAATCTCAATTTGCCAAAATAAAGATGAATTCAATGCATAATTTGATGAATTAATACTAAAACAAATCAAGATTAAATGGATATAGAGAATTAAATATCGTGATTCATATATGAGATTAAAAAAAAAAAAAAAAAAAAGAGAGATAGAATTTTGTTTTTGAAATCTCACGTTGTTATAGAATATTAATCATTAATATTTATTTGGTAGGCCTACAAAATTTATTTTTATTAAAAACTTTAGGATTTCAAATGAGTTGGACTTCTATTATCCCAAAATTATTAAAATTCTTCTTGAAGAGAGTAAGTTCACCTATTTTTAAAAAATGTAATTATGAAGTTCAAATTTGGGGCCTATTTTCAGCAAAGGCCCATAGGCAATGACCTGAGTGGCCTTGCCCAAGGCTGGCCCTGAACAAACACGTTCAATTTAACCTAAAATAGAGCGATTGGAATAGAGTTTAAAGTCAGCTTATTTTACATTTTAGTTTATTTTTGTTATTATTTATAGGTTTTATTGCACTTTTTGGTACTATTCATGGGTCTTACTATACTATTTCAGTTAGCTTTTACTTTTTTCTACCATGCTTTCAGCAAAAAAGTTTTCAATTTGAACTAAATAAATTGTACTCAAATGGATCCGCAACATGTTGTATTGGATGTATTTGATCAATCTAACACATTCGCAATTACTAATTATAATGCTTTTTTTATTTTGGGGGTGGGGGTTGGTTCCAAGGCTATAGGACAAGCTTTTAGCTTGCTGGCTGAAACTTGGGCCTTACAGGATGGTCTCATTTTAGCAAGGAAGCTGGAAATCCATTGTCTAGCTGTAGAACTCTATGCTATGGACTATGGAGATCGTGTTGACAATAATGGTTCCTAGCATTGTAAATAATTGCAGGAATTTAGTCCAAGCTTTCTATATGAGTGAACAGGGGTGGTTTGATGCATTTGGGGGCCTAAAGCGAAAATTGATTATCTTGTTTTAGATGCAAAATTACTACTAATTAACATGAATTACGTAAAAAATTTTCTTTTTTTAGAAATTTTATAGACAGAAAAATTTGACAAAATTTTTCTTACTTGTTGATGTAGCAGATTGATAGTGATAAGTAAAATAGCGATGTTAGTGGTAGACTTAAATGAGAACTAGTAAAAATTTGCTAACTAAACTCTTATTATTATTCTTTTTTTTTTTTAGAAATGCAAAATTCACAATATTTTTTACAACAAATCTTAGGTTTTGATTTGCTTTTGTTTGCCATCAATAACATGCTGTAACAACATGCTACTTAGCATTAGTTGTAAAAGTGATGTGAAAAATATTGTAGATGTTACATTTTTCTCTATTTTTTATTTGTTTTTTATCTGGTAAACAAATATTATTTTATTTATTGATTATAAAAAATAACCCTATTGGTTAAAATTTGAGGGCCTTTTTTTTTTCTTGGAGACTTAGGCTGCATTTGGTTCAATGTAAATCGAATTCCGAGTGTAAAATGAATGCAGGAGAAAGTGAATTCCCGTAAGGAAAATAAAATTTGGGTGTTTGGTTGTGCAATGGAAAATAATCCGGAAAACAATTTTTGGTATTTGGTAACATTCTAAAAATGCTATTTTCCTACAAATTTTTCACATTTTCTCAGCTATTTTCTCAGCATCCAAACAAATTTTATTACAAAAAATTTCAATATATACACTTAAAGAAACAAAAATCTGCTCCAAAAAATTTATTAAACTAAAAAAATTAGTCAAACTGAGAGAGGGAGGAAGAGAGAGTGATTGAAAATTAAGGGAAAGGGAGAGATCGATTATGGGTCATGGGCGACGAGATCGAGACGACGAAATCGGTCATGGGCAATGAGATTGAGACGACAAGATTGGCAGCGTCGATGAGCTTTGGGTCAAGAACGAGAATGAGAACGACGGCGCCAATGAGCTTTGGGTCGAGAACAAGATCGGTTTTGGGTAGATCAATCTTGGGTGGTGACGATCTAGATGGCAGTGCCAGTGCTAGGGTGCGATCTCGGTAGTGGTGCAATCTCAGCGAACTCGACGGCGTGTTTGGAGTTAGGGCACGATCTAGCTCACTCTCTCTACTCCCTCTTCTCTCTCTCTCTCTCTCTCTCTCTCTCTCTATACGCGTTTGTGAGCCCGGAAATGATTTAAAGGTAAAACAGAAGTTGCATTCATTTTCCGGGTCAAAGGCCTTATTTTACGGTCAAAGTAAATGATTTTCTGGAAAACTCTATTAACCATGCACAACCAAACACACGGAAAGGTGTAAAAAGATTTCCTGAAATTGTTTGAAGCAAAAAAAAACGCGGCCTTAGGTGACCATATCTCTTGCTCAACCATTCAGCTGGCCTGTGAGTGAAGTGAAGCATTTAGTCCAAGCTTTCTTATTATTTTTGTATCATTTGATAAAGTAAAACAATTTTTTTTTTCACTAATATTTCTCTCTCTAGAAGAGCGTCTTTCCCTTTAGGGCGTTCCCCCATGCTTTGTTTTCTGCCTAGCTTTCTTGTCAATTTCCCAGTCACCTACCCATTTCCTCAATCATAGCTTCCGCTCATTTAGTTTTTTCACCTCCAGCCGTCTTGTCCCTTACTTGCCAATTTTAGTTTTTTCTCATTTTTTGATAATCCGTCATTATCTATCTATGGTTGATACTCTTTGAACATTTTTCCTTTTCCTTTTGTCCACGTTTTCCTCTTTTTGTTTCTTTGGTTGACTTTGTTTTTTGTTTTATTCCTTTGGAAAAAAATGCAAAACTGACCCTCTAATTTTCACTTTTTTTTTTCATTTCAGTCCTCTAACTTTTAATTTTGTCAATTCAGTCCTCTAACTTTCAATTTTTGTCAATGTAGGGCTCTGTTACAACTCTGTTAGTGGCTGCTATTAGACCCACTAAAACGACGTTGTTTTGCATTTTTTTTTTTAATTCGGAATTAAAAGAAAACAAGAAAAATCTAAAAAAAAAAACCCACACTACATCCACCACAATCGTTTTAGCGTTGAAACTCCAAAACCCTGATTCCTCTCACACAGCACCTCTGCCACAATGGAAGAAGTATGCGAAGGCAAATACTTCTCCTTCCCTAAACACGAGGAGGAAATCCTCCACCTTTGGACGGAGATCAAGGCCTTCGAGACTCAGCTCGAACGGACCAAAGACTCGTCGGAGTACGTTTTCTACAACGGTCCGCCGTTCGCCATTGAACTCCCTTACTACGGCCACATCCTCGCCGGCGCCATCAAGGACATCATCAACCGGTACCAGTCCATGAACGACTTCCACGTCGCTCGCCACTTCGGCTAGGACTGCCATGGCTTGCTAGTCGAGAACGAGATTGATCGCTAGCTTAATATCAAGAAACACGACGACGTTTTGAAGCTCCAGCTACGGCCAAGTTTTGCTCTGCCTTGCCTTACCTTAGTACACCCATCACTGATTCAAAACTCCATCATCGATTCAATCAAGGCAAAGCAGCGAGGGTGGTGGTGGTGGTTTACACGATGAGCAGAACAACAAGGTACAACTAAGTTTTTTTTTTTTTTTTTTTTTTTTTTCCAAATTTTTCTTATTTTCTGTTAATGCCAAATTAAATAAAAAAAAATGCAAAACTGCATCATTTTGGTGGGTTTAACAATAGCCACTAACAGAGTAGTAAGGACGCCCTACATTGACAAAAATTAAAAGTTAGATGACTGAATTGACAAAATTGAAAGTTAGAGGATTGAAATGAAAAAAGGTGAAAGTTAGAGGGCTAGTTTTGCATTTTTGCCTATTCCTTTTGTCCCTCTGTGTGGTCCCTCCTTTGTTCCTATATTCCATCTGCTTGTCCTTGCATGCTTCTTTTGGACCCTGTGTGGTCTAGGTTTGATTTAAATGGCCAATTTTGTTTCTCCTCGAGAATGTGGGTGGACTGAAAGTAGTGACTCAGAAGTCAACGCTGACCTTTTCACTGATGAAGTGAACTCCGAATATCAGTCAAGTGAAGAAATTACAATCCAGCGAGATTTTTGGAGCTATTGCGCGATTGGGTTCATTTTGGACTACAGAAAGTTTTCTATTTCTCATCTATAGAACATAGTTAAAGTTACATGGTGTATCAGAGGCTCTGTCGATGTCGTGGAGAGGGACTCATACTGCTACATTTTGAGTTTATAGATGACTTAAACCACATGTGTAATGAGGGACCTTGGTATGTTGATGGTGCTTTAATTGTTTGGAATAATGGCGACCTAACCTTGTGCTCAGTAGGCTACAATTGAAATATATCTCCATTTGGGTTCAACTCCATGGACTTCCTTTGGAATATTAGTACCTGGAGCTTGCAAGGAGGATGGGTTAGATCATGGGCATCTTTGAACGTGTTGATTGGGAAGATCGTATACCTCGTAACATCCGTTTCATGTGAATTAGAGTTTGAATTGACCCCTAACTCCCTATTGTTGTTGGATTCATGCTAAGGTCGGATGATGGGTCAAAAACCTAGATCCAGTGTAGGTATGAAAGAATCCATAAGCTCTGTGACAAGTGTGGTATGACTGGGCATATGAAAGGTCAATGCACCCAATGCATGGATGATATCGAGATGATGTTGTTTAGGCAATGCTATCGAATGCAAAATCTACATCAGGTGAACTCTAGTTTTGGTGCTCTTGAATCGTATTTCACTAATGATCTACATGCCTTTTATAATCAGAGAAGAAGGTGGACTACCCAAACTAGGTTTGGAAAACTACATCCTTACCAACAACATCCCTTGCACCCAACTCATCCCTCTAACCCACCTAACCCTAACTTACATTCCCCATTTTTGTCCCACCATTCCCATGCAACGAGCAACCACCTTTTCCCTAGCCTAGATACTCTACCATATACTATCCCTCCCCCCCAAAACCCCCAATTCCATCCCATATGCAAATCCCCACCTTGAAGTAGACCATGCAAACCTCAACTCTGCCATCAATTCCTTACACCTTGGTTACCCTCCTATCCCCTCTAACCCACCAAATTCACCGGCATCCTCTCAATTCACCACTCCAGATGATAACCCTAGATATAAATTGATGCTTGAATCACTTCTGTCTCATCTGAACTTATCACGAAGCAATGTTCCTAACTCAACCTTTGTTATACCCCCACCTTAGTTACCTCTGATTTCCAGTGCCTTGAAAATGAACTCGGGTTAATGGCTTAGGGCCATTCATCACCACTAGAGAAATACAAGAGATAGGGTAATCATCGTCTACAACTGAAAGTGAGTTTGTTACTGTGACTATGTTTAACCTTGATAGCCTCAACAATACTCGTCCTGAGGTCATGTAGGGTATGGCCTGGTATAGGGGCCAAATTCTAGAATTGTCGGATTCTTTCATCGAGTCCTTGGTTCAGAGAGTCAACAGAGGATGCTTTAGGTTTGAATTGGGCAATTCCAACAATAGTCCATAATTATCCAGGCCACAAGCCCAACACTATGAAGCCTAACTTTTGGGAGATAATACGAATCATTTAAGTTTGGATTAGGATGACAATGGTCCTAACCTAACTGTTGGCCCAACATTGTATGACCTCCTCAGCTCGAACCCGCTTGATGGGTCTGGATAGCGCTTCTATAGCAACCCTGAGCTCCCATCTATTAGTCTAGGCCCACTGTCATCAATATTGACCCGATCAGAGCCTAGCCCTCTAACTTGTGTCCATGGTAGTGAGTGTCGGTGTTCATATACTAGTTCAAATGCTAGAGATGGTGTTACGAAAAGACTGCGAAAAGAAATAAGCAAAATTGGTCGCAATATTTGCCAGAGGTTCTTATGTGGGTTTTTTTCAAGAGATGGGTATGGTGGGAATCAAAAGAATGGCACTGATATTGAAGGAGCTAATCAAACCTGTAAGAGCACAAAGTTGGCCTTGGGCCCTAACGCGTGATTGGGCCGGCCTAAGTAACCTTTACAATAGAATTTGTAGAGAATGGGCTTAAAGACTTGACTTCTTGGGGTTCTGAAATGCTATGGAGTAGGGATGAAGCCCATTGTTGGCATGCTTAGAGTTGAGCAAACGCCTCCACTTTTCCTCAGACGTGGGCCGAGAGCCTATGTCTAGGCCTTTCTTCTACTGCCTTCGAGGTGGAGGGGGTGAGAGTTTTCTCTGTTCTTTGGAGAAGATCCCGATCCCTTTCTTGTGGCATCTTATGCTCTATTTATACTCTCCTTCTCTGGTTACCACCCGTCTTGTCCCTGAAAACGCTCCCCAAGACTATAAAGCTGACCGCCGTCCCTTCAGAAGTCATCTCCTCATTAATGCGGCCAGGCGGGTAGGTAGAAGCCTTTAATGCGGAGGCAGTAACCTCGTGCAGGGCACGTCCCACTTGTCCCCCTTCCTCGGCGTCCCATTGAGGCCTCGTATGACTTACTGGGCTTCAGAAGCTTTCCCGTTGGCACTGAGTCTCGTTCCTCGGCTGTAGCTCTTGCCGTCCGAGGTCATGTTATCCTCGGATGCTGCCACGCACGCAGTGATCTGACCGATGGGCCTATGGGCCTTCGGGTTTTTGATAATCTCCTCCCTTTTCGTGGCCTCTTGGGCCGAGTAGTGTCCTCGGACCAGGCCCAAGGCCCATACAGCCATCCCGACGGCTCTGCCCCTACAAAACCTATCTCCAAATTTCAAAAAACATTCTGGATGAGTCTCACTTTGTAGATCCAAATGGGTTATGAGAAGTTGGCCCTCATCAGCTTCCCCATCAACCATGAAGATTCTCAGCTGGAACTATAAGGGTTTAGGCAAACTCTCTGCAGTTCCATAATGCCATAAAAAAGCCCTTGAGTCCAAGCCTGATATTTTATTTCTTTTAAAGACTCGATTAGTAAAATATAGGGGAAAGGAAATTTGTGATAAATTTGGCTTCTCTAAAGGTTGGGAGCTTCCTAGAGAGGGGCTTAGTGGTGTACTCTTACTTGCCTGGATGCCAAAATAGATCCTACATATCATCTATAAATCGAAGCACCTTGTTCACATAAGCTTGCTAGATAATAGAGTTAACCCATTTTCCGTTACTTTTGTTTATGGTAATCTTGACCACTCCAAGAGAAAGGAGGTGTGGTGTAAACTTAGAAGCCTCAAGTTTTTAGAGCACTCAAGGTGGCTTTGTATTAGGGACTTTAACTAAATCCTCCACAATAAGGATAAATTATCTTTCAATCATGGCTCAATTCCAGGAGTAGAGTTGTTCTAACAAGTGATCTTTGATTTAGAGTTATGTGAACTTCCTTCCACTAGTCAGAAATTCACGTGGATGAATAAAAGGAATGAAGAAGATTTTGTGATGGAAAGGCTTGACAAGGCCTTTGCTTCTGTAGATTGGGTGAATACCTACCCTAATTATGCTCTAAGAAACCTTCCAATCATTAGATCAGATCATAGGCCCATCATACTTGAGTTTGAGTGCTTGCAAAAATTTAGGAAAAGACCCTTTAAATTCGAACGAATATGGTTATCTTATCCCACATGCAGAAACGTGGTTCAACAGGCATGGAATAGTCATACAGCTGATTCTAGATCTTTTTAGTTGAGGCACAGACTGCTCAATGTTAGGGATAAATTTCTTTCTTGGAATGAAGAAGTATTTGGAAAGATTGACTAAGAGATCTACCAAAAACAACTTAATCTTCAAGCAATTTAGAATTATATCTCCATTATTGATGATGTCCAGGAAGAGAAAATAGTTAGAGAGGAGTTGGAAATTTTGCTCCAAAGAGAAGAGGTGATGTGAACTCAAAAGGCTAAGAGTGACTGGATAGCGTTAGGGGACACGAATACATGCTATTTCTAGGTTGTGGTAAAACAAAGGAAAGCTCAAAATAGAATTTTACAACTTCAAACACCTGATGGAAACACTACTGAGGACCAATTGGAGATTGAAAATATCTTGGTACAATGCTTTAAACAATCTTATGAGGACCCTATTACTGCTGGTTTTAATCATATCCTTGAAGAAATCAATGCCTTGCCCATACCCCAACTCCCTGCCCATCAACTATATCTCCTTAACAGACCAATTACTAATGAAGAAAAAGAAGCCACTATGTTTCAATTGGGTCCTAACAAAGCCCCTGGTCTAGATGGTATTCCTGCTTTCTTTTACTAGGAGTATTAGAGCACTGTCAAATTTGATATCTTCAATGCTATCCATGCTTTCTTTCACTCAAGTTATTTACTCAAATTCCTCAACCATACTTACATCACTCTCATACCTAAAACATCTTTTCCTAATAATGTCAATCATTTGAGGCCTATAAGTCTAAGCAAATTTAGTTATAACATCATTTCTAAACTCCTGGTTACTAGACTTAAGTCTTTATATGGATTCCCTTATCACCTCCTTTCAAAATGCTTTCATTAGAGGGAGGAACATCACTGACAACATTCTGATTACTCATGAAGTTTTTGATACTCTTAGAAAGATGAAAGGTAGTAAGAAATGTTATGTAGCTTTGAAAATAGACATGAATAAGGCCTATGATAGAGTTGATTGGAAATTCTTAGAAGCTATACTTATGGCTATGAAATTTAGCCCCAATTGGGTAAATTGGATCCTTCAGTGTGTGACCTATGTTCATTACACCTTGTTGGTCAATGGTAGTAAAACTCAATCATTTACACCTCTTAAGGGACTAAGATAAGGGGGCCTTTTATCACTCTATCTCCTTCTTATGTGTGCAAACATTTTGTCCTTTCTCTCTTATGCAAGTTGAACACTATAAGGATATATAGGGAATCAAAATAGGAAGAAATGGTTGTTCCTTCACACACCTGCTTTTTGCTGATGATTTTCTCATTCTCTTTAAAACGGACAACAAATCTCTTGACAACATTTAGAAAATTTTGGATTGGTACTGTTCCCTATCGGGACAAACATTAATCTATCTAAGTCAGACTTCTTCTGCTCCCCTAATCTACCTAGAGAGGATCAAGAAGCCCTTGCTTTGTCCTTACAAGTTAACTTGGTCTAAAACTCTAGCAAATATCTAGGTCTGAATTTTAAATTGAAAGGAAAAAGAGTGGTTGACTTTTAGTTTTTAGTGGATAGACTCAACTCTAAGCTTCAAAGCTAGAAGGCAAAATAGCTTTCTCAAGCTAGTAGAACCACTTTGGTAGCTTCAGTCCTACAAGCTATGCTTCTCTAGACCTTTCCATGCTTCAAAGTGCTTGAAACCACTTGTAACAAGTTGAATGCCTTTACTAGATCCTTTTGGTGGGGTCATGATCAGGGGGTTTAGAAGTTTCATCAATTCACCAAGTGAATTGGGACAAAATTTGCATGCCTAGGGGAGAGGGAGGGCTTGGTCTAAAAAATTTTAGCTTGATGAACCAGGCAATGCTTGCCAGGCAGTTTTGAAGGATACACCATAACCCTCAATCTTTAGTTGCCAAAACTTTCAAAGCCAAATACTCCCTTAGATGCACCATACATGAATGTACTCCCAAACCCCATTAGTCTTGGTTTTGGAGAAACATCGTCAAACATGACAACAACAAACTCAAGAAAGGTAAATGGTGGGTTGGGAAAGGTTTGGATATTCCCCTTAACCACCCTGCCTCGTATCCATCCCAAAATTTGCACAATCCACTGTTTACAATAGGTATTGTGGATCTAATTGATCAAAATTCTTGCACCTAGAAACTTGAGTTGGTCAGAGCCCTCTATCCCCATCCTTGGTGTTCTGATATTTTGAGTATTCCCATTTCCAAATTAGGTTCAATCTTAGACAAACTTGTGTGAAAGTTTTCCAACAATGGAGACTATAAAGTTCAAAATGCCTATAAGCTTCTTTCTAATGATTCTACCCATAATGCCCAAGTCTGTCCTAGACCTAAGAATACCTCCTCTAAAGTTTGGAATCTCCTTTGGAAGGTCAAAGTGCCCCCTAAAATTGGTAACTTTGTGCAGAAACTCATGCATGAGAGCCTGCCTTCCTTACCTTGAAAAATAGATGGATTGCCAATCCAAATCTTTGCTCTCTCTATGTGAAAAAGAGGAGGAATCTTCCTCTCATTTGTTTTTATATTTCCATTTGCTAGAGCATGCTGGCATGGTTCTTCTCTTGCTACACATACCTCTGATTTCAATAATATTCAAGTCCAACAATGGCTTAGTAGAGTAGTGCTCAGATACAAGCAACTAAATGAGGACATTATGAGTTATTTGCAACACATTTTCATTACCCTATGGACTATACGGACTCACAGGAATAGAGTTGTCCATGAAGGATCACGGCTTAATACCATGGATGTTGTCTTAAGTGCTCGCAATATTTTTTGCAGGTATAAAGATGCTTTTAGCTAGAACAACATACCTAGAAGGGGGTTAGATGGATATGGTACTACAAACCAACATATTGGGGGACCTTGGGATCTCATCATCAAAATTTCTAGATTTAGGAAAAATAGAGTTTAGAAGGTGTGCATACTCATATGAAGCCCAAAATATCCAAGGTGTCACAATATTCAAAGGATGTGTTAGTAGTGCAGCAAGATCAGTTTACGAGGCAGTTCAAGAAGTTGTAGTGGCTGCCACTATGTAAGCAAAAAGTCTTAGGTTCAATCAGATTTTGTTTTTATGCAATAGCAAAAGACTAGTTCAACTTTTCAACATGAAACTTAATCCAAGATGGGAAGAAAAGACTATGTTTGCAGATATGGAGTCTTTTCAACAACAAGGTCTTGTATTTAAGTTTCATTTTTTTTTCCTAAACTTGTTCTTAACAATGTGTGCTACCTGGTTGATGTGGTTACTAAAGGAAGATAACTTGTTTGTATTGCATACAAAACATACACAGCAGAAAAATTACGGATCTACTTCATTCATAAATGTTAACACGTACTATGTAAGTTTTAGAATTTGAGAACAAGAGAGTGTACCTTGGAGTTGTGAATTTCAAAACTGAAGATCAGAAGCACTTAGGAATACTTTCAATCTTCACTCCAATTTCACTAACGCCCAAGATGTGTTGTCTTTCAATTAGTTTTTCAAAGGGAGAATGTCAAAGTATTTAATACTCATATACACACCTTTTCACAATGGTGTTCTTACAATTCCTATACAGAAAATTCTGTATGTTTCTTTCTTTGTATCTAACTGCCTTTTGAGCATTTCCAATTGGGCTTAAGTGTGTAGATTGGAGTGGGACCAAAAGGGACCAATAATACACTAGCTCTAATGGGCATTGGGCTTTTCTGTTAACTCTTGACAAGTCTAAAGTTACCATTAACTATATTTAATACCGCTATATAAATACAGTTGCACTCTAGGCCTTATTTATAAATTATATCCCAATACTTTATTGTACATGCAACCCCTTCATAAAATATTCGTAGTAATATAAAGTCATGAATATAGACTTGCACTTTGTAGATTGCTACATCTTAGTTTCTTGAGTACCCGGTTTAATCCTTTAAATTATTCATTATATATTTATTAAATCCAATTCTATAAATATATAGTTTAGTAACTTCTTACTAAAGTGGTTAGGCTTAACTCTCCAAATAACCGAACTTATTAAACTTATCTCAAGGGAATATTTTGTACCTTCGTTAAGAGTTTATGAATTCTATCTTGAGAATAAATGTTTCATCAACACTAAATGTGATTGCCCAACATACTAAGATTTTGACCGTTACCATAGATCTCACTCTTGATATATCAAGCATACACTTCATGATCAGGTCTATTATCCTCTCGGGATTAAGAGTTCGTGTAAATATAAGTCGTGAGTTTATTATTCATTTGACAGTTGTTAGAAGAATAATAAATCTCACACCAGTCCAGTTCAATATGTTTTAACTCTTAAAACATATCAGCATACCAACTAGAAATCTCCATTTCCATGATCAAGACAAATCATCTTAGTTGATATGTTATAGTCTTCGCAGATGAAATGCTCAATTTCTTCAATGATTAAATCATATAAATTACATACTATGCATCTCATGGACTACATGATAATGCCCTAATATTCATGTTACCATTATTTTAGATAATAATAAAAAAAAATTTATTAAACACAACATTAAGTCATACATAATGTCATACATGGCATCATACAATAGGATTTAAGGATACACATCCTAACAGCTATTAGCATACCAACTCTTTATAGTTGGTCTAATCCAGCTTTTCTGTAATGTTGCTTCCTCTGGTTGATATCAAAAGAAAAAAGAAGTGAAGCATAGCTACTATGAAATGAATGTGTGCCAATGTTCTAGCTAAGAGAGGGTGGTCCTTATCTTCAAATTTTATGTAATTTGAATTTCCCCCTCTTGATGTACTTTTAAAGAAAAACTTGTATATTAGAGTTTGAGTTGTTTTGTAATAACTTAATAATTACCACAAAAAAAAGAAAGTAATAAATTCTCTTTTTATGGACAAATCTACTCTTTTTTTTTTTTTTTTAATATATTCGGAAATATACTCACTTTAAAGATAGAATAATAGTAAAGATACTACAAATTTTACTATATAACAAATTGATGTATCGCTAATCATTAAAAAAAAAATAAAAAATCAATATCAAACACTCATTTATTAGGTGGTTGAAAGTTTCACTTTAAAGATAGAGTGATCATAGTGATACTATAAATTCATGTTTGTATGTATTTATTTATTCAAATGTCTATAAAGATATAATTTAAATTTAACACACTTTTAATTATATTATTATATCAGTTGAAACATCAAAATATTGATCGAAACACCTAAAAAATCCTTAATACAACCTGGAATTTTATCCGGTATGTTTTAGAGGAGTACCAATATTGGTTTAATGGCCGATGTAGTATATATGGTTAGTACGGCAAGTACCAATTTAGTATTGACTTCTTTGATTGAATCCCATCAATTAAGTTTATTGTCGCTTTAGTTTGTAAGTTTTATATCGTAAAACTTATAATAATTTTAGCATTTTTCTTAAAGATATAAATCAGGCCCCTGAGAAAGTCTATTAAGTAATATTGTAAAGAATAAATATGTGGTTTTAACCTTTTGTCAATTCTTAGCATGTGATACTCCATTTTTTTTTTTTTTTTTTTTAAGTATAGAAAGATAGATGAGTTCACCACCCAAATGAACCTACCTAAGTGTTAGGAGAATTACGTGTTGCTGATGATAGGGTGAGGAATGAGAGTGCTTAGGTAGCATTGGGCCAATCGCTTGGCTTCATGTTTTCTCAACACACTCATGGCTTCTCACGCCTGACTAGTGATGCTTCTAAGGGTTCTTTGAGGGGGACCTGCCAAGTTTCTCTACTTGAGTTGGATTGAAAAGTAGTGATGAGGGGCAGTATATAGAGCCACCTGACTCCACATGATGCCCCAAGGCCATGGCAGAAGCGGGCTATGGTGGGCAATGATGGATTTTGATGATGGGCAGCAGCAGCAGGTGGTGCTAACCCTCTGTGATTGTGCATAACATTGGTGGCTTAGTTGTTGGTTTCTTGTGTGTGGGCTTGGTGGCTTGAGTGTAAGGCAGGGCAGGGCTACTGTGATGATTAAAGGCTGTGTGCAAAGCATTGGGCTAGTGGGGGCTAGCTGAATGCATGGACAAGTGCTAGTGGGTTGATGACAATTACTTAGTGTGCTGCATATGGGCATGCTGTGTGGGCTGTAGTGCTAATGGGAGGCCTTGAGCATGGTCCAAACCTCTCAAAACGTGTGAGAACATGTTGTGTGGGCTGCTGAAGGATGGACATAGGCCCTACGGTCTGTTGAGACATGGGCTGTGCATGTGCAGCATGTGTAGTGGCAGTTACCAAGCAGTTCTTAGCTTTCCTAATGATCAGATCTGTTGTGTAGGGGCTAGAAACGTGGAGAGCAGGCCAAGGTAACATCAGTTAAGGGTATCTTAAGTCAGAACACAAGTGGCAGATTGTCTAAGACCTAGGCTGTTACTACGCAGTAACTGCCATAATAGTTAATTCTGTGTATCTAACCCTAAGACTGTTGAGGGTGTCAATTGCAGTTTGTATTTTGGCCTTGGGAAAATTCTATGTAATTCTCTAGGCTTGTAAAAGGGTTTCTTTTATACTTGAGATCAAGTAATAAAGGTTGGGGGTGGGTTCCCTATAAATATTGTATGTGCTGTGTGATTAAACGTCCCTATATAATCTGTTTTAAGTGGTATTGTAGTATGTGTGGTGTTGGCTGAGACTAAGTCAGGGACATAGGGCCATCACAAATACAAAATTTGAGTAAAAAATTGACCCAGTGACACTAAAAGATGTTAAGGACAAGAACCCTCACCACTGTAAGGAATAACATTCCTAAAGAAGTGGCTTAGGTAGTTTTCATAGATTGACACAATACAAAACTCCCCACTACGCCAGTTTAGTTTGATTCCAAAAATAGTATTTGATTCATTTAAATATTTCATTTTAAATCCATAAGTAAGACACCCCTTTGGTTTTACACACATCTTTCAAGTTCATCCCAAATATGAGCATATCATCAAAGTACATACAAACAATGACACCGTATTCTTTTGTAAACATAGAATATATACCATTGTTAGTCCCAAAACCTTGATATTTTATCCATCAAATCACTGCTTATAAATCATATTTTGTTTACCATCAAAGTAATGATGGTAATATTACCCAAGAGAATTATTGTAAAAAAAAAAAAAAAATAGAGTAGTGCTCTTTTCTTGAAAAGTCAACTTTTGAGAGTAGAGAAGGTAAGCTAACATGTACTAGTTTTTTATTCTGAAAATTGTTAGAGCTTAAGGGTCATTAAATAGTCCACGGCCCATAACCTAATCTAGAAATCCAACGGCCCACTAGGCTAATAGGCGGCCTGACCCATTGTTAATGAGGCTCATGGGTAGCCCACTAGCCCAATGGGTTAGGCCATGGGCTAATTTTTATGCCCATGGGTACCTGGTGGGCTAACCCAGTAGCCCAACTCGTTATCCAGCTCGTTGACCTAATCCTTTGGCCTAACCCAATAACTAATAATTTATAACAAAAATATATAGAAAGTGTACGAATGATTGATCTTGAGATATTATAGAAGAATTTTTAAAGAGAACTCCCTCAACCACTAAGATACTCAAAGTAATTGTGTTAAATTTAGTTTACTAAATATATATTTTTCTAGTAGTCTAGCAAATTTGAATTAACCATTTGAAAATTTTTTTTATTAAAGATAAAAATAAAAAACTGTTTAAAGCCTTAATAAAAAGAAATTAAATAGGTTTCCATCAACAAAACAAAAAATTAAATAGATTTGACTGTAAAAAATTTGTAATTAAGTATTAAATTCTTTAATTCTTTCCTTTAAAAAAATAGATTGATTATTTCCTTATAAAAAATTGATTCTCTCCTTATAAAAATAATAAAATAATATGATAACACAAGCCTATGGATAACCCATTATGCCCAACCCAATAGCCCAACTCGCTAAAGACAAAATGGGCATTGCTTATGGGCAGGGTCGTGGGTTAAGGTTTTCTCTTCAGCCCAACATAACTCGACTTGTTAACTAGTCAATAGCCCATTATGCCCATGGGCCAAGTAAAAATGGGTCGGGCCAGCCCGACTTAACCCATTGACGACCCTTATTAGAGCTTCAATTTTTTTTTTTTTTGGTCTTTAGTCTCTTCTCCCACTATTAGGGAATTCGGTCTTGATTGGATAAATCATGGGGGTCTGAAGAGTATGTGATGAATAGTTTTTTATTTTATTTTATTTTATTTTTATTTCTTATAGATAGTTTCAACTTATGGCGTTCGCTTCTAATGATATCTTTTTATTATTAGATCAAAACACCAATCATTTTTTGGTATAGGCGGGGATTGAACCTTAAATATCTTATTTAAGCATCATAGACTTTACTAGTTAAGTTAAATGGAACTCATTGATGAGTGGTTATTGATAAGTGAAAAAATAATATTAATAATGGATTCAAATAAGAAGTAGTAAAAATTTACCGCATCAATAATTTGCAAAAGTATAGTAAAATATTTTGTAACTTTGTAACTATATAATGTTACTCTATTCTATGGACTTGTAGCCCAAGTCCAGAACTAAACCCGTAAAGAACACTGGGCTGTGTAGATCATTACCACCTTTGTAAATAGAGCTTCAGCCCACTCTATCAAGTATTGTGCTTATAGCTTACAAAGGGCCAGCCCAAGCTTCAATACAAAGGGCCATAAAGTATGGTCCTCATTCTGTGAGAGACAGAAGGTTCTTATGGGAAGAATTATTTGGTTTGAATAGTTGGTGGAATGTTCCATGGTGTGTGGGTGGGGATTTTAATGTGGTAAGGTTTCCCTCAGAGCGTTCTGGATCAGCCTCTTTTACTGCTGCTATGAGGGAATTTTCCAATTTTATTTCTGAAGCAAATTTATTCCGCTTCCAAGGGTTTCTTTGACTTGTTCATAATGAGTCTCGGTGACTTGGTAGCATAAGGCCGCTCATGCCAAAGTGTGCATCTGTGCTTATCTAAAACTCTGAACAGAGAGAGAGAGAGAGAGAGAGAGAGAGATTGAAATCGAGGAAGAAGCAGAAGCAGAAGCAGAAGCAGAAGAAAAATCATAGTAACAAGAAGAAGAAATTGAAAGAGGGAATTTGATTTGATTTTGAACAGAGAGAGCAAGAAAGAGAGAGTGATCTGAAAAAATGAAGACGACGAAGGGGGGGAAGGTGATGAACCCTACGGACGCTTACAGGAAGGAGCTCCGCAAGAGGGAATTGAAACGGGTACTCACTTTTTCGTTTCGTCTCTATTCTTTTCTTCTTTTCTTTCACTTCTTTTTCTTGCATTCAATCGATTTGCAAGTAAAAGCACTCACTGCCTTCAATTTCCTTTGCCCTAATCTACTTTTTTTTGCTGAGAAATCTATGAACATTTTTTACTAGGTCAAAAGTTTATATTTTGTGAATTTAATCTTGATTGAAAGATTTATTGGTTACTTGTTCTTGTGTGTGTGTCACTGCCTTATTGGAAACATTATTCATAGAAATATGAACTATTGCATTGTTATTTTTTCCATTAATTTTAAATTAGTAAACATAGGATGTGCCAAATAAACAATTTAACCTTATATAAACTGTACTAATCATTTGTGTGGTGTGGTGTGGTGTGGCATTAGGGTTTTGGTGGCTTTAAGTTGAGGTTCACTTGCAGTCACTCTTACATGGCAAATGGGTATATCAATAGGATTCGTTGAAATTTTTTTTTGGGGTCGGGTATGGATCCTGGATGGATTAGTTAGGGTCGGCCATATGAATTCTTTTCCTCCATTTTATTATATCTGAAGTCATGCTCTTTGTTGCTTCCCTAATTAACATGTCCTTTGTTTTGATTGTTCATAATGAGTTGTGATTTGTAACCCGAGGTGTAGCACAATTGGTTTGGGACCGAAACTTATCTAAAAAAATGTGCTTGTGTCTTATTGTATGTGCGTATCTTGAAGTGACCTACGTAGGTTTTTAAATTTCTTGAGGCTTATTTGTGTATGCGATTTGCTTGTGGAAGGGAGTAGTCTGTTGTTATTTGGTACCGCATAAGTATGTTGCTTCTTACTTGTATATTTTCTTGGCTAAGATCTGTGTTAATTTTATGTTCAGTTAATTTTCATTAATGATATTGTGATTATCATCATTCCTTTTTTTTTTTTTTTCCTTGACATTGTGTTATTTGCGATTTACAGAACAAGAAAGAAAGGAAAAAGGTGAGAGAGGTGGGACTCTTGAAGAAGGATCCTGATACTCTTAAGGAGCAAATTGATAAGTTGGAAATGATGAGTAAGTCTTGTTCTATTTGATTTGAAGATCTGCCATTTGAGAACTGTGAAATTGATGTCCTTACATTTCAAAAGAAGCCTTCTTTCACTTATACCATGATTATAACAAAACAAGTGAATGTATTGCATTAGAAATAATACATAAATGAATAAATATAATTTTTTTTGGCTAAATAGTAATTACTTGTGGATCTCATTATACATAAAAGACTTTTCTTGGATTTTAGTATTTTTAATACTATTGGAAACATTATTATCAAAATAGAATCATATGATTACATACTCACTTTGTCCCCAAATAATTGCCCACTTTTGACAGAGCCCAAATTTGAAGGAACCAACACGAAATGTTCTTCACCTGCCTAGTATTGTGTGTAAACTTTAACATACTGCTTGAAGAGGAAATGTGAACCTTAATTTAGGAGCAGAGGGGCACGTATTATTTAGTCTCTTCCCTGTTTTGGCCTCCCACTCCCACCCACTTTTTTTTCTCTCCCCCCAACCCCCCCTGCAGTTTTTTTATGTGCACTTCATTCTATTGTTTTTTGGTAGTTTGTGTCAATTTTTTTTTCTCTTTTAAATTTAGCTTGCATCTTGGTTAGGTAGATTTTCCTGTTTAAATTTACCCATTAGTGTTGTTAATTGTTGCAGAAGCTGATGGTGCTTTAGACAAAGCAAGAAAACACAAGAAGAGACAACTAGAGGACACTTACAACCTTGTAATAAAAAAGAGGAAGGTAATAGTCACATATGCAATTTCTTTACACCTTTGTTGCCCTCTTCTCTCTTGTATCAATTGAAATGTCAACTTAGCATAGGTTTGCATTAATCATGCTTTTAAATTTGATTTTAGAAATGGTAAAAATTGCTTAATATCCACAATCTTAAGTTAAAAGTTATATGAAGAAACATGTATCTCTATTTTAAGGAAAAATTTTAAGATACCTTTTAAAACTTTCAATCAAAAATTTCATATACACTTGCTTGCATACTGAATTACTACAGTGGTCATTTTAATGTGGGTGAGTGAGGAATTGTTAACAAATACATAAATAATGGTGTGCAGTTGGTGAATGCAAAGTAGTCATATCAGCATTCATTTTTGACATGATCACTAATGGAGTTGCTGCTCATTCAATAAACCCTATGCCATGCCACGAGTAATTATTTTGATGTGATTAAAATTGAGGAGCATAACTTGGGGTGAAAACAAGCTAATGAGGTTTAGTATGTGAGGGCCTGAAGGGTATTTTAGAAATCTTACATTGTTAGAATTGGGCTGATTAAATGTGGAAAGCCCAAGGGGTAGTAGTACAATTTACTTGGAATCATGTCTTATAAATCAGAGGCCACTAGTCCAAATCTCCTCTTCTGTCCTCCCCTCCCCTTGGGGCCAAAACTGACTTGTAAAAAGAAAAAAATGTCTATCCAATGCAGTTTTTAATTTTTGATGGGTTGGCTTGCATGCCTTTAGAATCTTAGATAAATAACAAGGGTTTAATAAGTGTTTCTATTTTGAGTCAATAGCTTATGGTTTTGAGACTTGTTTTCTAATTGCTTGAAATCACCAAAAGCTTATAGAATACCAGTCATATTACTCATAAAAAATATTTTTGCCCAAAGATGCAACACCTCTCTCTCTTTGGCCCTTCATCAATTTAAATAGTTCAAGTCGCTCGGGGTTTTATCAAAAATTTATTTATTGTGTCTCATTAACAAATTTTTGGTCATATCAACTAAACTAATAAAGAAAGATTTCGTGATTATATTTTTCTGTAAACAGAAAAATGCTGTTGAACACACTCCCTTTCCCTTTTCTCTTTGAGATGGGTCTTTATTTTTTTTATTATATAATTTATAAAGGCAGGTAATGCTAGTCTTTTCTATGAATATATATATATATATATATATATATATTTATTTATTTATTTAAGTTACACACACAATGACTGGTCTTGAACTTACAACTTCACCCTCCACCTAGGACTTGCATAATGATCTAGCCAAAAAAGAAAAGTTATATAACGAACTTTGCCTCAACAGAAGTCATTCTTCCTTGAATTTTTGTCGTTAATTCACCCTTACCTGTGATTTGACTGCTTTGTGGAAAAGTTCAGAAATGATCTGAACTGGCAGTAATTGACTGGGTATCTGAACTGTATGGTTTAGTTGATGGGCATTTTACAGGAACATTAGCCTCTATTTCTGCTGTATGTTAAACCTGTCTGGGTTGATATTTTTCTGCAATTTATTAGCATTGTTTGTCTGCCATGAGGATCACATAGTTCTCTGCTCTCTTGGACAGGAATATGAAGACAAAATGCGGGAGAAGGGTGAGGCCCCAGTTATGTTCAGGTGAAAAAGAATCTTTCTTCTTAATTTGCATCTGTGCATGTGGTTGGGTTTTTTATTTATTTAATATCTGTTTGTTTTAATTTACAAACTATAGCTTATCTTCTGCTCAGTCATTTGGGACCTCCTCGGAGACGGACAACTGCAGAAGAAGAAGAGAAAGACAAGCACCCAAAGCCTGAAGTAAGATCTGGCTTCTGTGATCATTCTGATTCGTTTTTACTTACTCATGAACAATACTTATAAACAAACATTGGTTGCAGGACTCTGTTTATTATCATCCTACGCTGAATCCTACTGGTGCCCCACCACCAGGAAAGCCCCCCATGTATAAATCATCAATAGGTTTGGTCCCATTCCTCAATCTTTCATCTTTCTCAATCAAATATTATTTATATGTTGTTGATTAATATTCTCTCTCTCTCTCTCTCTGCTTTTAACTGCAGGCCCCAGAATTCCCTTATCTGCTGCTTCATCAAGTTCTGCATCATCCTCAAAAACAGAGTCAGAAGATGCTGCATTAACTGCACCTCCTCAGCCTCCACCTCCCCCACCTCCCCCTTTGCCAGATACTGACAGTGTCAACTCTGGGGATGGCTCTGTGAATCTTGCATCTGTGCCTCTACCTCCTCCACCTCCAATGCCTCCCCAGCCAGCTTCAGCAAATCTGGCTATGCAATTGCCTACACCACCTTTGCCTCCACCACCACCTCCTGGCCCCCCACCTAAAGAGCAAGTTTCAAGTCGCCCTTTGCCTCCTCCACCTCCTCCACCCCAATTGTCTGTTCAGCCACTTCCACCTGGTACTGGTGGAGGCGAAAAGGAATTAAACCAAACTGCATTGTTAGATGGACTGACGTCAAAGGAGCATTCTCAGGTAAGCTTGTCTCCATTCACGTTCTTGGGATGTGGTCTTATCTTCAAATGCATAAAAAAACCTAAATAGACATTAGTGAACAGGATAATTATATTTGTGGTGGTCAAATACAATATACTTTGATGGCGTAAATCTAAATCTCAAGGCTCTGCACCTGTTATTCCAAGAAGTTGTATTTAATAGTATTAATATCTCTCCTATGCAGGTGCCAACCATGCTTCCTCCTCCTCCTCCTCCCCCACCTGGGCTGCCACCGAAGTCAGCAAGTAATCAGTCAGAAGGTGCACCGTCTGATTCAGACATCAATAATTTTTCAGTAACCAAGGATCTCTCTAAAATGGTTCCACCCCCACCCCCTCCTAGGCAACAGCCTCCAGTACCCGGACCCACCCTGCTTTCATCTTTACAACCTGATGTATTACCCCCAGGAATATCACGTCATGCCCCACCTCTACCTCCGCCAGATATGCGGCCTCCTCCGTTAGCTGCTCCTGGCCTACCTGGCCTAGCAGGTCACCCTGGAGTGATGCATCCGCTAATGCCAAGGCCACCATATGGTCCTCCCCCTGGGCCTCCCCCTATGATGAGACCGCCACTTCCACCTGGTCCTCCACCAACTTTCCAAGAAGATGAGCATGCTTTTAATAGGCCAACAGCTCCTCAAAAACCATCTTATGTAAAATCTGCTGCGTCTACCGTTGTTAAGAGGCCACTAGCTCAGCACACTCCAGAACTTACAGCTATGGTTAGTTGTTTTCCTTTGCTCGATCTTTGTGCAAAGATTTTCTAAAAATAACAGTTTCTTCTGGTAGTCATGCGCTTGCATCCTATCTGCCCATCTATCCATTTGGCTCAAACTGAGGTGACATGCCAAACTTTTTGTTGAGAGAAACTTAAGAATATCAAGAAGACAATTGAAAATTATAAATATGAAGGACTTCGAATAATTCATGGCTGTTATATCTCCGTTTGTGTTTATCCATATGCATGCATATTTGTGCACACGCACACGCACACACACACATTATTGAGAGAGACAGTTTGGTCCAGCTGGGAAAATGGTTATTTAACACATGCAACCTCCATTTGTCATCTGGGAGAACAAATATGTATCACATATGTGAATTTATGTTTTGAGCATTTCTAGGTTTATCTGTTGCCAATGAACTTTAGCTCAATTTGAAACTCCCCTTGCAAGTGCCAGCTAGGTGGAGGGTGAGGACGTGGGTTCAAGATTCACGGGATGCGTGTGTAACTTACCTATAAAAGAAAAAAAAAAAAACATTTCTAGGGTTATCTGTTATCGTAATTGGAGTTTGTATATTCATGAATGAACCACTTTTAATCTAGTGCATAGACTTTTATTTTAATATATAAAGGACACTCTTTTACATGTACAAGGAGGTATGATAACAATGGTTAGAAAGTTGGCACAGAAAATGTCAGTATGGGGACAATTGTCAAATGTGGAAGTGTCCTATGTAAAGTAGTTGTGTCGTAAAGCCTTATGATTTTTGGATTACTGAACTTATGCTTTTCACTAGATGTGCACTCAAACAACATGATAAAATAATAATCTAAAATGACATATACGTCAAAGGGAGCTAAAATGGGTTTAAAAGATGGCATATTCAAGTACTACAGTTTGTCTGGCTACAGTATACTGTTAGTTGAATTTTTGCATATTTGAACTTTAATCGTTATACACCTTGACTTTAGCTTGTTTCCTATATGAGCACAGGTTCCTGCATCTGTAAGAGTGAGGAGAGAGACTGCTGCCCCAAAAGCAAAGCCAAAGCCATCAGTCTCAGTTACAGCGACAGCCACCCAGCCAGCTGCTCCCACCATTGTAATGCCAGAATCAGCTAACTCATCATCAGCACCAAAGCCACAGAGTATTGACGACTCATATATGGCCTTTTTGGAGGACATGAAAGCGCTTGGTGCCCTTGATAGCTGAGATCATTGTTGCTGGTGAGGAGGTGCAGGGAATAGAGGCGGCCCACATGTACCCGAAGGAAACCAAGTGTATATGTTACTGTGTTGGATTTGGGATCTTTGAACACAAAAATTTATTGATGCCGTTAAGCCTTTGTTTGCTTCGGTGCTGTTTCATTGGGGAATCTCTCTTGTAACATCAATGATGAAAATTTTCAATTGCTTGATTTTCAAAAGATCTGAGTTATTGAGATAGCTGTAACTTGGAGCTAATACCCTCCAGAGAATGATAGACATGTTAGTAATTGGAAACTTTTACCACATTTAATAGATAATTGAATTCTTCTCTTTCTTGGTAGTTAAACTCGTATACATTTATACTCTCTTCAATCTGCAGCTACATGCTGAAGATGTGATCTTATAAATTTGCTGCTCTTATTTATTTATTTTTATTAAAAAATATAATTTGCTGCCTCAGTTTCTTACCTGGCCAAAAAATTTGCCCTCTGACTGACTGAGTGGAAGGTAAATATACCCTTTTCTTTGTTTCTTTGAGATGTAACTGGACGTTCTAAAATAATGTACAGGACTAAACTCCTCTTTTCTAGATGTTGGAAAGCAAAGACGAGTCAGTCTTCAATACCATGATATTTATTATTAGGAAATCTTATTACACACTAGTTGTCGCCACTTTATACACCATTTTAAAATCATGTTTTTAAAATGTAATTTTAGTTAAAATTATGAAATTGTGCTTTTACAATTTTTCAATTTTAATTGAAATTGTGTTTTAAAAGTGCAATTTTCAGTCTATATGGGGTGTGTAATAAGGAATGCGACTATTCTTATTCATTTATGATTTATGGAATTTCTCGTCTGGAAGTGTTGGTGTTAGGACAGCTAAACATTAGGGTGCGTTTGGGTAGAAATTATTCTACCTTGCGTCTGTGTTTATGGCATTTCACTCTTTTTTTTTTTTTTTTTTTTTAGCCGTAATTTTTGATTTTTCTATTTGTACACTGTTTACACTAGTAAAATAAGCAGTAAATAGTGCACACCTGTGGATACTGTGTATTATTTATAGGACCTCCAAACTTTACTTTTCAGCAACTTTTTCAATAAAAATAAGTTTTATAACACTATTTATCCATTTAAAAATTATTTCACTACAGCATTTTCAATTTTTAACAAAATAAACAGTATCTAAACGGACCTAAAAAGTCAAATCTACCATTACGTTTTCAAATTTAAGATCAAGAGCATTCAAATAGGTTCATTTAAAATTTTCTCACTATTGCACAATAAAGTTTTCTTTTTCTATTTTAATGAATTATTTATTTCTTTTAAAAAAATAATTATTTTTTAAAACACTCGCATCTTATTTTATATTTTGTTCACTGTTTAATTGATTTATAGAAATTGTGGTTGCCATCTCCCCCGGCATTGACTGGTACATACACCATGAAATTAGTTTTACCCTGAGCCCAACCCAAAAAGAAAAATATAGTATTTGTTAAAAAAAAAGCCCAATTCAAGCTTAGGGTACACGCAATACTTTCTAGTCCACTTTCGTACTGCGTCAACGCAGGAAAAGCTGTACAACATTTGACGATCTCAGAAAGGAAAAATCTTGCAATAAAGGAAGAGATCTGAACCAACCTGGCCACGAAAGGAAAAATCTTGTGAAGAAAGATATCAAAGCGACTCAGCTTTTCACCTTTACAGCGTAATGCTGACTCGACTTAAAGATAAGTCTAGAAACGTAACTTTGGTCTGTTTAGTAGAATAATTTAAATACATATTTTTATATTTTAAATAATATTATATATATATTTATATTTTTTTTTATCTATACGTATTTTAAAAAATTATAAAAAAATATCAAAAATTTTATTTCAAATGACTTTATCAAACACCATATTTATTTTCATAATTTGCTGGAAGCAAGTTGTGATTGGTAAAAAAATTAGAATGATATCTGTGTAGGTTTATGTAGAAGTTATTCTACACCACTCACATCTAGTCATCTCAACAAGTTATCAAAAAAGTAGTTAAATAAGTTGTGTCAATAGCAAAGTTTTCCATGTTAGGATGGATGACTACATACGCTCAGAACGACTGCTCAGAGAGGAATCCTATAAAAAAAAAAAAAAAAGGTGGTAGATTGTTATTGGTTGTTACAAATGAGCAAAAATGTAATTTAATTTATAGATTTAAATGAGTATCAATAACAACTTACTATCTATGATTTGTTGTGAAAATATTGTGGACATAACATTTCTCATAATTAAATCTACAAATTGTTTTAGACATCTATTTATCAAAAAGTAAAATGTTAGCATGGGAGAACAATGGATTTTATGATTTTGTCATTGGATTCCAAAACATGATTAAAAAAAGAAAAAGAAATTAACAGATATTCTAAGGATATTAGTTTAAGTAATATTTTTTATAAATTTTTTATGGAAAAAAAAATTGATTTTTTTGATAACTTATTATATTTCTTATAAGTGGTATCAAAACTTTCTTAAAATATTCCATTAACAAATGTCCTAAGGACACTTGTTAATTCAACTCCTAAAAATAGCAATTTAAAAATAAAATATAGTAAATGTTGTCTTTGAGGTTTAGTTGTTTTGTTAATTTAGTCTCACTTTATAAAAATGAGTCAATCTAGTCTTTATGACCAAATCTATTAGCAAACATGTCATTTAAACATTTTGTTTAGTTAACAATTTTATTGAAAACATTCATGAGATATGTCATTTAATAAATAATGTTATCTCATATGAGTATTATTTTTTAAAAATTAAATAAAATTTTTAAACAGTTTCATCTGCTAATAGGATGAAAGGACAATATTGACTTCTTTCGACAAAGTAAGGGGCTAAATTGACAAAAATTAAACATTAATGACATTTTAACAATTTAATTCACCAACTGGAGAGAAAATCAATGAACTAAATTGAATTTGGAGAAAGTTTGTGTCCAAACTGGTTTAGAACAACCTTCTTCCAATCTATTATGTGGAATTGTAGATACCATTCATGTGTAGTACTTTAGTTATATAATTTTTTTTTAATGATTCATGTGACTGCTTGTTTAATAATACACATAGATAGTTTTATAATTTTTCACATAATGAGTTGGAAAAAAATAATTCTAAATTTCTTGTCCATTAAATTTTAGTCTACAAACAAAATGAAAGACATAAAATAACTACTGCCAATAAAATGTGTTTAATAACAAGCAAATATCATCAATTCTAAAAAATTCACATGTTTTTGGAGGATCAAGAACTGAGCAAAGAAATTTATTGTATTATAGAAATATCTAATTTTAAGATGACAAAACAAAGCAGCTGCCAAGTAGATTCTTAAGTGGAGCTAAATTGCATGGTAACATCCAAATTTTTGAAAAGCCAAACTTTTAACTTTGGGATAAAAATAATTGATAATTCTTTCTTTCTTTTTCTTTTTTTCTCTAAGCTGAGATTTTTTTTTTTTTTTTTTGGGGGGGGGGGGGGGTGTTTCTTATATTAGAGTGCTTATTATCAATTTTGAGAGCTAGGTACAAAGTTTGTAGACTCAAACTTTAAAATCTTACATATTAATGAATAAAATTTTAAATTCCAAGGAGGGGGCCGTCAGCCATGGCCTCCTTGATCTCGTCATAGTTCTGTCTCTACACGTTAGAAACTACTCGCATGTAATTAAAAAGTTGAAAATTTCAGCTCTTGGCAATCGCAAGCAACTAGTGGAGCACATGTCGTCAGCTTAGTTATAGTTAAGTAGAAAGACTTTACAAATTTATGGTTAAGTATGAATACCTTTGGAGCTATTAAGAAAGAGAAGATAAAACATAACTCTAATATTATGTTAGAAAACGTGAGATACACATACGGTTACTGTATGTAATGATAAATTGTATTCCAAAATACGGAGAAGAAACTATAAAAGACACAGAAAGAAAAAGAGAGAAAGAGAGAGAAGAATTATAATTAACGTTAGGCCGATATTCATATCAAAAAGCTCTTTATGACTATATATTTACTATTGAGCTCTATGTATTACAATGAACTAGAAAATGTTTATAGTTGACCAAATACTAGATTAATAGTAAGTATATGCTAATTTGTTTGAGTAAGATTAAATTTTATTTTCTTGCACTCCAAGTAGGATTGATTCAATGAATCTAGATCAAAGTTGTATGGCCTTGATTAGGATTTAGGATTGAACCATGATATCTCTAAAATCCCCCCTTGAACTCAAGGTAGAAACTTGAAAACAACTTGAATTTGGAAAGAAAGTTAAATTAAATGAAGTAGAATAAAATTAAATGAAGTGTCGATAACATGCTAGAATGAGGAATACAAACCTTCTATACCACTTTTTATGTTCTATTTTATGTTACACCAATGATAATTGTACATGTGAAGGCTACATAAAAGATGTGTGGTTTGGAAAACTCTACACCAATATGATAGGCAAATGACCAGAAAGGAAACACATAGAGGATGCTACCAATCAACATGTTCTATGATACTCAACCAAGATAATTTAGAATACAGGATTAGAAAGAAAGCTGAATACTAGATGTAGAAGAAAAAAAGTAAAAGAAAAGGAAGTCATGTGCCCATTAAATATTGTAAGTGAAATTTTCAAGATTATCTTGTTAGGAAATATCATATCTAAGATATGCATATGAGGTTGTTATGATGCTGTTCATAATAAGGAAGAAATGAGAACGGGCATTCAGATCGTGAGTGATTAATGATAACGATGGTGAGAGAGAAACTTGGCATGTTTTTGATAGAGGAATAAATCAGGGTGAGCTTGCAAAGTAATTGTTAGCGGTGTTGAGAGAAGGAAGTTATATTTATTTAGCGATTAAAAATACAAATTAATAGAAGCCACATAATTTAAGCTAGACTATGATACCTTGTTAGAAAAGATGTTTAACTATGGTGAAATTAATAAAGTATGGACAAAACTTAAGTACAATTCCCTAGGTGTTGTTCTTTAGGTTCACCTCTTAAGATTTAGTTATGTGGCTGCTTAACTAAAAAATATGTATCCATCTCATAAAAAAAAAAATCTACATGGCAGAATCTTGAAAAGAGAACTTAAGGAATAATATCTAAGTACTGCATCTAAATCTTGCTCATAAAGTTTATGAGGAATACAAAAAGAAGAAAATAAAGAAGGTGAGGAGAGAAATAGAGGAGAGTGCCAAGAATTAATGTGGTTTTACTTTAGAGGTCTACCTCCACGACAGAAAATCCTTGCTGGTTACATACCATCCTTATTATTATTATTTTTTATACCATCCTTATTATTAAACTTTGTACACTACAATAAACTTATATTAGGTTAGTCTTAAACTAACAGTATAAACTTCTGTTACAATACTCGTAGTACAAATAGGTTATTCTTACTTCACTTTCACTCTAAAGTTATATGATGAACAGGTAATAAAGTTCCATAATAATTTTGAATATTGACTAAGAATGGACATTAATAACAGTTTGATTCGAATTTCCTAGATTTCCTAGATCACTTTAACTATTCTAGTTCCTCACCTAATCTTAGTCTAAATGTTCATCATTTAGATACCTGACTTACCAATCCATCTTTTACAATTCGCAAGCAACCCCAATTACTCTTTCTCATTTTTCTTTTTAATTTATTAGTAGTCTTCTCCTCTTTTGTGTTTTCCCCACCTCTTTTCCCTCTTTTCTTTACGGCTACTTTTTCGTTCGTTGCTTTAGTTGCGTTTTTTCCATCAGGATTACCACTTTCTATACCTAATAGTTCGAATTTTTAGTTCTATTTTTTTCGCCTATAGAATTTACCTGCTTTTATTTTGGTGGAGTTAGTTATACATACAGAATGCAAATTCAATTCCCAATGAACTAACGTATTGGAGGAAAAAGTTTGACTCCAATGAGGCAAAGAAGAGACCATTAACGTCTGTATAGTTTTAATTACATAACTTTTTAAATAACTTATGTGACTTAATTAAATAATACACATAAACAGTCTTATAATTTGGGCTAAAGTGCAAACACACCCCTAAATTTTAAGAGTTTTATTTTGTTTACATCAGCATAGTAGATTAGTAGCCCCTCGGTCTTCTGTTAAATACTATGCGTGTTTAGTTTGTTCACATGGTATAACGACGTGATATTATTTTATCTAATGAACTAAACATGTATGACAAGTTTATGTGACACTTAACGAAAAATTCAGAAGCTAAAATCTAAAATTTGAAATTTTAAAATATAAAATTCAAAGACTTTTAAATTTTCATGATGTAATTTGCACCTTTTAATTGATAATTTGTCATGACTGTTCCATATTGCAACTGTTTAACGTTGATAATTTCTTGTTCCTATCGAAATAGCGCAGGATGGAGAAATAGAATTTCACACACCATATATGTTTCCGACCTTGTCCACACGGATGAAAGATGTTTCCGTGTAAGGAATACGTAGATGTTGGTGCATGCATGCCAAGTCCCAAAATTTCCTACTCATATGATTCATGACACCAAACTGTAATGTACCCATTGCCCAGTCCTGCACGTGTCGGACAGTTAGGCACACTAAAATGAAACAATCAACGTTTGTTTTGAGCCCATTCGTGCCGAAACGCTAGGGTGCGCGTCAAGTGCGCGTTTCGGGTCCAACCATGTGAAAGCAAAAAAAAAAAAAAAAAACAACTGTGGCTTATGTTATGCTTATTAGGAAACGGGAAACCCCTTGCCTTTGTCCATCTATCTCACGTGTAAAGGTTGGCCAAGTCAGTCAGTCCACCGACTCGCTGACCAGCCCTTTTTTATTTTTTTGGCGTCAAACTTTTTGAATTTCGATCGATTCTATTCCAAAGGCAAAACCCCACGCCGTGTTTAATTTTACCGTTTCAAGTTCAAACGGTTGAATATTCAAAACCCATCAGCCTCACCTTGCTTTCTCTCTTCTCATACCCACTTTCTGTCCTGTTCAAAATTTTATAAAATTATTATTCCCAAGTTTTAAAACTTGGACCGCTTACTTATGCTAAAACTTTATATATGACTTGTGCACGTCTATATATAAATCCAAACGAGCCAAGTCTCATTCAATTCATGAAAACACACATCATTTTGAGCCAAAACTCATATTAAGCATATACCTTCTTCGTTCAATTTTGATTCTTCCAATTTCAAACTCGAACTAGAACTAGTACCAATGATTTCTACATGGAGAAGAAGAAGAGCCGGGCGTCGTGCCGCTAAGGAACAACAACAAGGCGAGAGTGGAGACATGGAACTTATAACCATACCAAACCATTTTCGGTGCCCCATATCTCTTGACTTCATGAAAGACCCGGTCACGTTGTCGACGGGGATTACGTATGATCGTGATAGCATCGAGAAGTGGATAGAGGACGGGAACCATACCTGTCCCGTTACAAACCAAGTGTTCCGGAGTCTTGAGCCTATACCAAATCATACCATAAGGAAGATGATACAAGATTGGTGCGTTGACAATCAATCCTATGGCATTGAGAGAATTCCCACACCTCGGATTCCGGTGAGCTCAGCGGAGGTTTCGGAAATTCTTTCCAAGATTACGATGGCAAGTAAAGGTGAAGATCAAGTTGGGTGCCAGGAATTGGTGGCGAAAATCAAAACATTGGCGAAGGAAAGTGAGCGTGACAAACGGTGCATTGTGGGTAGTAAGGCAGGCAGTGTTATCTCAGCTGCGTTTGAAACCTTTTCAAAAGCGTCGTCTTTCGATAAAAATGTTGCGGTATTGGAGGAAATCTTATCGGCTTTAACATTGCTTTCACCAATTGAGGAAGAGGCCAAGTGTTATCTTGGATCAGCTGCTTCTTTGCATTGCATGGTATGGTTTTTGAAAGGTGGAGATTTGTCAGCAAGAAGAAATGCAGCTTTGGCCTTAAACGAGGCCGTTGCATCGAATGAGCGCGTGATAGATGCGCTAGCAGAGATAGCAGGAGCTTTAGAAGCATTGGTGAAGCTAATTAAAGAGCCCATTTGCCCTACGGCCACAAAAGCTTCATTGATGGTCATGTATCATATGGTTAATTCCTCAGTTCCAAATGAGACCATTTTAGAAAGGTTCGTTGACATGGGCTTGGTCTCTTTGCTCTTAGAAATACTTGTAGATGCCGAAAGACGCATATGCGAGGAGGCATTGGGTGTTCTTGATGGGCTATGTAGTAGTGACAAAGGGAGAGAGAAGGCCTTCAACAATGCTTTGAGCATGCCGGTTTTAGTTAAGAAGGTATTACGGGTATCGGATTTGGCAACCGAGTTCTCGGTCTCCGTCATTTGGAAGCTCTGCAAGAATGAACAGAAGGAAGAAGGAGGAGGTGTTCTTATTGAAGCACTTCAAGTAGGTGCGTTTCAGAAGCTCTTGCTGCTCATACAGGTTGGTTGTGCGGAGAAAACAAAGGAGAAAGCTACGGAGTTGTTGAAGTGGTTGAATCTTCATAGGGATAGGTCGGAGTGTATTGATTCAATGGATTTTAAGGATCTGAAAAGGCCCTTCTGATTCATGCGGCAACTAAATTTGTCTTGTTTGTGGACGTTCTACTCATTTTTCCAGAGTTGTTCAATGTACAAAATATATCATTCATACTAAAATACATAATATATACTGCCAAAAATTTAAAGGTCTATATTGAATTTTCGAATTTGTCTTTGCTTGCATATGTCGATCATATACGGCCTGATAACTTAAAGCCAAATTTTTTTAATAAATTTTATATAGGTAGGAGTAGGATAGAATTTAAATTTTGTCTGCATTTGGATACTGAGTCTGCGTCTGCGTTTACTGTGTCCCTTTTTTTTTTTGTTTTTTATTTTGAGAAGAGAGTTAACTGAGATAGTGGATCTTGTGCACTATTTATAAAATTCACAAACCTCTTTTTTCATCAAAATTTTTATTAAAAATAGGTCTTACGACACTATTTATAAAATTAAAAATTATTTTACTACGATGTGTTCAATTTTCAGCGGTATCTAAACGGACTTTTATTATATTTGCTCCATAATGATTATTTTTTTACTATCATGTTATGTCAAGATACCGATTAAGTTTTAGAATAGATAAGATTGATTCTCAAATCTCTTACTCAATAGTAAGAGATTACTAGTTAAGTTAACTCGAGTCCAATGAAACTAATGGTTTAAGGTGCACTTTGGATTCCACATTTTGGATGTCAGAGTTTTGCGTTTTCAATTTTTTTGTTTGGTAGCCGTGAAATTTGACTTTTTATGTCAAATTTTACGGGACCCATAAATATTGTCCGTAACTTTTTTATTAAAAATGAGTCTTACGGTATTATTTACACATATAAAAATTATTTTGTTACAATATTTTCAGTTTTCAGTTTTTAACTGTATCGAAACGGACACTAAGTATATGTTTTGTGTGCCAAGGAGCCAAAACAAAGAAAAAGATGTGATAAGAATTATTTTTTATTTTTAAAAAATTATTTTTTTGGATTAGAATTCTTGTTGTTAATCCATAACAGTCGTTACGTGTCATCTAGATCCTGGCTAGGAGCCTGTATTGACGATGGTAATGGCAATAAGTTAACAATAAACTATATATATATGACCATGGAAATCATATTATTCTACATGAATCTTTTCCTGGCAATAAAATTAGGCCAATACTAAGTTGTGATCATGTTACAATATAGATACTTTCTTTTTCACTTTATAACCAAACTCTTGCTGTGGGGTACCATATCTCTGTCTCTCTCTGAAGGACAAACATACAATTCGTGAAATTAAAAAAAGAAAAAGAAAAGATAAGGCCTTAAAGTATTGTTATCAAATTGAATTAGTTCACATACAATTCGCAAAATCAAAAAAAGAAGGGAAACACGGTGTTTGTTAAGGTTTTCTTTTTTGTGTTTCACTTAAAAAAAAAAGAAAACAGTTGTCAAAAAAATTGTCAAAAGAGATAAAAAAATTTACCAAAAACTAAAAAATTGCCAAAAGATAAAAGTTAGCTAAAAGTGTATTATTAACAGGCACCTTACGATGCCAGTTAATACAACCCATAAAAGAACAAGAAAAGACAAGACCTTAAAGTGTCGTCATCAAATTGAATTAGTTCACTTGGGTTTTGTTTTTAATAGGAAAAGTTCACTTGGGTTGGAATGAGTATATTGTTATTTGTTTATTTAGTTTGTTAATTAATTATCTAAAAGGTATATATAGTTTGAACTAAAGAAAGGGTGAATATATATATATATATATATTTGAATTTCATTAAGAAAGAGAATCAACATTAACACAATTCAGAGGACAAGAACTCTTCTAATACAAAATTACAAACCAAAATTGTGATAAAATAAAAGTGTACATGTACATAAGTCCAAAAGGGCGGAATATAAAATTAAAAAAAAAAAAAAACAATACCCTTTTCAAGAGCTGGATGTCTTCGAGCCAAAGAATCGGCACCAATGCAAAGAGTATATATATATATATATATATATATATATATATATATATATATATTTTGAAGCAACTGTAATCTGTAACACTTGATGATGTCTGAAATCAGTGGACACAAATCCCACTAAGGTTTGGAAGATATGCAAGAAAAAACAGAAGATTGCTTGAAATTGATATTTCTTCGCCAAAAAGAAAGAAAAAAAAAATTGATATTTCTTCCCCTTGCCATCAGGGATACATTCTCAAAAAGATCACATCATTTACAATTGGATATTTCTTCTCCTTACCCTACACAGAAAAAGTGACAAAGCAACTCAATCTCCTCATGGTTGAAAATCCCCCTCCCCATTGGGGATTTCTTCAAGCTCAATACTAATGGATTTGCCCAAGGCAACCTAGGCAGGGCTAGTGCCAGAGGCCTTATCAAAGGAGCTTGGATTGATGGCTTCTACATAAGCATTGGTCTTACCCACTCCATGGCACCTATGAGATGGCCTTGCCCTCACAAAAAACTTAAAACATTCACAAGCTCTTCTTGGAAACTGTTGCACAATTTGTTGTTAGCTTTATTAGTACTCATATTATCTTGATTGTTACCTCTCACTGTTGTAGTGACATATTTAATTTGTGATTGCAGGTCCCTCCAATTTTTGAGGAAGTTTACATCAGCAACATCCACCTGAGGCAACTATTGTGTGAATCTTTTAACCAATGAAGGAAACTCTACTGGAAATTATTTTGTGTTATATAATGATCCTCCTTTTTATATTTTATATCAATTCGTTTAATAGACTCTTAGGGTGTTTCATATCTTAGACTTTATATATTTCTTAATTTGTTTTAAGATATTTTATTTATGGATTTTGTTAATGTATGCCCTTGGGGCACACAATAAACAAACATTTTTGAAAATATTTTCTCGAAAATTGAAAAAGTATTGACAGCTTTTTCAATTCCCAAGAAAATGTTTCCAAAATGGATTGCTTAATATGTGCTTTAAGGACATACAGTAACCGGACTCTTTATTTATTTATTAATATTTAATCAATGTAAGATTTACATAGTATATAAACTAATAATTTTTCTTTACTTTAATGTAACTTTCATTTTACATACCCAAAAAAAAAAAAAAAAAATCTCATACCCCAAAAATTTAAAGGTAGGTACCATTGTCATAGAGCAGGTTTTCTTGAAATTAGAAAGATGACTAAGAACAATGGTAGGTGAGTCAACCCCAAACTTAGGTCTCTATGTCAAGGGTGAAAAAGGGCGACCACGTGGGCTAGGCGCAAAGTATGGTGACTATTTTGCGGACTTTGTTTCACTCATAGTCCTTGGACAGCAATTTAAGCTGGATTTAAAAAAAAAAAAAAAGTTCTACTTAAAAAAATAAAAATAAATAAAAAGACCAAACCCAGTCTCTTTCTTGACTCTTGTGTGATCTACCACAGTAAGGATAGAAGGATCCATCTATTTCAACTTTCAGTTAACATTTTTTTTTATAAAAGAAAGGGATTAAAAAAAAAAAAAAAACTATAAAGAGCGTGCAAACTTTTTTTTATTGAAGGTATTAAGTGTGTGTTTGGTTCTAAATTAAAAAATTAATTTATTTTACTATTTAATTTATTTTTACTATTATTTATGGGTTCTCACTGCACTTCTTAATACCATATATTCATAGGTCTCATTATACTATTTCAGCTAATTTTTACTTTTATTCATAATATTTTCAGTAAAAAGTCATTAATTTCAGTAAAATAAGCGGATCCTTTACGGACAAGTATGAATAATGATTATAGAAATATTAATCTTAAAAAAGAATAAAGATTGTATATTAAAACAAAACAAAAACACGTCACAATAACCGATAGGATGGAGGGCCGATTCAAAAGTCTTGTGAAAGTTAAAAGTATCAGAGAAAGAGGTCAATGAATTATTAGAAAGTGAAGAAACTATGTGGATGGTTCTAGAGGAAGGTATCAAGGAAGGAGTAGGAACACTTTGATTCTCAACCAAAAAAGATATTTTTCTTTTTTTTAATTCCTAACCCGTTTTACTGGTAAATTAAAAGTTGGGATTCATGAACTGGCAAAATTTGAAAGCTCTGCCACCATGTTTATAATAAATAAATCCCAAACCTTGCCTCAGCCTCCCAAGTGCTATGCCTCAATATTATATGCATCAAATTAGAATAGGCTTGCTTGACAAATTTGATATTGTACTTCTAAATTTCTGAAAAATTTCAGAGCGGAAATGGACCATCATGATCCATTCTTCTTTCTTTTTTTATTTTATTTTTATAGAATTTTAATTTATGACATCTTTATGATGATAAATTTTTATTATTAGAGCAATACACTAGTCAATTTTTAGTGTAGGCAAATATCGAATCCAAGTATTTTATTTAACTATTAAAAATTTTACCAATTAAACTAACTAGAACCTACTTATGATCCATTCTTTGAATCGACACATATCGGCACATCAAATATCAAAATAATTTATTTGTTTTCATATGGTGACTATGTACAATTAAATTTTAAGAGATTTATAGTTCAATTTATTGATAAATTTTGATGTTTTTAACAAAAACATCAAAGTTTAATGGTCTGTTTAGATAAAATTTATTGTTGAAAATTGAAAACTGAAAATACTGTAACAAAATAATTTTTAAATGTGTAAATAGTGCTGTGAGACCCATTTTTAATGAAAAAGTTGCAAAAAAGTGAAGTTTGTGGGTCTTATAAACAGTGCACGGATATACTATTCACGGGAAAAAAGTCAACAAATGCTGCTTAAAAAAAAAAAAAAACTTGAAACGTGAAACTCCGCAACACAAAATGCCGGATTCAAACATACACTAAGTCATCTTTCTCTTGTAACTATCAAATTATAAAAAATAAAAAAATAAATAAAAAAGAAGAAAAAAAACCGATAATTAAATAAGAATGATCATTGTTGAACAACACATGGGCCGATTCTTCTATTGTTAGTGATGAGTTTTTTTGTACTAAAATACCAAAATATAAATGCAATTTAAGAATGGAACCAGTAGGCTCCCATGTGATTTGTTAAGCGGTATGGATGCCATTCAAACACGAGGCCAAAGTTGATGGGTAAAAGTTTCAAATTTTTCTGGTTCCTTAAGATTTGTTCCATGATTCGTTTTTCTGATGAATGTTCTATGATTACTTTAAACGAAAGAAATGAAACACAAATTTGACCAAGTTTTATATTCTAGCTAGTTCCGCACGACTTGTCTGCACTCTGCACGTACGTTTTAACCAATTTAATATGCTACAACTTTGACCAACTATTCTTCTTAAAAAAAAAAAAAAGAAAAAAAGATTGACCATCTATTTTGGTAGAACAAAGAACATGGAAACGTATTGCATTGAATCCTATCGTACGACATTTCTGGTTCCGTGTAAATTGAAGTCATTACTCACACAACTCTTCCATAGAACACAAATTTTTATTTATTTATTTTGATGTGCCATGGACCACAATATTTTGATCGATTCAAGTGAAATATAATACAATAATTAAACATATGCAGCGATAAATATTTTTATGCGTTAACAGGACTTGGTTTAGTTGGTAAAGTTCAAACATTCCATCCAAAAGGCTTAGGTTCGAGTTTTGTTGGCAGTAGTTCTCCATGGTGGACGATTTATAAGTCCAATATAAGTCTTCTCTGAAGTCTGCGGCTTGTTCTAACCTTGGTATGGGATAGCTCTCCTTACCTAAACCTTTTTTTTTTCAAAAAAAAAAAAAAAAAAAGATTTTTGGTTTATATGCAGTATCTTGTAGTAATTAAGCAGCCACGACTACTACAAAAAATTTCGTTGAGGAAGTGACAGAACAAGTAGATCTTGCTTTGTGACAATTAAGGTCCTAATATATATTCCATTTACAACTCTTTTTACTTTTAAATATGAACTCCCTTTTTTGTTAATAATAACCACAAAATATTGTAAAAGGTTAAAACTATTACAAATTTTATACCAAAAAAATTACAAGCTTATGGGGTAATTAATGTGATTAATTAGTGGTACAAGAAAATAAATGAGTATTTAAATTATTTATTATGGTTGGTTACACATCAATTTGCAAGACCTATATGTAATAGAATTTGTAGCAATTTTACCATCACTCAATTATTTCTCAAAAAAAAAAAAAAAAAATTTTGATATATCGATAATTGGAGATAGAAGAATTTAACCTCTAGATATTTCTGTTGGAAACGAAAAAAAAAATGTACCAATTGAGTTACAATACACAATGCATCACTTAAGTTTTGAACATTCTTATGGTAGAAAAAAAAAAAAAAAATACAACCCACATTTAAAATAATAATGATAATCTTCTCAAAAAATAAAATAGTAATAACAAATCTCTTACCCCCCCCCTCCCCCCAAAACCACGTTTGAGGGCCTTTCCTCTAGTATGGGCCCTAAGCCCAAGTGGCCTAGGCCTAAGGCTGGCCTTGTTAGTGAATATACATTGAAACGGCAACTTCCTTAAAGAATCCTTGACCAATGCATACCATGTAATTGGATTACTAAGTCTACCCATTATCAGCGTACTCGGCCAACAAAGTACTTTTATAAATTTCCTGCGTCTCTGCTCCTGGTGTTGAATAAATATTTATTGACTAATGAAACCATAATTTCTTAGAAACTTTTTCCCAGTACCATGTCAAGTCTTTAACTCTTTATTGACTTGCTTACTTTGAATCCCGAATCAAATGCAGAGAGATTAAAATCTGATAATATAATAGTGTACCACAATCCATCTTCAAAAGCAGTCTAACCAAGTATTTTCTCTGGAACTCACAATTATGTGTGAAAATTTTGAGCTGGCAATTGGAAAGTGAATTTTTTTGAGTCAATTCATTTTTGTTGACTTGACAGCGTGCAATCTATGCAATGAGTTCATCAAGGTGTGACTCAATCAAATTTCAACTCATACAATGAGTATGTTTAATCTTCCAACTATTCTTTCTAAAGAGTTGGGGTTACTGATGATCCGGTTTTGATGGGGGAGAAAAAAAAAAGTTTGGTGAGACGGGAAAAGCTTTCCAAAAATAAGGAAGAATAAGATTTGGGATTTAAAATTTTTTAATATGGCTTTGCTTGCAAAACATGGGTTGAGGCTTATTCATGAGGGAAAATGCTAGGACCACACACAAAACCACAACTCTAGCCACAACTTGCCCACGTGGTGAGTTGTGGTTGGTGGAGGGGTGATGGTGGCCACGTGGGCAAGTTGTGGCTAGATTTATGGTTTTGTGTGTGGTCCTAGCACAACTCTATTCATGAGAAAGACTCTTTGGCCCAAGCTATTCTTAAAGCCGAATATAACCCACAATGTTCTTTTATGGAGGCAAAATGTAAGCCAAATGCATCATACACTTGGAGAAGCATTTTGGGGGGTAGGAGTGTGTTAGAGAAAGGGAGTCATTGACGGGGTAGGTAGGGGGAGAGTATTAAAGTATGGGGTGATAAATGGCTCACTACACCATGTACATACTATAAGTAATTGGGGATGCAAGACATGCCAATTAGCTTCCTTATATTGACAGTGAAAACAGTAGGTGGATGGACAGCTTGTGGTATGAGGATCGAGATGCAATTTTTTGGGTTATTTAGACCCCAATTATTGAATTTCAAGTGAATCAACCAAATTATTTTACTTATTCCAATTATGCCAACATCCAATTGAAGGGTAAATAGTTAAAGCATAAAAGGCATATAAATTAATTTGTCACCAGTCGCTCAAAATTAATCACAGAGAAGACAATGATATTTATGGTGACGAAGTGGAAAACCTAAAAAAAAAAATTATTTAAGGAAAAAAAAACTCAAGAGGGAAACCTTCCCCAATTAGGCAATTTGCTATAATAAGAGGATTTTTATAGACTAGCTAAGAAATTAAGGGAAATTTAGACCCTAGTTAATTTTAATCAATTATCCAAATTTATTAATTCGTTGAATTATGCAAAGTCTAATTTTTCAAGTAATGGGTACAACCATATTGCAAAATCTAAAGTGCAGAAAAAATAAGTTTGAATATAGTAAATGGTTACGATGGGTAAACCTAAAATGGGAAAAATTCAATGGGTGGTTTGTAGTTAACCACCAATTGAAGAATTTCACTATTTAGAATGAAAGTTTTACAATACAAGAATATTATAGACTTAATCCTAGTATTGCTATATACAATAGAAACTTTCTCATGTGACCATACATAGCTCATACCTAGTTGGAAGTTGGATTTTTCTACTTCATGAATCTCTTCGGTGCATGGATACCTAATCTATGCCTAACATTACGGCAACACTTGATTGATGTTGGTTGATTTGTAGTAGTTTCTCTTGGAACACCTTCTTAACCTTTAATATGGTGCTAGAGACTTATCTTTGTACAAACTCTTGGCACACAAATCTTGCAATAAGTTCTCCTTTTCACACAGTGTTCCCTCTTTGCTTATGGTAACCTAATGTTGATACGTACTCAACCCTAGTGCATGGATCCTGGGGGCTCTTAGTCATCAAGGGTTATAAAATGATATTTCAGTTTTCTCAAAGATTGATTAGTCGAGTGGAGTCAAGCAAAGATTCAAGTTTTAATGAAGCTCAATCGGTTGAGATGCAGTCGAGCTTGCAGTTAAGGCAACATAACTCTTCTTTCCAAGAAATTTTGAGTTGATTCTTCTTGTCTTCAATGTAGATCTTAACCACCATCTAGATAATAAAAATTACAACACAATTAAATGAAAATAAGTTTTGACTACAAATTTGCCAACACATAATACATTTGATCCTAACAAGAAAAACCATTTCCTAAACTCTATGCGAGACTCAGAAAAAACTTACAAAAAAAAAAAAATTCAATACCCACAAGATCTGAATTCTTCAACCATTTGAATATCTTCACGGATGACACACCCATAGTACAACCAGGACCTCTGATTAAGGCTCTAGCTGGAGGCTAAATTTCTAATGGAAATCTAATGGGGAAGGTTTGGATTTCAATTTGGAACGCAAAGATATCGAATAAATTAAGGTGTTTGAATGGAGAGCATGCATGTCACAACATCCTCCCAACATGTGCCAACTTGATGAAGAAATTACCTCAGCCATGGTGTCCACGAAGTCAATTAAATGAAGAAGACAGGTTGCATGTATTGTGGTGTTGTGCGGAGGCACAAAATTTTTGGTGTTGCAGCAAGGCTATGCTTATTGGGGGTGCACATGAATCCCCATACTTCGTGAGATTATATATATTGGCGGGTATTGGAGGAGGGAGACGATAGGACCATGCATGGAGAAATTCTTGATATTGTCTTGGATGATTGCATGTGAGGCTATCGAAATTCTACAGGATTTTTAAGCAACCTTCAACTCAAAATGAGCAAAGGAATAGTCATAGCTGCATTGAGTAGAAAGGGAAGGCCAATACGTAATGAAAGGATTTGATGTAGAACTTGAAGCTACTGTCCAAGCTATTCGATTTGCCCTTGAGATTGGATTACATTGTACATGGAGCCTGGAGGTGACTCGGCTTCAAGCATAGGGACAATATATGACTTTTACATTGCACTAGCACTATTTTTTTCTTCCATTCTTGTTCCCTTTCTATTAGATTTTGAGTTTGTAGTATGGCAAACCATGACAAAAAGTAAGTATTATCTTGAGGATTGCTAGGTCAAATCCTCACCAGATTTTTACCTTGAAACGGTTCATTTTATCTGTTTTTCTAGGTTATCATATTGTAATGTTATTTACTTTTCCACTGCTGTGTATGGTATGGTTTATTATTGTTTAACCTAGATCTAACTAATTAAACTAAGTATTCACTTGGCTAATATATTAGGTTAAACAATCTGGTTTAAAATGGGTCTAAACAAAACAAACACTTTCTTCAATTCTTGACCTAGGTTTGCCATGCCTAATTCTATGTTACATAGTCCACTACCTTCCATTCTTGGTCCAAGACCTAACTTAGGTTACACTCCTCCCATTCAACCAACCTGCATAAGAAATCATCATATATACCATATTCTCAACAAATTGCTTTAAAACTAAAAATTGAACAGAGAGCAGAAATTTTTTTTTTTTCCAAACACACGGTTAATTAGTTTGTGGAGGTATGTAGAATAAGTGAAGTTCGCACTGTTGTGTATTATGCAATGTTTTAGTAGCAGTTGGCTTTGGCTTTTATTTGCAGATGTCAATTAATTATTAACATGTGATTAATAGTTGTAATAAGTTTTGTTTGCTAAATCAGTTCGTTGTCAAGAGGTTAGATCAATAGCTAGCAGTTTGTTGATTCTCAGAAGAAGAAAAAAAATAAAAAATTTTGTTAGCTCAAAAAGTTAAGAGGCACAGTTATTTTTCATAAAATTTTTCTCAATTATTGAAATAAATAGTTGTAAATGATAGACAATAAAATAATGTTAGTGATAGATCTATAAAAAGAGAATCAATAATAAATTAAAAACTTAACAATTCTGCAATTGTGAAATTTTTTTAAGAAAAATAGTTTTATGTAGCATTGCTTTTGTTAGCTTGACCAAATTCCTTAATCTCCTGTATATATAGGCGTGGCCACAGTAAATGCTAGAGTCTCATCTTTAGTTCTTGGACTCACTAGCTTTCCACCATTCTTCTCTTCTTTAGATTCTATTCATTTCTCAAAACTTTTCAATTACAATGGAATTCATTTCTATAATAGGTATTGTTATACAAATCAATCAAAATTTTGAATTGATTGTTTCAATCTCACAATTTCTTATAGCAATTAATTATTTGATTAATTATCAATTTTTTTTTTTTTTTTTGATATTCTAATCGCATAATCTTCTCCTATAATCAATGGAAGAAAAACATACAAACCAATAAGGCTATATTTTAATGACAATATAAGGGCCACTACGGCAACATTCTTTTTCAAAATGCCGAAAGTGTAAATAGCCAAGATCCACAAGCTTGACGGCCATTTTGTGTCACCGCATTTTGTCTCTCTTAGGAACCTATCTTTGCAGACTGAATGGCCATCTCTTCAATATTTTCTAGAGCAAACTGAACAGCTGTTCGAAAATTGTAGCCCAACAAGTTTTATCTTTTAATCAAAGTTTCTAGAAGAGCCTAGAACTAATTTATATATCAAAGTTATTTTCTTTCAGATAGGCCATATTGAATTTTAAAATAAGAAAAAAATTGCTAGCTAGATTGAGACCCAACCCACATCACTCCTTTGATTTTGAAAAATAATTGTCAAAATTATCAAATATTGGAAAATGCCAGTAGTCTTTCCATACTTCACCTTGTACTATTCAAATAGAAATTTTCCATAGACTACCTAAACTTATTTTATTTTTTAGTAATTGATAGTTGGGAGCAAGGGCAAAACTAGGAATCTTTACTTGGGAGCCGATCTCTTGGACCAAAATGAAATTTATGAAATTCAAATTATATATGAGTGTGTGTTTGTTTGAAAAATGTGAGTACATTTTTTCATGTATAATGAGGTTTTTTTAGATACTATATTTCATATAAAATTGAATAAGTCATAATATTGGATAATACTGCCCTTAATGCAATGCTCGGTATAGTTCAACATCTAAAATAATGTATCAACAATCATAGAGAAAAAATTCAAAACATTAATTTATTATATTATTAAATTCCACCAATTAAATTCATTAACAAATAAATTTGAAAATATTTTTAGAGTAAAATTTGTATTAGCTTCAACCGTTTCCTAAACACATAAGGCAATATAAACAACTAATTTAACTATCATAATTAATCTAAGAACAAAAAATGAGATTATGAAAATTCTAAATAGATCTATAACTCAATTAAACATAAACATTATATCATAAAAATCTTATGATAACTTCATAAATGATTAAACTGGAGAGTAACCTTTACAATGGGTTAATTGTGAATAACAATAGATGCAAAGGATTATCTGTACATATTGATTTGGTTTTACTAAATTCTCAAGAAGAAAAAAAAAATCCCATAAAAAATGTTAGAAGAATATTTGCATTTTTATTTGATCAAAATGATATTTGCATTCTTGAGTAGGTATGAAAAGTGCTTATATATCAATCACTATATTGTGCAATTTTTAAAATGTATGATCAAATCACTCTTTTATTGTTTTTCAATTTTATCTATAAAATGAAATTCTAAAGTTTATAAAACTTTATCATAAAAATTATTGAAATATTGGAGGAAACTAATAATAAGTGTACCGCACAACGTGTGAAAACTTGACTTGTTAAACATGAGTAGCTTGATTGCTCCCAAGCTTAAGATCATCATCTAGATGAATCACTTGCATTGATAAGGTATCAATCACCTTGTTTTCCCTCAATTCTTATACTCCACCACAAAACACTACAAAAAACGCGGGCTATAGCCGTGTTTTTTTAAGCCGCGTTTCTAATAATGCAGCTATAGCAGATCTATAGCCGCGTTTCTAAGAAACGTAGCTATAGAGTTAACCAATAGCTGCGTCTTTTAAAAATGCAACTTTAGCTACCCTATAGCTGCGTTTTTTAAGCGCGGCTATAGGTTAATTCCATAGCCGCGTTTAGAAAACGCAGCTATAGGTCTAGGCGAATAATTTTTTAAAGGGAGTACTATAGCTGCGTTTTAAAACGCAGCTACAGGTTAGCTATTGCCGCGTTTTTAGAAACGCAGCTATACCAATTAAAAAAATTTATTTTTGTTGACCTATAGCTGCGTTTTAAAACACGGCTATAGGTCCTCCTTAAACACATAAAAGAGGACTTGGGATATTTTTAGTGAGGACCTATAGCCGCGTAAAAAACGCGGCTATAGATAATTCACAAGAGATATATCATGTGTATCACCTATAGCCGCGTTTCAAATTTTTTGGCTACGGGTAACACACGGGGAAAAACAGGGATGGGGCGAGATATTCTTTATGGAGGACCTATAGCCGAGTTTTTAAAAACGCGGCTATAGGTAACACACCAAAAAAAAAAAAAAAAAAGGATCAAATGACTTTCTCACCTACCCCCACTTTCCCACCTACCCCCACTCTCATGTTTTCTATTTTTGTCATTCAGAGAATAAAGAAGCTTAGCTTCTTTCTTTCTTTCTTCTACAAGTTACGCACCTGAGCTTCTTTCCTTCTTGTTTTTTTTTTTTTTTTTTTTTCTTCATCTTAAGCACCCTGACGCCATCTCCAACCACGCCAACGCCATCACACCAGTTAGCCCTTCCTCTCTTCCTTCCCTTATCTCTATTTTTGCTTTTTTGTGTTTTTTTTTTTGTCTATAGATCCAGTTTTTTTTTTTTTTTTTTTTTGTTATTTAATGTTTAGTTAGTAAGAAAATGGAGGAAATGCTAAAATTTTTGAATGAAGTGGATATTTTAGCAATATTTGTGTCTATGTCTTGATTTGGATTTGAGTTTTGATTTTGAATTTTTTGGATCTGTGCTTGAATTTGTGCTATTGTGTTGTTGATATTGTGTTTATGTTTAAATGGGTTTGAGTTTCTGAGCTTGTGCTTTTGTGTTGAATGGATTTAGTGTTAGATTTGGGTTGGATTTGTTGAATGGATTTAGTGTTAGATTTGTGTTCTTATATTGTGTTGTTTGATTTTGAATTTTTCTGGGTGTGTTTGTTTTGTGAGTATGTTGTGTTTGATGTGCAATTTCTGGGTTTGTGTTTGATTTTGAATTTTTTGGGTTTGTGTGTGATACGGGATTTTCTGGGTTTCTATTTAATTTCGAATTTTTTTTGTTTGAATTTTGAATTTTTTGGGGAAAAAAAAACCCAGAATTTTTTTTTTGTTTCAAAAAAAAACCTATAGCTGCGTTTTTGAAACGCAGCTATAGGAGGCTTTAGCTGCGTTTTTTGTACCTATAGCTGCATTCTAAACGCAGCCTAAAGTGGTTCTATAGCTGCATTTTTTACAAAACGCAACTATAGATCTTAGCTTATAAAGGGTTAAAAACGCAGCTATAGGGGGGTAAAAAACGCAGCTATTGGGGACCTCTAGCTGCGTTTATAGAAACGCGGCTATAGACCCCCGCAGGGGCTATTGTCGCGCAGAATAGGCCGCGTTTGGAAACGCGGCTATGAAAAATGCAGCTATAGCCTATAGCTGCGTTTTTAGGGTCTATAGCTGCGTTTTTCAAACACGGTTATAGCCCACATTTTTTGTAGTGAAAACATAACCTAGTAGCTTAGTAAGCCAATTTTGTAGAGCATGAGTGCCAAATTTTTGCTCTAACAAAAACTTGAGGCTTTGTTGGCCAATATTAATGATAAATGGTTTGCCAACTAAGTAGGGTCCCAATTTCTTAACAGCTGTGACTAAATCCAACAACTCTTTCTTATAAGTGGAGAGGTGCAGGCTCCTACCCTTTAAGGCTTGACTATGGAAAGCAATTGACTGCTGGTTTTGCATTAGAAGTGCTCCAATGCCCACTCCTAAAGCATCATATTCAATGTTGAAAGGTTTGGAAAAATATGGTAATGCCCAAACAGGAGGGTTGGCAACATCTTGCTTAAGTTGCTAAAAAGCATATTCATCTTCTAAAAACCAGAAGACGGTATCCTTCTTGAGAAGAATAGTGAGAGAGACAAAAATCTAAGCATAATGCCTTATAACCTTCATATAATAACCTATTAGATCCAAGAAATCTCTTAAGGCCTTCAAAGAAGTTAATTCGGGCCACTCTTGCATTGCTGATGTCTTCTTGGAATCAGTTTTGAATGTGTCCCATGTATCCTACTTCATTGTAGCCAAAAGCACACTTACTCCTCTCAGCAAAGAGCTGGTTCTTAAGTAACAATTCTAGTACAACCCTTAAATGCTGTAATTGTTCTTCCAAATTTTTACAACTAGAATATCTTCAAAGAAAAAATTCCTTAAATGTGGTCTAAAGACATCATCCATTAAAACTTGGAGGGTAGAAGGGGCATTGGTAAGCTTTATAATGACTTTAGGTACATCTTCAACCCTCATCCTAATCTGTTAGTATACAACCTCAAATCAAGCTTAGAGAAGATCTTAAAACCAACTAACTCATCTAACAACCTATGTACTACAGGAATGAGAAATTTATCTTTGACAGTAGCATGATCTAAGGTTCTATAATCAAAGCACATATGCCAAGAACCATCAGCCTCTCTCACTAATGAAACAAGAGATGAAAAGGGGCTTTGACTATGTCTAATTGATCCAACTTCAAGCAATTTAGTGACAATTTTTTCTATTTCAATTTTCAGGAAATAAGAGTATTTGTAAGGTCTTCCACAAATTGGTTGAGTACCTTCCTTAAGGATGATCTTATGCTCATGCCATCTAGAACTACAAAAAATTCAATCAACAAAGCTTCAATTTCTACACAAGGTTGGTTCTGAGATGTAGCATTTCCTCTTGGAAAAATAAGTTGAAATAGTAAGCCTGTTGAGGCTCATTTTTGAAAAAAGCCCAACAGCAGGAAGAAGCCTAACAATATGGGCAATAAGAGAGTTAGCAGATAAATAGGAATGAACCATTAACGACAAGAATAATAGATCATAGGCCCATAAAATTAATAAATGGGTTTTGAAATGAGTCCAGAGGAGCCCAAAGGAGGAAGTAGTAAACTCATAGGCATTATGTAATAAAGAAAAGCAAGAATGGGCCATAACAAGCCCAATGTAATGAAGTAAGAAAAAAAGAGGTTGATGGGAAGCCCATCAACTCCTAAGATGAAGGATAAAGTAATTGGACCAAGGAAGGCCAAAGGAGTTAGCAAAATGCCCATGGGAATACAAAATTAGGAAATGGGTCGAGGATGCCCAAGGAAAGAAAATGGGCTAAGGATGCCCAAGAAGAAAGCAATGGGACAAAAGAGCTCATAAGCAATATAACGGATTGGGAAAGCAATGTAATACGAATGACCATAGGAAGTCATCGAAAGAAGGTTGGGCAGTAGGCCCAAAGAGGCCTAGCAAACATGGGTCCAATAACACCGTGGCAAGAATAGCAGAATGGTATGGCAGGAATGACAACAAGACTACCGGTGAAGCAAGGTATGGACTAAAAGGAGAAAGCCAAGCAAGGCCCAGCCCTTGAAAAGAAGTAGGCCAATAAGGAATGACAGACCAGAAAATGGTTCACGCCATAAGAGGTCAAGGATGAGCAGCAGGACGTGTAGACTATCCCTAGATCACGGCAAATATATGAGCAACAGATAGGTTTTGGACGTACACAGGAAGTGGAGCATGTGCAAGACCTAGTCCCTACCCGGCTGTACCCAGTTAATACAAGAGTGATGGGTCATGGGTCAGAGGTAAAAGAGGGTATGGCCTAGCAGTAGCGAGAAGGGGAAGCCTATTCTAGGGTTCTTGCTCAAGATCTTTTGGGAAAAATGTCCTACTAGAATGGCATACCACCCAAAAGAGGGAGGATAAGTTGGAACCACTAAGTGTATGCCATGAGGGATAGGAAGGAAGAACACCCACATCATGGCATATGAGAAGGCCACAGTGAGCAAACAAACAAAGCAACCTTCTTTGTCCGGTAATGGGGAGTAGTACAACCAACACAGGTAAGTGATGGTGGTTGGGGCACTAATAGACCAGTGGTGGTGGTTGGGGCACTGACAGATCAGTATTGGTCGGCAAGGACACCCAAATCAAACAAAGGTTCTTAAAGGGTAAAATGGTAAAGAAACAGTTGCAGCAAACAGTATATAAAGAGCCTTTGTCGTGCACAGTAGGGGAAAGGGGGAAACGGTAGAAATCACCACAAAAGTGATCACCATCACGCCGCATAAGAAAACACTAAAGAAAAGAGAAAACAAAAGGGAGAATTGAAATAGTAAAACAGGGGAAAGAAACATAGAGTTAAAAGAAAAAAGAGCAAGAGAGATTAGAATGGCAGGCATGCATCAATGTGTTTTCTCCTTCTCTCCCTCTTAAAGCCTACTCTCTGATAAGAAATACTTTTGGGTACAAGCCATTCAAGTCCGCTCCTTCAAAGTGTGTAATTTTCGTGGCAAGATGCTCCTACGAGATTACCCACATTGAGGAAATGGTTCTCTCCTTGGCCACAGCCCTATAACTAAACTAAATGTGGCAAACTAGTCATATTCTTCTTTGACTTTACTAATTATTGCTATATTTTCTCCTCTAGCCTTTATTATTACTCTTACAACTTGTTCTTTTCTTTTATTTTAATGAAAGACTACTTATTTAGTTTGCCTAACAATAACATATCTCAATTATCATTGTTTTGTTGTACCTATTCCACCATAACTTTCTTCTGCGGCAGTTTCGCCTGCCGTGGACATGCGACACTAGTTTCGGCAAATGGAGGCATAGTTTGTGTGCAAGGCAGACCAAAGTGAGTTGCAGTTGGGCCGGTCCCGACTCTCTTATCCAGAATACTTGGGCCTAGTACAGTAAGAGGCAGTCCAGCCTAAAATCACAAAAAGTACCACCACATTTAAATTGGTGACTTCATTAGGGAGTTGGGAGACAGATCGGGATAAAAGACAGAAGTCCCCGTAAAAAAAATGCCTCCAAAATCCAGGACAACGCGAAACATGAGTGTTGTGCCCTCACAGGCAGAGTCTAGGCCAACAACGCCTCACCAACAGCAGCCCAACCAGGTAGAAGGCATCAATGGAATGGGGGCTAAACCCCAACCGCAGCTAAGGATACCCACTAACAATGCCAATGTTTTTGTTGAGGTGTTGCAGGCACTGCAACATACGCAGCAGTAGATGATGGAGGAAATTTGCCAGTTAATGACAAATAAGACAAAAGAGAAGGGGAACTAGCATGTCCTAGAGCATAGAGCAGACAAAGATGTGACACTGATTAAAGATGCTCCGTAGAATGTGGAACAATGTTGCATCACTATGGCTGAAGTAGTGACTCTCTTAGAGCAGGAGAGTGCCAGAGTGCTAAAGGAGAGATTCTATGCACGAAGACCTCCTTATCCATTTAGGGTGCTCAGCAAACCATACCCTAAGAGGTATTAACCATGGGTTTTCGCATAGTATGATGGCAGGAAGGGAAATGTTGTTGAGCACGTAAGCAAGTTTATTGACACTCTTGGCCCTTACGCGGCAGACGAGGACTTATGTCTTCGGGAATTTTCTAAATCACTATGTGACCGTGCCTATTCCTGGTACATTAGTCTAAAGCCAGGATCAATCTTGACCTGGGATGACATAGTGGATGTATTTTGCACTAAATACTTCCATGGAGAAGAAACAGTAATGCTTGAGACCTTGCAAGCAACCAAGCAAAGAAGTGGTGATGATTTAATGAAGTATATCAAAAGGTTCAGAGACATAGCACTTGATTGCTATGATCATTGTGAGGAAAAGACATTGGTAGAAATGTGTATGACAAACATGATCAGGGAGTACAGAACCTTCTTGGAAAACTTGGAAATCTCCCATTTTGTACAGTTGTTACAAAAGGCAAGAAAGACTACTCAGTCAGTAAGGCTAAGTTATGACAAAAGAAGTGCCCCACAGGCCATGGCAGCGTCCATTGGCAAAAAAAAAAAAAAAAAAAAAAAAGGAAAGCTGATAGGAGGAAGTACGATACCCCTCCACCACTACCTTGCGTCCTAAAGGAGTTGGATGTGTTCCTAGACAAATAAATAGTGGACGGGGCCTTCAACCCAATCAAGTTTCTAAAGAGCCCACAGAAGATGAGCGAAAGGACCCACGCTTCTACCGCCTGCACAACTACGTGCAACACCCTATCGCATAATGTTGGGCATTCTGCAAATTGGTACACCGCAAGATCAAGGAAGGGACTCTGGAGTTGTCCTAGCTGGAAGTTTAAAGAAATCTACTCCCAAACCATAAAGGGAATGGTGTAGCAGTGGTTGTGATTTGTGCAGATCCAGGGGAGGACGAAGAAGAGAATCTTGCCCTGCCTGCTGCAGCGATCACTACCTTACAGAAGAGTTCCAAGTTCAGGAATTTATTCAACCAATTGGGGCTCACAGCGAAAGAGCGAACGATAGCCATGGAAGCCCTAGTAAGCATTGCCTCTAGGGCTGGAATAGAATGCTTAGCAGTAGAAGCCGCAAGAGACAAGGCTCTCCTGCAAGAATCAAGTGAGATCACTTTTAGTAACAAAGATATGGAGGTGGGATACTCAAACCACAAGAAGCCCCTTTACTTGACAGCATCTATAAACCAAATCCCTATCAAAAGAGCCTTGGTGGATATAGGGGCTTCTGTAAATCTCATTCCACTAAGCACCTTATAAGCAACGGGAATTTCAAAGAGGAAGATTCAAGGGTGCCCATTGGAAGTGACGGGATTTGGAGGAAGGGGTGAATACACCGCAGGCCACATCTAGCTATGACTGAAAGTGGGTCCCATAGCTTCCGTAGGTTTGTTCCACGTGGTAAAAATAGAGGTCTCGTATCACGTGCCTCTGGGGAGGCCATGGTTGCATAAGCACCAATTAGTCCCATCCATCTACTACCAGTGTGTGAAGGGGAGATTAAATGGCAAGATGATATGCATAGCAGCAAATCTATCGTTGTTTAAGCAAGCAGAAGCCCATCTAGTAGAAACCATGTTCTATGACCAGTGGGGCGCCATCTGGGGAAGGATCAGTGTCAAAACAGTGAGGCACCTGCATTTCTAGGTGGGAAGACATCCGGAGTGACCTAGGACCTGATCTGAGGGAGTTACTATCTCAAAGGAAAAAGAGAAAAGAAGCACCTACTGCAGAGCCAATTTACTAATGGCAAGATTGTATATAAGTTATGAAGGTGCGTGGGGTCCACGTGCAAAATGCAAGCGGGTGCCAGACAAGAAGGGCATCACAAAAGCTTGGTATGTTGCGTGGCTCAAGAAGGTTTAGGGGAAGACGTTAGTAAAGAGAAAGACGAAAAAATTGCGGCAGAAAGAGATGCACAAGTTGTGGCAGAAGCCGAGACCCGCAGAAACCGAGACCCATCTCAATCAGTTCACGACTGTCGGAAAAGGAGAAAGTAGAATTGATATTGTTACTGAAGGAATTCAAAGATGTCTTTGCATGAGAATACAGTGAAATGCTTAGACTAGACCCAGGATTGGTGGTGCATACGCTAAATGTGGATCCTGAGGCCAGGCTAGTGGCCCAGCCTGCCAGGATATTCCACACTAAGATAGAAGGGCAAATAGTCAAGGAGGTGCAGAAATTGCTGGCCACAGGATTCATTAAGGCTATTTAACACTCGTGTTAGTTGTCCAACATAGTACTAGTAAAAAAGAAGAACGGGTAGATAATGTGTTGTGTAGATTCAGAAACCTCAACAGAGTTTGCTTGAAAGATGAATTCCCATTGCCAAACATGGATTTACTAATAGATTCTGTGGCGAAAAGTGCCATGTTTTCATTCATGGACAGATTTAGTGGGTACAATCAGATTAGGATAGCACCAAAGGATGCGGAGAAATCTGCTTTCAGAACACCCATAGGCAACATATCAACGTACAATGATGGCTATATCCCATGACATGATGCATCAGGAAATGGAGGACTATGTGGATGACATAGTGGTGAATCAAAGAAGCGGGAAGAGCATGCCCAAGTTTTGAGAAGGGTATTTAAGAGGTGTAGAGCTTTCAAATTGAGACTAAACCCTCACAAGTGTGCATTTGGGGTATTCTTTGGGAAATTCCTAAGTTTCTTAATTCATTGCAAAGGAATAGATGTAGACCCGAATAAAGCTACGACCATAGCTACTATAAAGCCTCCAACCACAGTGAAGGAGTTGAAAAGCTTCTTGGGAAAAGTCTCATACATCCAAAGATTCATCCCTGGGTTGGCAGCAATTACTTCTGATTTCACCAAGTTGCTTAAAAAGGGGCAGAGATTTGAGTGGGGAAAGGCACAACAGGTGGCCTTCAAAAAGCTACAGCAGATTATGATGAGACTTCTCATTGTGCAAGCCCCAATACGCAAGAAACCATTGTTGCTTTACCTAGCCACCAACTAGTATGCAATAGGCGCATTGATTGCCCAAGAAGATGGAGGTGGCATTAAGCAACCAGTTTACTACATCAGCCGCGCCCTGAAGGATGTAGAAACTCGTAACCCAAGGGTAGAAAGAGCAGCCTTGGCCATAGTATATACTTCGAAAAGGCTGTGCCACTACTTCTTAGCCTACGAGGTATGGTTGATGACTAAGTCTTATGCAATCAAAAATTTGTTGCAGCAGTTGATTCTCTATGGTAGAATATCCCAGTGGTTGCTACAACTGTTGCAATATGACTTGAAAGTAGGAACGCCCGAAGCAGTGAAGAGCCAAGCTATAGCCGATTTGTTCGCGCAATTCCCGAGAAAAGAAGAATTCCCGTTGGACGATGAGGTCCCAAGAGAAATAGATACGGCAGAAGAAGTCAGAGAGTAATGGGTGATGAAGTTTGATGGGTCCTCTACCACCCAATCAGGAGGAGTGAGAGTAGTCTTGTATCATGAAGAAGACAAAGTTATGGCACCTCTCACTCAAATTGGAATTCCCTTGCTCAAACAACACGGTAGAATATTAGACCTACCTAACTGTATTAGCCATAGCCCTTGAAATGAGGATCAAGCATTTAAAAGTAATGGATGATTCAAACTTAGTAATCTGCCAGGCCAAAGGAAGGTTCTCCCTAAAGGAACCCAGCTTAGCCCTATACAGAACAATCGCCCAGAAGATAAAGGAAAGGTTTTCAACTTTTGAAATAGAGCATGCTGCAAGAAATGAAAACCAATATGTGGATGCGTTGGCAGCATTGGGTCCACAAATAATTTTTGAAGGAAATAGTACTGAGATAGAAGTTAGCAAGAGGAAGGAGTCTATCATCGAGATGTTGAGGGAAAGGTTTCAAGACGAACAATGTGAAGAAGACTGGAGAATCCCTATAAAGGAAGCCTCGATGAAGGACGAAGATGCAGCAGAATTAAAGGTGTTAAAAGACTACAACTTGGTAAAGGGAGAGATGTACTACAGAATGCCAGGTGGGGTCTTGTCTAGATGTGTGGGATGAGTGGAAGCCCAAAGAAAGTTGAAGAAGTGCATGACAAGACCTGTAGAGAAGTCAATCTTTACGGCAAACTTCAAAGGGCAAGTTTCTATTGGCCAAGTATGGGTAAGGATGCGGGTTAGGTCCAAACCCAATGTGAGACCTGCTAGCTTGCAGCAGACAGAAAGGAAAGTTATGCTGCATTCATCAATGAAGACTAAAGAAACCCATTCACATAGTACTTGATAGAAGGTATTCTGCCACAAAAGCACAGTGAAAGATACAAGCTTAAAAGGTTGGCAATACGTTACTTTCTACACAATGGGGTTCTCTTTAAGAAAGGGTATGATGGGGACCCATTACGATGTTTGGGCCCTGAAGAAGCAAGAGATATGATAAAGGAAGTGCACGCAGGAGAATGTGGGAAACACTAGGGGAGGAAGAAGTTGTTCAGATGTCCACTACAAATGGGTTACTACTGGCCCACCATGAAACAGGATACGACAGAATTTGTGAAAAGATGCCACAGTTGCCAAGTACAAGCCAACCTAATTCACACTTATTCGCAGAACTAACACAGTATGGTTACCCCATGGCCCTTTCATACTTGGGGGCTTGATTTGGTGGGGCCAGTTAACCCACCATCGCGTGGATACATATGGATCCTGGTGGCTATAGAGTGCTTCACCAAATGGGCAGAGGTAGTGCCACTACGTAAGGCCACAGGAGGAGTAGTAGCAAACTTCATCAAAGAAAACATTATGAGGTTTGGGGTACCTCATAAGATTATCAGTGACAATAGCACGCCATTTGTCAACAGTGATGTGAGGAAGATGCTAGAATTCTACAAAGTTAAACACCATCGTTCATCGCCCTACTACCCACAAGGAAATGGCAGGCAGAGGCAACAAACAAGACCCTCATAAAGATCATCAGCAAAATGAGCCAAGAATACACAGGAGGATGGGCCCTACACCTACCAAACACTCTTTAGGCTTACAGAAATTCACCGAAGTCAACCACAGGATTTTCACCCTTTTCCTTGGTATATGGGATAGAGGTAATGAGCCCGGTAGAAGTAATGACTCCATCTTTAAGAGTCATACAAATGCGAAAGAAAGAAAAAGAAAAAGGAGTCTTCATAACAGAGAGATGCGAAGACCTAGAGGGACTTGATGAAAAAAGGAAAGAGGCCCAAAAGCGCAGTTGCAAATACAAACAAAGGATGACTGAAGCCTTTGGAAAAATGACCAAAGAAAGGATGTTTGCAGAAGGACAACTCGTGTTAAAGGCAGCGGACCACGTCAGGCGAGATATGGCAGGACCTTCCAAATTTTCACCCAAGTAGGTATTACCGTTTGGCCTAGATGGATTACAAGGATCTGATGGATCCTTTCAATGGTAAGTGGCGGAAGCGTTATTACGCTTAAAAGAAAAAGTTATGTAGTCATCACTTTTGCTTAAGTTTGTTTTATGTTTCCTTTTCCTTCAAATGACTATGTCACAAAACAATATTGTAACATTCTTTTTGGTAATGTGTAATGAAAAAGTATGAAGTATTATAAAAACATACCATGTCATAATAATAGCAAAAGAGTAACAAATTATAGTATCATAGTTATAAACCCAAACTGTGGCAGTCATGTCAGACTTGCCAAATAAGTACTAAAGGAAACGTAAAGTGTGCTGAAAAAAAAAAAAAAAAGAAAAAAAAAAGGAGGTAATAAGCAAAATAAAGGGGAAGCTACATCATCAACAATGCCTAGAAATAAGGGTTTGGTCTCCAAAGCAACTAGACCCTCTAATACTAGAAAGAATGTGCTCATGGCGACCTTCCAAATCAGCCACCTCCTTCCTCAAAGCCTGAATATGGGTATTAATGGCATCGACAGTAGGCTAAACCTTCCTCATGAAGAAGGCTCAGGCGATCTCATGATGGTGGTCCAAAATGAACTCCATAACAAAGCCCACGCTAACAAGCTCCTATACTGCAACCCTCTACTGTAAGATCCTCTTGGTAGAAATGGTATCAACAAAATTATGCTCGATAGCATTCATCACGCTCTCTAGTAGCTTCAAAAAGTGTTCCCTAGAAAAACTGCCAAGGCGGAATCCCTGCATGAAGTTACTGCAGCTACTGTAGATCGCCTCTAGATGAGAAGCACAATCTTTGAGTACTCTGAAGCCATGGAAGTAAATATAAGAAGGCCCACAACCTTAGAAATCTGCGGGATCGAGGTCATTAACCTCATGCAAGTCGAAACGAGCAAAGAAGGCTTCAAGCTCACTCACTGGATCTGAAACTGTGGTAGAACTACTGCCCACCTCAGACTGAGAAGGGGTGGTGAGAAGCGGGCCTGGTAGGAGATATGAAGAGTGGTATAAGAAATCATGAAGTAACCAAATTGAGTTTATGAACGAAAGAATGAGGAAGAGAAAGGAAGGAAGAAAACTCAATAGGATCTGTGAGAATGGGGGTTGTGGGAATAGCAAAAATTGGTGTTGTAGTAACGACAGAAACAGGCACTATAGATACAGCAGGAGAAATGGTAGTGGGCATTGCTGTGTTGGCCGAAACCTCTAGCTCCTCAAAAGTCTCTGCAATCAGAGGAACAGACATGCAAAGCAAAGGGAGACCACATTAAAGGGATATACAAAATATATATACGTATAAGGAGAAAAATGAAGGCAAGGATATAAAATAAAAAATAAAAAAGAAAAAAGAAAAAGAAAAAGAAAAAAAGGGAATTTAACGAAATAAGGGAGAAACATACCCATCAACTTAGTCTCATGGTCCACACTCTCCTCTTCTTCAGATTCAGAAATCCTCTTCTATATGGTACGTTTGTCATTAGGGTCCTTAGGAACATACTCAGATCCCTCAGAGGAGAAGTCCACGTCAGGCCCACGTGTGGCAGAGCTAGGGATGGAAGAAGGGATATCCACCAAGAAAGATCCATCCTTTACGGCCTGAGATAGAGCCGCGAAAGGATCACTGGTAGAGATAACAAAAGGTGTAGCAGGAGAGGCAACCTCGGTCTAGGCAACAGTAGGAGAAACGACCTTCTCTTGGGGAGTAAGTGTCTCGGTAGGAATGGGAGCCGTCTCACTAACCTCCTCAGCGGGAACTCCCTGTGTGGCAATAGGAGCAGCAGAAGCCATGGTAGGAAATGCCACATCAGCCCCATCAAAGAAACCCTCTATAGGTGTGCCCATAGAGGTAGAAATTTCCTCGGCTGTGGGATGATATACAATGATAGGCTCGGGCTGGGCCTAGGAAATAAGGAGAAAGGTTAATGATATAAAAAAATAATAAAAAAAAAAAGAGAGGAATGAAACATACCTCAAACTCGAGATCATCATGTGAAATAGGATGGGTGGTAGACGTATCCTCCTTGTGCTTAGACTGCAAATAAAAAAAGGGGGGACAAGAAGAAGGAAGTGAACCAATAAGTATACAAAGTTAGTCGCAAGAAGAGCCTTATACAAAAATAATAAACTTAAAGAAAGGTTAGAGATGACATACTCTCCACTCAGTAGTGGTGGGTGCGAGAGGAGGAGAGGTTTTCCTTTTACTACCTCGGGTCCTACTAGAAGGAGTATCAGTAGATGACCATGGAATAGTAGGCCTAGACTTGCCTACAGTAGGACGTTTGCTAGAACGGGTATGAGCAGGGAAAGAAGTTGAGCTCTCTAAAACTATGTTACCCATGGGAGGAAGGTCGCTCTCAAAAGGTACGATGTTCGAATAGTTCTTAGAAGAATCATCACCCTTCTTCTTCTTCGCAGACTTAGACTTGGCAAACCTCTTCTTCACGAGCACAGAAATGTTGGTCACCTTCACCATTTTCTCCCAACCCGCAGGGTAATCATTGGCATTCCAAAACCACCCTCTCTCTTACTCAACCCACTCAAATATGGCAAACAAACTTTTCTTCCTAGTATATGCCAATACAGACTTAGAAGACAGGAGTAATCGAGGATTGGCGAAAACAGCTACACTAAGCCCATTAGGAGGAATAAGAGAAAACCCACAACTGCTCAACAACTCATTCTCAAATGAATTCATCACTGCCTGCCAATATCCGTGCATGGCAACAATACAAACACCCTCCCTCTGTGAACCTAGAATAGCAACTACAGTAAAGAGCTTACTCCAAAACTCGAAGGCTGTGTGCCGCAGGAATGGCCAAACAATAGTAGGGGACTTCATAAAAGAAGAAAGGTCATCAGGAATATCCTGATCCAGCCAAACTGCCTCCTCACTCTGTTCGCAGGGTAGTTCACAAATCTAACACCCTTATCAACCAGGTAAGGCAACCACTCGGCATTGCTAGCTGCCAAGTAAGTGATACCCCTCTCCTCAAGACCGGTCAACGGGGTAGCAGTCCTAGCAATATCAACAAATGGACCCATCACAGAATCAACACATGTGTAGCCCGTGCCTAAGTTTCTATATGCTATCCACGAAAACCCAACTCCTTTATTGAAGAACTCAACAACAGGATGATCAATCGGTTTCAAACCAACCCGACGAAAAGCCAATGGAAAGTCAAACTCAAACCTACCGTAAGAATCAATGATGACTCTCGGACACGAATGGTACTTCTCCTTAGCAAAGCGGACAGACCAACACTTTGTCAAATGCTTGGCACAGCGCTCGTACAACAAATGTTGTGGAATGGTGCTATGAATAGAGATAGTCATTATGTGGCAGGTACCCGCCTGATTCTCATCACTCTACAGGATATCTAACTGAACATACAGATGTCCTAGGAACATGAGTGCTAGTGGCAAGCTTACCCTAGCATAAATCTTAATGGCTAATCGAAAATACAAAGGCTTCACAGCGTAGTGGGGATGAGAGCCAAAGATAAGCTTACAGATCCAGAACGTAACGAAGGCTACATAGCGGGCAGCAACAGAGATTTTAGAAGAGGAACCAATCCAATAAGACAATTATGCATTGCCACTCATCTTCTTCCTCAACTCGGCCTCCACGGCGTCTTCTTCTGAAGAAAGCTCCAAAGCACCAAGATTAGCGTCACCAAGAATAGGTAAAAGCAACTAGTTCGCCACATCTTCCAAAGTCACGATGATCTCACCACAGGAAAGAAAGAAAGTATGAGTAGCGGTGCACCATCGACGGAACAAATGGTGGAGATTGAACAAATCTCTGAAGTTAGACAAGCAACGGGTTGAGACAATAGCCTTCAATACACTGGCCTGCTGTAGCGACTCTATAAAACCCGTGTTGGACAACTCCTTGTCCGCCTATTCCTTCCAACCCAAAGTCGTACCCGATCCAAACTCAAAGAGAATGGGCACAAGAAGTGAGGTACCTTGGCAGATGGCAAGATTAGAAATCGAGGAAGATAGCGAAGGCCAAGAGATGTCTGTGTTGCGATGGCAAATGGCAAGCCACACATGGCCCGACAGTGGCGGCGTGTATTCAGTAGGAATTTTTGGAAAATGGGCATGGGTATCGTACCAAGGGTTTATAAAAGGAACGCACTCGCTATCGGGATCACGCCGTTCCTCTTCCTCGTTGGAATGGTCTGATTCCGAATAGGCGGCCTCTTCGCCTATCTCTCACACGGCAGGATCATCAGAGACGGCGGGAAGAAACTTAGCTTTTCACTAGCATCATGAGGTATTAGCTGATCGTAGTAGATGGTTAATGGTGTTTGAGAAAGAGGACATAGTGAAGAAAGGGGAAAAGAGAGAATGTTTGTGCTTGAAATGTGAAAGGACTCTTTCTTAAGTACCAATGCCATTAAGATTGACACGGAGGGATGCGATGGGCCAGTCATTGGATAAGGGATGGAATTAATGAAGCAGAGGCCGCGTTTCAGAATATCTGCTAAACTGAAAAATTCAAAAAGACAACATTGTTCATGGAAGGAAAAAAAAAATATATATATATATATATATATGTGTGTGTGTGTGTGTGTGTGTGTGTGTGTGTGTATGTATATGCAAGTTGGGGTGCACTGTTCGAAAAAGCTCGCGAAGGAAAAGATGAAGAAGAAAACAGGAAGGGTAGGAAAATCTTTATTCGTATATGAACCGCAGGAGCATTTCATATGCTTAGGGGGCTAAATGTTGAGTCACATTTTTGAAAAAAGCACACCAGCAGGAACAAGCCCAACAATATGGGCAAGAAGAGAATTAGCAGATTGATAGGAAGGAACCATTAACAACAGGAATAATGGATCATAGGCCCTTAAAATAAATAAATGGATCTTAAGAAAAGAAAATGGGCCCAGAGGAGCCCAAAGAAGGAAGTAGTAAATCCATAGGTATTATGTAATGAAGAAAAGTAAGAATGGGCCACAGTAAGCCTGATGTAATGAAGTAAGAAAGAAAGGGGTTAATGGAAAGCCCATCAGCCCCCAAGGATCAATGATAAAGTAATTGGGCCAAGGAAACCCAAAGGAGTTAGCAAAGTGCCTATAGGAATACAGAATTAGGAAATGGTTCGAGGATGCCCAAGGAAAGCAGATGGGCCAAGGATGCCCAAGAAGAAAGAAATAGGACAAAAGAGCCCACAAGTAATGTAACGGATTAGGAAAGCAATGCAACATGAATGACCATACGAAGTCATCGAAAGAAGGCTAGGCAACAGGCCCAAAGAGGCCTAGCAAACACGGGTCCAATAACATTGTGGCAAGAATAGCAAAATGGTGTGGCAGGAATGACAACAAGACTATGAGTGAAGTAAGGAATAGACTAAAAGGAGAAACCCAAGCAAGGCCCAGCCCTTGAAAAGAAGCATGCCAATAAGGAATGAAATACCAGAAGATGGTTCACGCTATAAAAGGTCAAAGATGGGTGGCAGGACGCACAAACAAGCCCTAGACCACGACAAACGAATGAGCAACAAATTGGTTTTGGACATACACAAGAAGTGGAGCACGTATAAGACCTAGACCCTACCAGCCTGTACCCAGCCAATACAGGAGTGGTGGGTTATGGGTCAGAGGTAAGAGAGGGTATGGTCTGGCTGTGGGGAGAAGGGGAATCCTATTCTAGAGTTCCTGCTCAAGCTCTTTTGAGAGAAATGTCTTACTAGGATGACATACCACCCAAAAGAGGGAGGATGAGCTGGGGCCCTAGGTGCATGCCGTGAGGGATAGGAAGGGAGAACACCCACATCGTGGCAGATGAGAATGCCACGGTGAGCAAACAAACAAAAAAACCTTCTTTGTCTGGTAATGGGGAGTGGCATAGTCAGCACAGGTAAGTGATGGTAGTTGGGGCACTGACAGACTAGTGGTGGTCGGCAAAGACACCCAGACTAGACAAAGGTTGTTAAGGGATAAAATGTTAAAGAAACAGTCGTGGCAAGCAACATATAAGAGCCTTTGTCATGCACAATATGGGAAAGGGGCAAACGATAGCAATCACCATCACGCCGTACAAGAAAGCACTAAAGAAAAGAGAGAAAACAAAAGGGAGAATTGAAATAGTAAAATAGGGGAAAGAAATAGAGAGTTAAAAGAAAAAAGAGCAAGAAAGATTAGAATGGCAGGCATACACCAATGGGTTTTCTCCTTCTCTCCCTCTTAAAGCCTACCCTATGCTAAGAAATACTTTCAGGCACAAGCCATTCAGGTCCGCTCCCTCAAAGTGTGTAATTTCCACGGTAGGATGCTCCTGTGAGCTTACCCACATTGAGGAAATGGTTCCCTCCTTGGCCACAACCCCGTAGCTAAACTAAATGTGGCAAACTAGTCATATTCTTCTTTGACTTTACTGATTATTGTTATATTTTCTCCTCCAGCCTTTATTATTACTCTTACAAATTTTAGCGAAAGACTGCTTATTTAGTTTGCATAACAATAACGTATCTCGCTTATCATTATTTTGTTGTACCCATTCCGCCACAACTTTCTTCTACAATAGTTTTGCCTGCCGTAGGCATGTGACAATAGTTTCGGCAAACGAAGGCATAGTTTGTGCGTAAGCCGGACTAAAGTGAGTTGCAATTGGGCCGTTCTCAACTTTCTTATCCAGAATACTTGGGCCCAATACAGCAAGAGGCAGTCCAGCCCAAAATCACAAAAAGGCCCACCACAAAGCCTTTTCTCATTGATAGCTTGAAGAATGTAGTAGCTTCTTGGATTAATGAATAGGAGGGTCTAACACCGTTTAACATGATCTTATTCTGTTGGTGTGTACTACCTTATCAATCACAATACCCATAAATAACCTTTACTACTATTCTCATGGTACTAGGAGATGGAATTCCCACAAGGGAAAAAAGAGTGATTTTGGCTCTTGAAATTTTTTGTTGAATTTCTTGATCTCCGCTTACTTGTACAAAATTATTTCAATGAATATTGACCAACGAGCCCTATAAAGATGATGAATCTTGTTCCAGTGGAAGTACTTCAAGAAGGAACAGTTTAGCCCCCTTGCATTTGTGACCAGTCTGTCATTTTTCATCACAATTGTAGCAATGTCCTTTCTTTCTGCATTCCTCCAATTGAGAGATGCTTGACCTCTACAAAGGAACCATCATTCGAGACTCTAGCTTGATAGACAAGCTAGATGTCAATCTTAGGAGTTCCCAAAATAGAGGGTTTGAGACCTTCATTCCCAACCCTACTATTAGTCCTGATACTCCATAGATATTCTTTTTGTATTTTGGAAATTCCAAATGCTTTATATAGATTCTTTGGACCCAACATTCTTACTGGTAATCTTAGTTCATTCTTGAGGCCACTAAAGAAACAACTTAACTTGTGAGATTCATACACCATTACACATCAACAATAACTCCCAACAACTAACTCTGCATTCTAGACTTTACAAAATATGTACTAAGCAAATTGGAGGTTTATTGGTTGTTTTAGTAGCAGTTTCAATCACTACAAAAAATAATAATAATAATAAAAAATAAAGTTCATGTAGCATTTGTCTCAGTATTGACAATAATTTGACGTTTAGCGTCATCAAATCTTTGTTCTTCATCAAGGATATTGAAATTTTATTATATAAAGCTTACAAGTTAACGTAGTAAAGGATATAGTTGGTTCAATAAGAAAAAGAGTTTGTGGTTTATGTTGCACTCTACGAATAAGTGGCTTTACATTATTTCCTTATGTGAAAGGAAACCTTGGCATTTAAGAGGCTGCCACTTTGGGAGTGGAAAATGGAAATGGGGACGTTGGATGCAATGATTGCAAGATTGAAAGTTTTCAGAATTCTAGCCAAGAGCTTACTAGCTCATCTCATCTTATTTGCATCTTCTAGTGATTTTAATAAAAAATATTAAAAGTTCAAATCCCTACCCCCAATTATGGAATAATCAAAACAAGATAGTTTTGACAATTTGTAAAATGATTTAAATGCAAATAATTTATTTTTAAAATGCATTATCTAAAGCAAACATAATTGTTAAAATACATAAAATATTCTATGCTGCTCCTTGGTTTTTTTTTTTTTTCCTTCAAATTTGAGATCAACACGTGGAGTCTTTTGGCTCACTAGTATTATCGTATTATTCTAGGGAGAAGTCAACATTATCCTCCTAGATTTCTTATTTTTCGAAGTCTTAATTTTATATATATTAATAGGGAAATTTTTCTTTTACATTGTATACTACAATGTAAATCTACATTATAGACACATAAAAAGTGGCAAATGTTATACACATTTGTAAAAATTGTACAATATTATTTGCAAATTTGTACAACATTTGTTACTTTATGTGTATTTATAATGTAAATTCATATTGCAAGTACAATGTAAATATATATAAGTCCATATATT